>SJYO01000315.1:0-20000 GCA_006410555.1 Capra ibex | reverse complement strand
GTTCTTCTCATCAGGTGGCCAAATTATTGGAGTTTCAGCTTCAACATCAGTCTTTCCAATGAACACCCTGGACTGATCTCCTTTAGGATGGACTGGTTGGATCTCCTTGCCTTCCAAGGGACTCTCAAGAGTCTTCTCCAACACCACAGTTTAAAAGCATCAGTTCTTTGGCGCTTAGCTTTCTTTGTAGTCTAACTCTCAGATCCATACATGAGTACTTGGAAAACCACAGCCTTGACTATGCGGACCTTTGTCGGCAAAGTAATGTCTGCTTTTTAATATGCTGTGTAGGTTGGTCAGAACTTTCCTTCCAAGGAGTAAGCGTCTTTTAGTTTCATGGCTTCTGTCACCATCTGCAGTGATTTTGGCGGCCACAAAAGTAAAGTCTGCCACTATTTCCACTGTTTCCCCATTATTTGCCATGAAGGGATGGGACCAGATGCCATGATCTTAGTTTTCTGAATGTTGAGCTTTAAGCCAACTTTTTCTCTCTCCTCTTTCAATTTCATCAAGAGGGTCTAGTTCTTCACTTTCTGCCATAAGGGTGGTGTCATCTGCATATCTGTAGTTATTGATATTTCTACCGCCAATCTTGTTTCCAGCTTGTGCTTCATCCAGTGGAGCGTTTTTCATGAGGTACTCCGCATATAAGTTAAAGAAGCAGGATGACAATATACAGCCTTGACTTACTCATTTCCCGATTTGGACCCAGCCCGTTGTTGCATGTTCAGTTCTAACTGTTGCTTCCTGACCTGAATATAGATTTCTCAAGAGGCAATTCAGGTGGCCTGGTATTCCCATCTCTTTCAGAATTTTCCAGTTTGTTGTGACCCACACAGTCGAAGGCTATGGCGTAGTCAATAAAGCAGAAATAGATATTTTTCTGGAACATTTTCAGATTTCCTTGGTTTTTACCTAATGTCCTTTTGCTGTCCCAGTATCCATCCAGGATACTATACTAAATTTAGTCATTCCATATTATGTCTTGTTAGGTTCCTCTTTGCTGTGACAATTTTTTAGATTTCTTTTTTTTTATTTTTTAAAAATTTGTTTATGTTTTAATTGAAGGATAATTGCTTTAGTAAATTTTGTTTCTTTCTGTCCAACCTGAACATGAATCACCCATAGGTATACTTATATCTCCTCCCTGTTGCACCTCCCTCCTATCTCTCTCCGTATATTATCCCTCTAGGTTGATACAGAGCCTCTGTTTGAGTTTCCTGAGTTATACAGCAAATTCCCATTGGGTATCTATTTTGCATATGATAATTTAAGTTTCCATGTTTCTCTTTCCATACATCTCGCCTTTTCCTCCCCTCTCCCCATGTCCATAAGTCTATTCTCTATGTCTGTTTCTCCGTTGCTGCCCTGTAAAAGAATTCTTCAGTACCATTTTTCTAGTTTCCATATATATATGTGTTAAAATATGATATTTATCTTTCTCTTTCTGACTTACTTCTCTCTGTATAATAGGTTCTAGCTTCATCCACCACATTAGAACTGACTCAAATGCGTTCCTTTTTATGGCTGTGTAATATTCCATTGTGTATATGTACCACAACTTCTTCATGCATTTTTCTGTCAGTGACATGTAGGTTGCTTCCATGTTCTAGCTGTTGTAAATTGTGCTGCTGTGAACAATGGGATACATGTGTTTCTTTCAATTTTGGTTTCTTTAGGGTATATGGCTAGGAGTGGGATTGCTGGGTCATATGGTGCTTTTATTCCTAGTTTTTTAAGGAATCTCCATACTGTCTCCCACAGTGGCTGTATCAATTTTCTTTCCAACCAACAGTGCAGGAGCTTTCCCTTTTGTCCACACCCTCTCCAGCATCTATTGTTTGCAGGCTTTGATGATGGCCATCATGACTGGTATGAGGTGATATCTCATTGTGGTTTTGGTTTGCATTTCTCTAATAATGAGCGATGTTGAGCATGTTTTCAGGTGTTTGTTAGCCATCTGTACATCTTCTGTGGAGAAATGTCTGTTTAGGTCTTTTTCCCACGTTTTGATTGGGTTGTTTGTTTTTCTGATATTGAGTTATATGAGCTGCTTGTTTATTTTAGAAATTAATCCTTTGTCTGTTGTTTCATTTGCTGTTATTTTCTCCCATTCTGAGGATTGTCTTTTCACCTTGCTTACAGTTTCCTTTACTGTGCAAAAGATTCTAAGTTTAATCAGGTCCCACTTGTTTACTTTGATTTTTGTTTCCATTACTCTAGGAGGTGGGTCATAGAGGATCTTGCTTTGATTTATGTCAGCAAGTGTTCTGCCTATGTTCTCTTCTAAGAGTTTTCTAGTTTCTGGTCTTACAGTTAGGTCTTTAATCCATTTCAAGTTTATCTTTGTGTATGGTATTAGGAATTGTTCTAATTTTATTCTTTTACATGTTCCTGTCCAGTTTACCCAGCACCATTTATTGAAGAGGCTGTCTTTTCCCCATTGTATATTGTTGCCTGCTTTGTCAAAAATAAGGTACCTATAGGTGCATGGGTTTATTTCTGGACTTTCTATCTTGTTCCTTTGGTCTATATTTCTCTATTTTTGTGCCAGTACCATTCTGTCTTGATGACTGTAGCTTTGTAGTATTATCTGAAGTCAGGAAGGTTGATTCCTCCAGCTCCATTGTTCTTTCTCAAGACTGCTTTGGCTATCTGGGGTCTTTTGTGTTTCCATATGAATTGTGAATATTTTTGTTCTAGCTCTGTGAAAAATGCCATTGGTAATTTGATAGGTATTGCACTGAGTGTGTAGATTACATTTGGTAGTATAGTCATTTTCACAATATTGATTCTTTCAACCGAGGAACATGGAATATCTCTCCATCTGTTTATGTTTGGTTTCTTCCGTTAATGTCTTATAATTTTCTCTGTACAGTTCTTTCATCTCCTTAGGTAAGTTTATTCCTTTATATTTAATTCTTTTCCTTGTAGTGGTTAATGGGATTGATTCCTTAATTGCTCTCTCTGATTTTTCATTGTTAGTATATAGAAATGCAAGTGATTTCTGTGTATTGATTGTGTATCCTGCAACTTTGCTAAATTCACTGATTAGCTCCAGTAATTTTCTGATAGTATCTTTAGGGTGTTTTATGTACAGTATCATGACATCTGCAAACAGTGAGAACTTTACTTCTTCTTTTCCGATCTGGATTCCTTTTATTTCTGTTTCATCTCTGATTACTGTAACTAGGATTTCCAGAACTATGTTGAATAATAGTGGTGAAAGTGGACACCCTTGTCTTATTCCTGATCTTAGTGGGAATTCTTTCAGTTTTTCACCATTGAGATTAATGTTTGCTGTAGGCCAGTCATATATGGCCTTTATTATGTTGAGGTAGGTTCCTTCTTTGCCCATTTTTTGAAGAGTTTTAATCATAAATACGTGCTGAATTTTGTCAAAGGCTTTTTCTGCATCAGCTGAGATTATCATATGGTTTTTATCTTTCAGTTTGTTACTGTGTTGTATCACATTGATTGATTTCCATATATTGAAGAATCCTTGCATCCCTGGATTAAACCCAGCTTGATCATGGTGTATGAGCTTTTTGATGTGTTTCAGTCCAGCATTTACCGAAAAGTTTTCAGGAACTTAACTGTAGTGGTGGGTTGTGTAGTTTGTGTGTCATAGGAATTTGCTCAAAGGAGGATGTCATCAGTGTGAGGTCCTAATTGTGTACCTGGAAAAAGCTAGCACTGGTGAAAATATTGCCTTCAAAGACTGTGTGAGATGGCAAGTGTGGACACTGGCCCCATTGAGTAGACAGGTGACGGTGTATCATTTCCCTTGGAAGGTGAAGGTTAAGTGTAGCTGAGAAGTTGTTGAAATAGGCAGTGAAAGCAGCATGCTAGCCAAATGTTTTGCTATGACTAAAAAGTATTTACCAGTTATTCAGTGGAAGCAGTATTTTCAATAATATAAATGGCCATCTGGTGAGTGGGGCCATGACACCAAGGGTGCAAGTTCACACCGAGGCCCTGTTCCTGTTTTACAGCTTTAAGATCAAGTAAAATTTGTTAAGTGCAGCAGAAGTTGGGATAATCACACCTTGCTCAATAGGTTTCCTATAATGGATTTCAATCTGTGAAGACCCTTTCATTGAGGTTAAATCTTTTTAAAAACAACTGAGGTAATACTTACCTGGCAGGGGAGATACCATGATCACGATAGTGGTTTTCCCAGGGCAAGGCTTATCCATTGCACTCCGGATGTGCTGACCCCTGCGATTTCCCCAAATGTGGGAAACTCAACTGCATAATTTGTGGTAGTGGGGGACTGCGTTCGCGCTTTCCCCTGAAAAAAAAAAAAAGAAAAAGAAAAAATAAAAACAACTGAGGTGAAAAGTGTGACTGCAGCTAAGGGAAAAGGTCCATAGGGTCTCATATTTTAAAGGTGATTATAGGGGCAAGGACTTAATTTCGTTACTCATTGGGTCAGATTATCCACGTGCACTAGAGGCTATTTGGGTTAATGGAGGTTTTGGCAATGGCAAATGTAGGCAAGGCAATAATTCCAATGGTTAATGATAGGTATATCTGTTTCTATTTCATGTTCCCTTGTTCACTTATTCCCTGGCTCTTTTTAGCAGCTTGCCCAAATGTGGGCCAGAAGAGGAAGAGAAATTGATGAGGTAAAAACTCAATTGTCAAACATCTAAAGTGGAATCTGGTTATTACACAGCGCCACCACCCCTATATCACCCCTCTCCCCAGATGGGACCTGTGAATCACACAGAAATACCACGTCCTTTTCCTCCTCACCAGTGGGATGAAGTGTTCAGGAAGAAATCCTCAGTGCTCAGACACCTTCAGTCTGCAGTTCTCCGTCTTCACCCAGCCCTCACTCCCAGTGTCTGAGTCAGTGTGGACTGGCTGGTCTGGGCCCTAACCTGAAAAGATCCCACCTCCCTCCCTCTCACACACCTGACCCTGCCCTTCCTTCCCTCCCCATTATCAGAAAAACAGATAGACACATCTTTTTATGGCTTGTTGATACTTTAATCATCAACATCTGAGTACTTCGTTCTGTCCAGAGGGGACCATCGTTGTATGTTTGATCCCTGCACAAACGTCTATTCTGCCAGTGCTTTTCCTGGAGTTACAGCAGATTGCTCAGTGTCTTGGGCTCCAGGTGGGCACAGGGCCTTACTTGGAGAATTGTCAGGAGTGTTGGAGGAATCCTCCGGGGTTTCTTCATCCGCCATCAGCTGACTTTCATTCCTTTTTTTTATTCTGCATGTGGTGGTAGAAGACCAGTATCGTTGATTTCTTCCCTTTCTTATTCCTGTCCTGATTCTGCTGAAGGGTTGATTTTACCTTCCCCCTGAGGATTTGTATCTGGTAAGAAAACAAAGTCATCCAGAAAGACATTAGTGAAGGGGGTTGGGAAGGAGAACTTTGAGAGAATGGGTGTGCATTGAGGAGGGGTTTTGTGCCAAGCAAGGGCACGGTATGTCTCGGGTTGGGGATGAAGAGGAGAAACATGAGTAAGGTAATCTGACCTTCTTACTGTCCAACTCCTTGGTCTGATCAGACATCTTTCTCTTCCTTCCTTTAGCCCTTGAGATTTCTTGCTCCAAATTAACACTATCTCAGTCTCTGACTCCTTCTCCTTCAATTCCTCCATTAGGTCTGCCATATTGTAGCAACAGTGGCTTACACCAAGGCACCTGGTATCTCTGTATGTACCTTCCCAAGACAATGAAGACCCACAATCTTCAGCTTTGATTGGTCAGCAAGAAATTCCTCTGGTCAATGGTAGCCCTGACATGGCTTGACATCACAGGTGTACCGCCTTTGAATATCCATGGGGGAGGGGCAGGGCACAGAGGAGTCTGGGTCCTCTGGTTCGAGAAAGGGAGTACCTCCTTATCACCCATTAAAGAGGTTTTCCAAGTTGACTTTCCACATTTCCTCATCTTGTCTGGTTCAATTCTTATGGTGTACAAAAATTAGGGAGTAATTGTTCCCTCCAATAATTCCTCATGGCCATCCCCATTCAGTGTTTAATTCTGTTGTCCTCCAGATCTCATTATCTAGTATTTTCCTTTTTGAAACAAAACAAAAACAAATACTTTTTACTTTAGAAGTTTTAGATTTACAGAGAAAGTGTGAAGAATATATTAATATACTCCACAACCAATACCCCTTATTAACACTGTACATTAGTATGGAACATTTGTTCAATTTAGTAAACCAACACCGAAAGAGTATTATTGACTAAAGTCTGGACTTTATCAGATTTCCTTGGTTTTTACCTAATGTCTTTTTGCCATCCCAAGATCTTTTCCATGATACAACACTAACTTGAGTCATTCCATTTTATGCCTTCTTAGGTTCCTCTGCGCTATGACAATTTTTTAGATTTCTCATTTCTGAGGACCTTGACAGTTTGGAGTTGTGCGTTTTGGTTTTTAGATTAGATCGTGAGATGTTATTGATCTTATCATGAAAAGTTTTTAGAAATTTCTTCTTCCAGAGAACCTCATCTCACGTTAGTACTATCAGTGTTGCAGACCTCCCCATGGCAATGGTTGAATTAATCTCTTGGCTTTGTCACAGAGGTGACACAAATGTTCCTCTCTAGATCCCAAAGGATCAAGTTCATTTGTATTTTTGATGCATAGGTGGAAGCATCAGAGCATTTTGTAAAGTACTAGTGAATCCACCTACCAATGCAGGAGATGCAGGGGATGTGAGTTTGATCCCCTGGAGGAAGCAATGGCAACCCACTCCAGTATTCTTGCCTGGGGAATCCCATGGACAGAGGATCGTGGCTGGCTACGATTCATGGGGTAACAAAGAGTCAGATATGACTGACCACACACACACAAACACACACACACGCAGACACACAGCAAATCATTTTCTTTTATATATCATACTTTCAGCATCCCATGTATATCATACTTTCAGCATCCCATGTAGTAACTGCTCTTCCTCCATGGGAGTGACCATCCTGTCTATTGAATAGACTATCATTTTTCTCCTGAGTTCTATAGAGAAAGGGGGCCAACACATGGTGGAGACACAACCAGTGTTCAATGATAAGGCTCGTTTCTTTGAGGTTAGTATCAGTCACGGGTTAGTTTGGAATCGGTACACATGATTCAACCTGAGACTCACACATAAGTCCAGGTTGAGACAGAGAATTCAGAACTGCTTTAAGGAGGGTCCCAATACAATAAATTTTCACTATATGCCAACTGGCTAAACTGATTTATGTTAGTCAAAGCTTTAGCAGGAGCTCACAAATGCAGCACAAAGAAGCAAGGTGAAAGCACAAGCTAGCCAGATGGGAGTAGCTCAAAGTGCATATTCTCCAGCTATGGCAGAGCCAGTTCGAAAGCCAAAGAAGAGAGAAGAGACCCCAGGCGGTAAGGGACAACATCTCAGTATCCTGCTCTTGGGGCTAATTGCTGCCATCACTCCACAGAGACAGGATGGATCCTTCAATGGCAATTCAGTTTGGATATGGAAACCAAGTGATAACACATACTCCCAGAAAGTATGAAAAAATTCATTGCTCACGTAATGAGTTTTTCTGGGGAGAGCAGAGCAAGCTCTCAAGATGGTTGAAGAATAGCTGAATAGAGCAGGGGAGGGAGACTGGCTTGGCTTTTATGGTGGTAAAAGGGCATAAAGCTGGAGATTTCTACATATAAATCAGGGCTTGGATCATCTGAACTTCCTTTTGGCCCAGAGAAGAAAGTACTTGGGGTTTCTTATCAGATATAGGTAGGTAGAGGAAGAGGTGTGATTCAGTTCAGTTCAGTTCAGTCGCTCAGTCGTGTCTGACTCTTTGTGACCACATGAACCCCAGCAGGCCAGGCCTCCCTGTCCATCACCAACTCTGGGAGTTTACCCAAACTCATGTCCATTGAGTCAGTAATGCCATCTAACCATTTCATCCTCTGTTGTCCCCTTCTCCTCCCACCTTCAATCTTTCCCAGCATCAGAGTCTTTTCAAATGAGTCAGCTCTTCGCATCAAGAGGCCAAAATATTGGAGTTTCAGCTTCAGCATCAGTCCTTCCAATGAACACCCAGGACTGATCTCCTTTAGGATGGACTGGTTGGATCTCCTTGCAGTCCAAGGGACTCTCAAGAGTCTTCTCCAACACCACAGTTCAAAAGCATCAATTCTTCGGTGCTAAGCTTTCTTTACAGTCCAACTCTCACATCCATACATGACTACTGGAAAAACCATAGCCTTGACTAGACGGACCTTTGTTGACAAAGCCATGTCTCTGGTTTTGAATATGTTGTCTAGGTTTGTCATAACTTTCCTTGCAAGGAGTAAGTGTCCTTTAATTTCATGGCTGTAATCACCATCTGCAATGACTTGGGAGCCCAGAAAAATAGTCAGCCAATATTTCCACTGTTTCCCCATCTATTTGCCATGAAGTGATGGGACCAGATGCCATGATCTTAGTTTTCTGAATGTTGAGCTTTAAGACAACTTTTTCACTCTCCTCTTTTCATTTTCATCAAGAGCCTCTTTAGTTCTTCTTTACTTTCTGCCATAAGGGTGGTGTCATCTGCATATCATAAGTTATTGATATTTCTCCCAACAATCTTGATTCCAATTTGTGCTTCTTCCAGACCAGTGTTTCTCAGGATGTACTCTGCATATAAGTTAAATAAGCAGGGTGACAATATACAGCCTTGATGTGCTCCTTTTCCTATTTGGAACCAGTCTGTTGTTTCATGTCCAGTTCCAACTGTTGCTTCCTGACCTGCATATAGGTTTCTCAAGAAGCAGGTCAGATGGTCTGGTATTCTCATTTGTTTCAGAATTTTACATAGTTTAATGTGATCCACACAGTCAAAGGCTTTGGCATAGTCAATAAAGCAGAAATAGATGTTTTTCTGGAACTCTCTTGCTTTCTCGATGATCCAGCGGATGTTGGCAATTTGATCTCTGGTTCCTCTGCCTTTTCTAAAACGAGCTTGAACATCAGGAAGTTCACGGTTCATGTATTGCTGAAGCCTGGCTTGGAGAATTTTGAGCATTACTTTACTAGCATGTGAGATGAGTGCAATTGTGCAGTAGTTTGAGCATTCTTTGGCAGTGCCTTTCTTTGGGATTGGAATGAAAACTGACCTTTTCCAGTCCTGTGGCCACTGCTGAGTTTTCCAAATTTGCTGGCATATTGAGTGCAGCACTTTCACAGAATCATCTTTCAGGGTTTGAAATAGCTCAACTGGAATTCCATCACCTCCACTAGCTTTGTTCATGGTGATACTTCCTAAGGCCCTCTTGACTTCACATTCCAAGATGTCTGGCTCTAGGTGAGTGATCACTCTGTCATGATTATCTGGGTCGTGAAGATCTTTTTTGTACAGTTCTTCTGTGTATTCTTGCCCCCTCTTCTTCATATCTTCTGCTTCTGTTAGGTCCATACCATTTCTGTCCTTTATTGAGCCCATCTTTGCATTAAATGTTCCCTTAGTATCTCTAATATTTTTGAAGAGATCTCTAGTCTTTCCTATTCTATTGTTTGCATCTATTTCTTTTCACTGATCACTGAGGAAGGCTTTCTTATCTCTCCTTGCTATTGTTTGGAACTCTGCATTCAAATGGGTGTATCTTTCCTTTTCTCCTTTGCTTTTCACTGCTGTTCTTTTCACAGCTATTTGTAAGCCCTGTTCAGACAGCTATTTTGCTTTTTTACATTTCTTTTTCTTGGGGATGGTCTTGATTGCTGTCTCCTGTACAGTGTCAGAAACCTCTGTCCATAGTTCATCAGGCACACTACCTATCAGATCTAGTCCTTTAAATCTATCTTTCACTTCCACTGTATAATCATAAGGGATTTGATTTAGGTCATACCTGAATGGTCTAGTAGTTTTCCCTACTTTCTTCAACTTAAATCTGAATTTGGCATTAAGGAGTTCATGATCTGAGCCACAGTCAGCTCCCAGTCTTGTTTTTGCTGACTGTGTAGAGCTCCATCTTTGGCTGCAAAGAATATAATCAGTCTGATTTTGGTGTTGACTGTCTGATGATGTCCATGTGTAGAGTCTTCTCTTGTGTTGTTGGAAGAGGGTGTTTGCTCTGACCAGTGCTTTCTCTTGGCCGAACTCCATTAGCCTTTGCCCTGCTTTATTCTGTACTCCAAGGCTCAATTTGCCTGTTACTCCAGGTATTTCTTGACTTCCTACTTTTGCATTCCAGTCCTCTATAATGAAAAGGACATCTCTTTTGGATGTTAGTTCTAAAGGGTCTTGTAGGTCTTCATAGGACCGTTCAACTTCAGTTTCTTCAGCATTACTGGTCGGGGCATAGACTTGGATTACTGTGATATTGAATGGTTTGCCTTTTAATCTAACAGAGATCATTCTGTCATTTTGGGAATTGTATCCAAGTACTGCATTTCTGACTCTTTTGTTGACTATGATGGCTAGTCTATTTCTTCTAAGGGATTCCTGCCCACAGTAGTAGAATCATGGTCATCTGAGTTAAATTCACCCATTCCAGTCCATCTTAGTTCACTGATTCTTAGAATGTCGACATTCACTCTTGCCATCTCCTGTTTGACCACTTCCAATTGGCCTTGATTCGTGGACTTAAAATTCCAGGTTCCTTTGCAATATTGCTCTTTACAGCATTGGACCTTGCTTCTATCTTTCCATGAACAGTATGAAAAGAGGTGTGATAGGGCTCTTTTATAGAAATATGTGATGTAAATTCAAGGTGTTTAGCACTGTTGTGAACTCTCACAACCATTATAACCAAGCTTGTTATATTGTTTTCAGTTAACCTGCTTTTCAGTAGATTTGTTGTTGTTGTTCAGCCATTCGTTCATGTCGGACTCTTTGGGACCCATGGACTGTAGCACGCCGGGTTTCCCTGTTGTTCACCCTCTCGTGAGTTTATTCAAACTCATGTCCCTTGAGTTGGTGATGCCATCCAACCATCTCGTCCTCTGTCATCCCCTTCTCCTCCTGCCTCCAATCTTTCCCAGCATCAGGGTCTTTTTCAGTAAGTCAGTTTCTTTGAATGAGGTGACCAAAGTATTGGAGCTTCAGCTTCAGCATCAGTCCTTCCAATGAACATTCAGGACTGATTTCCTTTACAATTGACTGGTTTGATCTTCTTGCAGTCCTAGGGACTCTCAAAAGTCTTCTCCAACACCGCACTTCAAAACCATGAATTCTTTGGTTCTCAGCTTTCTTTATGGTCCATTTCTCACATTCATACATGACTACTGGAGAAACCATAGCTTTGATAGATGGACCTTGTTTTGCAAAGTGTTGTCTCTGCTTTTTAGTATGCTGTGTAGGTTGGTTATAAGTTTTCTTCCAAGGAAGATGCGTCTTTTAATATCATTGTTGCAGTCACTGTCTTCAGTGATTTTGGAGCCCAAGAAAATAAAGTCTGTCACTGTTTCAATTTTTTCCCCATGTATATGCCATAAAGTGATGGGACTGGATGCCATGGTGTTCGTTTTTTGAAGGCTGAGTATTAAGCCAGCTTTTTCACTCTCCTCTTTCACTTTCATCAAGGGGCTCTTTACTTCCTCTTTGCTTTCTGCCATATAGGTTTTGTCATCTGCATATCTGAGGTTATTGTTGTTTCTCCGGGCCATCTTGATTCCAGCTTGTGATTTATCTGGCCCAACATTTCACATGATGTACTCTGCTTATAAATTAAATAAGCAGGATGATAATATAGTGCCTTGACGTGCTTCCTTCCCAATTTGGAACCAGTCTGTTATTCCATGTCCAGTTCTTACTCTTGCTTCTTCACCTGCATACACATTTCTCAGGAGGCAAGTAAGGTGGTCTGGTATTCTCATCTGTTTAAGAATTTTCCACAGTTTGTTGTGATGCATACAGTCAAAGGGTTTGACGTAGTCAGTAAAGCAGAAGTAGATGTTTTTCTGGCACTCTCTTGCTTTTCCTATGATCCAACGGATGTTGGCAATTTGATCTCTGTTTTGTCTGCCTTTTCTAAATCTAGCTTGAACATCTGAAATTTTTCAGTTAATGTACTGCTGAAACCTAGCTTAGAGAATTTTGAGCATTACTTTCCTAGCGTGTGACAACTGTGTGATAGTTTGAACATTCTTTGGCATTGCCTTACTTTGGAATTGGAATGAAAGGTGACCTTTTCCAGCCCTGTGACCACTGCTGAGTTTTCCAAATTTGCTGGCATATTCAGTGCAGGTCTTCCACAGCATCATCTTTAAGAATTTGAAATAGCTCAACTGGAATTCCATCGCCTCTACTAGCTTTGTTGTTAGTAATACCTCCTAAGGCTCAGTGGAGTTCAACTATACCTCTGTTGAAAAAAATATTACAAGGGAGTGTTGAATGTTGTGCTGCACACCTTGGGTGGTGTTTGAGTAGATTGCTTCTGTGCTACATAGATTGGTCCATGTTGAAGATTCCATTTCTGAATTTCTCCCAGAGGGACAAGATGACAGAGTTTAGCCTCCCCTTCTACAACCCTACCCCTGATTTACCAGATGTAAGGTCTCTTGAACCATGTGGAATACTTCTCTTTAGAGGAATGTTCCCTGAAGTGTATTCTCATCCAGTGTGTTTTGGGCCTAACAGGAGTGTTTAGTCAAAAAATTAATTAAATCCCCACCTCTTGGAAATCGAAGAGGTTTTTTGGTATATTAAAGGATTTTAGAAGTCTTGCAGCCTTGAATTGAACCCAGTATTAAACAAACTAATCTGCCTACAGAACCTTAATTTCATGACCCATATCCCGTGGACCTGGTTCAGCAGAAGACACCGAGTGTCACCTCCCCGCTTACTGGCTAAATGCCCGATTCAGTTACAGCTTTTTCAACCCCTGGCCCTTCCAGATGGAAGTCTTGAGCTGGAAGTAAGAAAGAGAAGTGAGCCCAAGCTAATTTCACAACAGGCTTCTGACTGAAACAACCTCCCCGTGTGTGGTTGATAAACATTTCACCCCTCTTAAGGGAAAATCATACACAGAAACAAGCATATATAAATAATTTACCAAGCTGTAATATGCTATAAATAACAAGCCTACTAAATAATGAATTAACCCAACTGCTGATTCATAGGTAGATGTCTCTTGTAAAGCAGCATTTTTATGGATTTTACAGCTTTGTTAATATCTACTCATATTTCATTAGGACGGTTCAGGTGAAGTATTGGGGCAATATTCTGGATATGTTTGAAAGTGATATACTGCATATGAGGAGCCCAGGCAGAGCTCAGGGAGCTGGCAAGATCCCGTCCCTTTAGTCAGAGCCTGAGGGGCGCTGGTACTGGGCCTTGCCATTCTCTTTCCTCCATGGCCTCAGTTTGCCTAGCTCCTCTGTGCAAGCCTGAGATGCTGTCCTCTCTGAAACCATGGGCAGGGATGGAGATCACAGTAGCTGTGGAGCAGTGGAGGAAAGAGAGGCAGAAATCACTTCGGCCTACTCTTGATAGCCAGCTCATCTAGAATACCCTGACATAGGAAGATGGACTCTGTGGTCAAACCCTTGATACTTTGATCTTTATCACTTATTAACTTTGAGACCTTGGGTAAGTTCCTGATACTCTCTGTGGCTCAGTTCTTTTGTCTGTAAAACAGGGACAATTAATAGTACCTACTTTCTCATGTTCTGTTGAAGGTTAAATGAGTTTGTATCACTAGGTGCTTTGTAGTTTTAACTGTTAGCTGTTGTATTCATTGGAAAATGACTGATTTAGACTCTATTTTGGCTTTCTGCACCCTCAGTGTTGGACTCTGAGAATTCAACGCCTGAGGGATTGGAGGGTCTGGGTCAGAGGGCCACTCAGATACCTCCTCTTGCCTCCAGAATATAGGAATGGGAATCAGGAACTATGATTTCATGAGACTTGGGGAAAACTGCTTTTGACTAGCTTTCAGTTATTAAAAGTAAGAAATATTTCTTTATTTTAAAAGAGTTTTTAGACTATTTTTGTCAGTGAGGGTTTTTGTTTTGTTTTTGTTTTTTTGAGAGAGAGGAGGCAAGAATGATCAGTCAAGTCACTTTGAAAAGGAGGAGATCTGATTTTCACAACCAAACCTTGATTGGTTCATTAGAACAGATGTCAGAATAGGAAGGCTGCTGTTCCAACTTGTGGTGACACCGAGTGCCCTGGGATGGGGAGCACAGAAACTGGGCATCTTTGTTGTGCTAGTTCTCCTCGGGCATAGAATAGGAGTAAGTATTCTTGCCATCTACTCTATGCCATCACACCACCAGCATAAACCCCACCCCTACCTCCAGCTCTGGCTCTTGCTCCAAACCTGTGGCTGATTACAGCCAGTGTTGAGACCTCCTTGGTCCAAGTCTTCCTGTCTGTGATCAGAGCAGGCATTCCTGCTTAGGCCACACTGTAGATGCAGCTCATTACAGCGATTCTTGATAGAAACCCTTGGAAGCTCCCTTAGCTCTCTCCTCCCTGCCATTTCTCTAAATGCTAGTCATGTGATTTGGCCTTCAGCTTGCTCTCTGTTCCCTTTTGCCATGTTTAACATGGACTTCGATTCTATGATGAAGGCCATTTGCCTGTTCTTCTTTGCATATCTCCTGGGTTCAGAAATTTAGGGGGGCTTCCCTGGTCATCCAGTGTTTAGGACTCTATCTTCCAGTGCAGGGTGTGTGTGTTCAATCCCAGGTCGGGGAGCTAAGATCCCACATGCCTTGCAGCCAAAATACCAAAACATAAACAGAAGCAATATTGTAACAAATTCAATAAAAACTTTAAAAATGGTCCACATCAAAAAAATCTTAAGAAGAAATCTATGGGAATCATTCCTGGTCTTCTGGTAGCCCCTACCCCACCCCAGCTTTAAGCCCCATGGCAGTGCACAGCTTTCTGCCCTTCAATGTAAGGGGATCACCTCGACTTTGGCCCTGCCTCTTTAACTTTTTCATGTGTCTTTTAGAAAAACAGAATGACAGTGTCTTTTAGAGACAGGGTTGGACTCTCTCAAATGTTTTCTTAAATGCCTGGCACTAAGAGGTATAGCCACTCACCTGCAGTAGACCTCAGGCTGGGGAGGCCCAAGGTGCTTTCTAGAAGGGTCAGTCAGCACAGTGCCTTCTAAAAGAAGAGAAGCCTGCCCCACCCCCCGCTGCCTTACAGCCTTAGCCCTTGGAATGAAAAGCTTCACAGCCCGCATTACCATTTCGCCAAGCCCCTGCCTCACCCCTACCCCCGTGAAGTGGAAAGAAACACGCTGCCGTGACATTCACTTTGACAAAGCTCTTTTTCTTTTCTCTACTTCTGTAAAAAAGGAAAAAGCCAAACGAAATTAAAACAGTTGCTAAGCTACTGGGTGGGCCCTATCAGTGTGTTTTGTTGCCATCCCAGCTTTAAGGACTCATATTATCATATATTCAGCAGCTTAAACTAAAGAAGGGGAAAACGGGGGTTGTTGGGGAGGGCTCCTTTGTCATTTCCCTTGTCAGGTCAAGTGCTGCTTGGCTCCGGGAAAGCAGGTGACCTGGAGTGTGTCAACTAGCATGTCTGTCTCCAGGTGGGAAAAAAGGGGGGGCTGTTTCTTCCCAATTCTCAAACTGGTCCAGAAGGGAATGCTCTTTGGAAGCCTCTCTTTCTTTTCTATTTGTTTCAGAAAGATGAGCTCTCAAGGAAACCTGGCACACGTTCTTAGATCTCTAAAGTGTTATATTTTACACACATCACATGCAATTGATGCTACTATGGGGCCTGGGTTCAAGTTGGCCCTAGTGAGCTCCTAGTTCAATATTCCAGAAAGCTTACAATACCTTCCAGACCTTCGATACGTTTACCCAAATCTTTGTATTGTTTTCTATTGTTTTGTGACTACTGAATTTTCTTTGCAAAGCTGGGTCAATCCCAGGTTAAGTAAATCTTCATTTACCATGTTCGGTTCAGTTCAGTTCAGTTCAGTTGCTCAGTTGTGTCTGACTCTTTGTGACCCCATGAATTGCAGCATGCCAGGCCTCCCTGTCCATCACCAACTCCCAGAGATCACTCAAACTCATGTCCATCAAGTCGGTGATGCCATCCAGCCATCTCAACCTCTGTCATCTCCTTTTCCTCCTGCCCTCAATCCCTCCCAGCATCAGAGTCTTTTCCAATGACTCAACTCTTTGCATGAGGTGGCCAAAGTACTGGAGTTGCACCTTTAGCATCATTCCTTCCAGAGAACACCCAGGACTGATCTCCTTTAGAATGGACTGGTTGGATCTCCTTGCAGTCCAAGGGACTCTCAAGAGTCTTCTCCAACACCACAGTTCAAAAGCATCAATTTTTGGCGCTCAGCTTTCTTCACAGTCCAACTCTCACATCCATACATGACCACTGGAAAAACCATAGCCTTGGCTAGATGGACCTTTGTTGGCAAAGTAATGTCTCTGCTTTTCAATATGCTGTCTAGCTTGGTCATAACTTTCCTTCCAAGGAGTAAGCATCTTTTAATTTCATGGCTGCAATCACCATCTGCAGTGATTTTGGAGCCCAGAAAAATAAAGTCTGACACTGTTTCCACTGCTTTCCCATCTATTTGCCATGAAGTTATGGGACCAGTTTTCTGAATGTTGAGCTTTAAGCCAACTTTTTCACTCTCCTCTTTCACTTCAAGAGGCTTTTGAGTTCCTCTTCACTTTCTGCCATAAGGGTGGTGTCATCTGCATATCTGAGGTTATTGATATTTCTCCCGGCAATCTTGATTCCAGCTTGTGCTTCTTCCAGACCAGTGTTTCTCATGATGTACACTGCATATAAGTTAAATAAGCAGGGTGACAATATACATCCTTGACGTACTCCTTTTCCTATTTGGAACCAGTCTGTTGTTCCATGTCCAGTTCTAACTGTTGCTTCCTGACCTGCATATAGTTTTCTCAAGAGGCAGGTCAGGTGGTCTGGTATTCCCATCTCTTTCAGAATTTTCCACAGTTTATTGTGATCCACACAGTCAAAGGCTTTGGCATAGTCAATAAAGCAGAAATAGATATTTTTCTGGAACTCTCTTGCTTTCTTGATGATCCAGCAGATGTTGGCAATTTGATCTCTGGTTCCTCTGCCTTTTCTAAAACGAGCTTGAACATCAGGAAGTTCACGGTTCATGTATTGCTGAAGCCTGGCTTGGAGAATTTTGAGCATTACTTTACTAGCATTGAGATGAGTGCAATTGTGCAGTAGTTTGAGCTTTCTTTGGGATTGGAATGAAAACTGACCTTTTCCAGTCCTGTGGCCACTGCTGAGTTTTCCAAATTTGCTGGCATATTGAGTGCAGCAGTTTCACAGCATCATCTTTCAGAATTTGAACCTCTGAATCCCACATGTTTAGAACACGTTACTGCCTACAAATGCTAGGGTAGTGAGGTACTGAGGATCAGTTCCCTACGCCTAGTCCAAGGGCCTTAACACCAAGAATAACAGGGGAGGCTTTTCTGACACCACTTCGCAGCATCGTCTCTGTGATTCACATTGCCCTCATCTAGCCATCATGTGTTGGTTCTCAGTGTGGGGACAAGGGAGCCTTACTGACTTTAGGCTTGTTTTCATCAACTAGCTCATTCTGTATAAAGTTAGGTTTAGAAAAAAAAGTCTCATAAAAATTAATGCAGCCTGGGGCACCCTTTGTGGAGGCTATATTGAAAATGCATCTTAAATGAAAACCCAGGAAATTGTCCCTTCTGTCTTTCACCTGTCAGAAGAAGCAATAGAATTCTATAGCCCATTCAGTGGCATATTTAATTAAGCAACCTATTGCTGAATGCACTGGGGGTTGGCTAACAGTGCTTTTCATTGCTGATTTGGGTGACGAAGTATGTGATGAGATACTCAGCAGTCTGGTGGGATGGAAAGAAACTCCCAATTGGTCACAGCTACCTATTTTTCTTGGCATGTTGCACTCACTGTGATAATAAAGAAAATATACTGTCTTTGATTTCTTGAGAAAGTCACTAGACACCAGTCTCTTGCCTTTGCTCTTCCACAGTGAGCCCTGACTGAATTTTGTACACACTCCCACTACAGATGAATAGAGATTTCGTTGTAGGTGGGAAATTTTAGCTTGTCATTTGCAAAAGAAAAGACTTAGGTGCTCATTTTAATCCTAATACAGAACCATTCCTGATGATCATTCTTTGTTTTGGTGGGAGTCGTTGCCTATCCCTAGTGTATGATAGTACTAGTGACAGTTAATGGAGTGTTTGCCAGACATGGGCCAACGTATTCCATGATTTTTCCAATTTTAGCTTGTGAAGTAGATACTCTTATTCTCTTTTGCAAATGAGGAAGTCGGGGCTCAGAAAACTTAAGTAACTTGCCTCTAGTTAAACAACTAGTAAGTGAGAGAGGAAACTCCAGGAGATAGTGGAGGGCAGAGAAGCCTGGCACGCTGCAATCCATGGGGTCGCAAGAGCTGGACAAGACTTAGCAACTGAACAACAAAGCGATAGAGTGAGGCTTTGGACCTAGAGCTTCCGTACCCTGCAGCCCATGTCCTTAACCACTGCTCTGCTTTGTCACTGTAAGAAACCAAAAAGGTTTGTCATCTCAATACAACTATTAATATTGTTTAGGGTTGGGGCTCCCCAGTCTATTGGAATTACAAATTTTGGGGATCTATCTTATGAAATCAGGTCTGTGATGCCTTGGGGGATCCACAGGGCCCTTAAAATTAGATGCAAATCTATATGTATGTACTCTGCAGTATGAACCAGTTTTCATCAGCTTCTGCAAGAAGTTTATGACACAAAGATGGTTAATAACTTCCATGTACACCTAAAGCACATATAACACTTGCTATGTGCCATAGTTGTATACACAGTGCTTTATATACATGAATATAAGCAAGCTCATTTCATTATCTCTACAGCCATAGGAGGTTTGATTATCATGCCCATTTTACAGAGGGGGAAACTGAGACTAAGAGAAGTCAGTTGTCTAAGGCTACAAAGCTGTAAAGTGTCGGCACCATGAAGTGAAGTCAAGCAATCTGGCTACTGAATCTGCTTTGAATCACTTTTGACTACAAGTTCCTTTTTATTCACTTGCATATCCCCTAGCACAGTGCCTGACACGTAGTAAGTTTTATTGATATTTGTTGAATTGATTTGCGTACTGCCAACCCTGTGTAGATTTTTGTCTGAAGAGTCATTTTCTAAAGTCTGAGGCTCCATAAGTCTTGACTAGATGAATGAAGAGAATCCACATGATCAAAAGATATTATCAGAGTTTTTCGAGACAAGTGGCTTGGCCAAGTGTCAGACACTTTGCTTTCAATCAGGTCTACTCCCCAGGTGACTGTTGTAGTTGATCCCAAGCCCATTCTTCTAGATTGTTCTAAATGGTTGTAAGGTACCTCTGAATGTGGTCTAGGTAGCTTTGATGGTTCCGTGAATGTATGCGGTTTTTGTGCCCTAATGACTATGCATAACTTTCCCTGCCTCTTACTTCCAAGTGATCAAGCAGAAGACACCCAAACCCTTTGCATGTTGACATGAATCAAGTCTAGGTCTCTACATGGTATTGAGAGGAGAGGGGAGGGACACGCAAATCCTGTTCAACTATCCCAATACAAGTTTCTAGGTTGGAGCTTTCTGAAAAATCAGGACAATTGGCTGTGATTGTGGAGGGTACAGGGTGAGCTGGAGAGCTGGTGAGTAATGCAGCTTGAGTTTTTAATCACCTTGATTACATGTTCCAAGCTTTAACTTTGTGGCCTCCACTGTTCCCCTCATTTTGCCTACTGCGGTCTCATTTTACTTTTCCATTTTATTCTCTGATCACTGCCGATTAGACCCGATTCCATGCTGTTTCTGTTGCCTGCCTCCCGGCCTGATGGGCCTCTTTGTACTGAGGCAGCTGGCGGCTAGACTTCCCAGAGCCCGGAAGCTTCATTACTCTTTGTTGGCAGTGAACTCCAAAGTTACTGGCTTTGGAGTTGGGTTTTCTCAAGCATGGTAGCTTAACATTTGTTCTCAAAGTTGAAGATTTTGTTCCCCCTAAATTAATCAGATGCATGAGCTAATTATAAACCAGCAACTATTTTAAGAAA
>SJYO01000308.1:0-10000 GCA_006410555.1 Capra ibex | reverse complement strand
TGTACACCATTTTCCACCTCAATCCGACCGAAAAGTTCTGACGTCAACGACATTCTGTAAACCCCTGTCTTATTTTGACTAGACCCCTGGGACCACCGTCTGCTCCCGAAGTCCATAGGTCTTACCCTTTGACCTCCGGACTCTTAAGTTCCTCAGACTATTTACTCAAGAGTGAGATCTGCTGGTAATTCTCAGATTATTTCGATACAGGACGGAGGGGGTTTCATGAACTCATCAAGGGGGGGCAGAGAGAAAGAGACAGTATGTGTGAGTGCCTTTATGTGTGTATAGGGGTTTTCCCTTGAATGGTCCGTCATTAAAGTATCTTGGGACGTTCGTTCTAACTCAAAAGCCGAAGACAGAAGGACCTGTCTACGTCTTAAGGGTCATGTAATGTCTCTTACGTCAGGTAAGGACAGTAATCCAGTATCACTACGGTTTCTCTTCCGATAGAACGAGAGCTAACAAAACAGGTATTCCTCCGTGGTTACCCTGGACCGGACTGAGAACCAACGGGGTGGACATGTCTTCGGTACTCCGGTTAAACTGAGTGAGTTCACCACAAAAAGTCTCCCCGTCTACAAAATTTTAAGTGTCTAAGAGAGTTTACCTTGGGTTTAAGGGGAGGGTCGAACCAGATTGGTAGACACCCGGTGGCTTCTGTCTCGGGTCGGAGTTAACAAAAGGTTCCTAGAATACCGTTACGTGGGGTAGGGTCAGGATCGGGGTAAAGTGTATAGACATCATCCTTATGAGAAGAGAGGGTGTCTAACCCCTGGAACATTCATGACTGGTCGGCAAGCCAGATTCACACTGCCTTAGACCCAAACTCCCATATGGAAAACTACCACAGAACCCGAACTTGATGGGGTTTGATAGGAAGAGACCTCGGTAGGGGTAGAAACTGTTGGACTTCTTAGTTCCACGGTAAAGACTCGGACAAAAACGGAAGATGAACTCGTTCATTCAGACTCTACCTGTTAGGTAAAGAGGTTTAATCGACATTCTACGAAAGTCAACGTACCTTTAATATCCTGTGAACTATTTTTTCATAAGACACTCTATTAGATTGGGTCCTATTGATACCGGGGTCCCGGGATGGACCGAAGTGGTGACCGAAAATATTTATTGAAAAATAATCTTGTGTTGGGATGAGAACTCGAGTTCTGGTCATTGAACCAGAACCCCACCACCCCCTCCCCGCCACTCACTCCTCCTTCTGATTACCTTCCATTGTCCTTAGTTCAACTTCCTTTTACGTAATCCTAAACGACTACTTAAACTATTCCTTCCTCCCTCTTCCTACCCCCTATAGAAAGGAAGGAGTAATCGTAAAGTGACCCTCGGGTCCTGGTCGATGGGTTAAACATCCTCGGTCACTTTTTACTTTCACATCCTGTGTTTTAACACCCTGGGGAACAAGCTCTTTATAATTTGTAAAGTTCTGTCCCTCTTGTCTTCACCCCAGGGAAGATCACACCTCGGGAAACCGATCATCTCCAGTGTCCGGTACCCTCCGTTGAGACTCACTGGACTTGGGTGTGGTTATCTTAAGGGTCCGGAACTAAAAAGACTTTTTACTGTTCCACCTGTTCCTCTTTCGGTTTGTGAAGTCGTGGGACAGGAGACTCCCAAAGACTCGTGAGTCCAGCGACCTCCAGGTCTCGAAGAAGTCTTCTGTATCACCCACCTCGGGTCGGTTCACTAATCGAAGATTGGAGGAGACACGGTGAGTAATCGGTCAATCCCTGGAGTCAGACCTAGAGTTAACGGGGATCTGAGATAAAGACGTAGACATGTACCCCTGGAATAATCCTGGAACTACCCACCTGTTCGTGTCGAGAGTCTGTCACGACAATAATTACAGGAGGTTCCTCGTGGGGGAGAGAAGAGAGATGTCTCTGTTCACCCTCCCGTCACACCACTACAAACCACCCCACCTGGTGGCGATGATGTTCCCTCTCGAGTTGACCCATGGTAACTAGGTTCGACCACTGACCTCACATGTGTACCTGGCCATTCGGACAGGGAGACTCCTAGTCAGGTTCACTATGAGGACGATGACATGTACCTGTGTCCGTCTGTGTGTGTTTACGTAAGATCTGTGTATCAGTGTGTCTATATATGTGGTGGGTGTTGCTTTGTCTGTCTGTGTGTCTGTGTACCTTTGTGTGTTCGTCTGTGTATATTTGGATGTGTCTCTGTGTATTTTTGTATGTATCGATCAGTCTCTGTGCGTTCGTGTGTGTCTCTATGTACGTTTGTGTGTATGTTTGTTTGTGTGTTCGTGTACCTATGTGTTTGTTGTGTACCCAAGTATTAGGGGTACGAAAGACTCGGTCCGAGTCTGGTCCCTTGATTTTCCATGGTCTCTCCAGACCCGACGACCATCTCCCGACGTGGGTGACGGAAAACTCCACCCTTCGTACCAATCTCCTGAAATGTCTACCACTTGTCTCTTAGTCCCTCTTACAGTGGTCGGACTTGTCTCAATACTATTCTTCTGGTTGTTAACTCCCGATGGATCCTGTATGTCTATTTACAGACAAATTTTTGACCCTTCGGGACTTGTTTACCCCTTTTGACCAGAGGAATCTCTCGTCGATGGGGCTTCACCTCTCTCCAACCGACGTCAGATTTCGGTGCTTTCGTTGATTATTTTTTCTGTGGGGTGCAAGAACCCGTGTGTCACCCTGTCCCCGATATTGTCTCTTAGTCCTTCCACCCTAGGTCCTTACTGGACTCCTGTCCTCCGTATTAACTATCCCAAGACACACTATGGGAGTCTGTTTTCAACTGGAGAAAAACCCCCAAAGGTAAACGATCAGTACATAAAGGACTGGTCCCAGAGTCCCAGACTTGACCAACATCCTCATCACGACCGTCTGTGGGAGAGGGTCTCCTCGGGGAGAGACGGTGACGATACTCTTAGACGACGGGGCCACTTAGAGGTAGAAATGAGACACACTGAGTATAAACAAGGGGTGATCTATGTCGAGAGACCTACAAAAAGTAACAAAAGAGTCAGAAGTAAGTGAGTGACTTGTCTGTTTGTAACCCGTAGGTGAGACACAGTCCGTGAAATCGCTCCGTTCCTCTTATTTTGAGAGGGAGTGTAGATTCTTCCGTCTACATATACTTCACTGAGTGGGTGTATCACTTAACAGTGAAACCATGTACGATCTGTACTCCTCCTCTTCCGTTACCGGTGGTTGAGGTCATGAGAGCGAACCTTTTAGGGTCCCTACCGTCTCGGACCACCCGACGGAAGATACCCCAGTGTATCTCAGCCTGTGCTGATTTCACTCAATCGTCGTCGTCGTCGTCGTCTGTACTCCTTCCCAGATGTCTCTCACTGGTTCTGTCCTCTGACTATTTGTGCTCCCCTTTCAGAAGGACTTTTGTTATGTTAATTCCACCATAGACCTTTTACCCTCCTTTAAACGATCAGTTTCCCTCACCTCAGAAGAATCTTTCTTCTGGTAAGACACAGTTCCACGTTTTCTCGGACCACATAAGTTTATGACGTAAGCTCCTACAGTTCTTTCCACGACACAGATCTCGTTTACTTTTTTCCCGTTCTCTACTTCCCGACAAATCCTCTGTCAGCCCTTCCCCCGTCGAGACCCCTCTGAGTCTCACTGGAACTACGGGTGAAAGAAGGTAGCAGAGAGTCGTAGAGGTACTTTTCTTTCCAATAACGAACGAGACCACCGACGCTCCGACAACACCTGTGGCCCTGCAGTGACTAGCTTCCGGGTTCTTCTGACCAGTTATTGTATGTCTTCGAGTAACCACGGTGCGGTACCCCAAGGCTCCATTTCCCAGTACGGGGTCCCAGTGAAAGTCCAAGGTGTGTGGTGTTTCCAGAGGTCCCGGTTGGAGAGTGGGAGAGAGAGATTATCGTGATGCAAAGTACAAAACGCCAGTTATGAGACGGGAGATAGTAGAAGTGGTAGTTACCTTAGTTGATGGGTCACGGTCGAGCTCTGATGTAGGAGTTCCACTCCCCTGTTATGAGTCCCAACAAAGAGTTTGACCTCGAACGTCCTTGGGGACCCGACGACGACCCTCCTCCCACCTCAGACGTCCGGTACAGTGTGGTAAAGTCTACGACGACTCGGGACACTGACCCGGTCACGGACGGTCTTTTGGTTGGTGAACTCTAATTTCCTGTCAGACCCTTTGACTAGAAGAACTTTATATACACCTCTACGGTGTGGTACGACCGTGCCACCCTCAGTGTTCCTCTCCCCTTGTGATTCCAGGAGTCAGGAGTTTCTCGAAGTCAAGTTAGACTCGGGATTCCACGTACTTGTACCTTCAGTCGAGATCGTCAGGGACTTTATCCGGTACAATGTTTGTCTTAGCGATCCTTGTCAGGGTCAGACTATAAGATCGTGTTCAATTGTCAGAGGGAAGGGAAAAGTTTCAAAAGGACCAAACCTACTATTTAATGTACCAGTGGGATCAAGAGTCGACGGTAAAGGGGAACGAGACCGGTCCACGGAGGAAACACTCAACCCTATGGGCTGGGGAGACACCCCTCCGACCTACGATTCCACTTATTTCCCGCGTGTCACTGACGAGTCGGGGCCGTGTCCCACCTCCGAAGTACAGTCGAAGGATACCCTCAAGTCTCGTCCGATTACCCGAGTTTCTTCCGAAACTCCTTCTCTCCCTTAACGTCCTTAAGATTTTGGTGTTTGTGTAAGTCGGTATACCTCCCAACGAACCAAGATCCGTTTTGACGTGTCCTAAGGTACGTTTACCGTAGAGTTCCACCACACGTGACCCCGTGACCCCGTGACCCCAGAATGATTCACACTACTCCCGATACCTGACTGGTCACCCCTACCCCTTGGACTCATTCAATGGGTCTGTTCGGCTCTCACCGGCTTCTCCCACTCACACCGGGCTTCCTCCGAAGGGTCTCAATGAATTAATTCAGAAGTTCTTGCACAACACCCGTGGCGATATAAATTCTACCTATTGGTTGTTGTCTTACGACACATCATGTGCCTTGAGGTGAGTCAATGTAATGTCAGACCTACCCTCCCCCTAGAAACCCTGGTCCTATGTACCTATGTATACCAACTCAGGGAAATGACAGGTGGACTTTGATTCTTATAACAATTAGTCGATATGAGGTTATGTTTTACTTCAACAAAAATTATTTCATGTCTAACACCCCTACGTCCTCCTCTTGGTCGTAAGAGACGTCTCTTTTGTTCCTCGTCCTCTGTCTTCTTTCCTTTGTCCCTCACTCCCCTTGATACCTGTGTGAACAAGAAAAATTTATTAATATAACTTCACACCGATTAGAAGTCACACCACAATTCAAGACGACGTGTCGTTACACTGAGTCAATACGAAAGAATAAGAAAAAGTACACAAAATAGTCACCTATGACTTATATCAAGGAATACGAGATGTCTTCCTGAAACACAAAAAGTAAGGAGACAAAGGGGTTGAGGGTCAGGAGACGAGTGGTGTGGGAAGGTGGACCGTTGGAGTACAGAACCAGGAGAAACCAAAACCTACTTGAGAGTATACGGTACGACGACTCTTTTGGGGAACTATGAATGGTTTTCACCCTTTATTTGTTTCTTAACACGATCCAGCCCTATAACCCCCCTCAGTGGTCATTCCCGAGTACGACTGACCACACACAGAGACTGAGGGGGTCCTAAGATCTCCGATGACGATATGGTGGAAATTTCTCTTGTCTCACTCAGGTAGATCTCTCTGGACCTAGGACCCACTGCAGAAGGACTCCGCCATAAAGAGTCAGAAACTAGCTCCTTTACTGTCCTAACCGGACCGTGCCCGTCACATTTACGACCCTCACCAAGTCCTTAGTCATTTCGACGAGGATTGTGTTTGAGTGAGTGTCAATCCGATGAGGACGGGTCCTACGACTACTTGACATAAACCACCAGACGTGTGGGATAAGAGTCCTTTCTTATTTCCCAAAGTGAGAATTACCACGACTTTGTTTAGCCACGGAGACAAACACAGAGCCTCACGTCATAGATCTTGGTTCAGACTTAGTTTTACCTCTCCTCGGGTTGACGTTGACCGAAGTTCTCTAAGTAACTTTACTAAGACCCTTTGGTCCTGTGTTCTTAGTCTCGTTTCTGTTTCTGGAGTCACTGACGTGGGTTCTTTAGTCTTCAGTAGTTAGGAGAGAATGGGAGTGAGAAAGGGAAGTGAGAAAAAGCTACCAGAATCGGACTGTTGAAAGGAGGAAGTCCGAAGATGTGGATCACTCCCTCAGGTTCGATGGACGGACTCCCAAAATTTAGGGTTTCCGTAGTGGATCATTCCTTTCTTCTAACGTATGTAGTGTCAAGTTCCCACAAGAGACTTACTGGGTGGAGTCAAGTGTACATGTCGGGATCTAGTCGGTAGGACCGTCCCTGTTCCCCAGAATACTGACCGAAATGTAACAGAAACCGGGACTGGGTCGTCGTGTATACTGACAGTTAAAGGAGGTCTTGATGCACTGACCTCGACCCCTCTCCGTCGGGGTTCCTATCGCTGATCGTCTACCAGATCCGGGACCTTCTCAAACACTACTGGGTTGTTGAGGTGGTGGAGGAATAAGTCTCCTTAATATTCCCCACTACTTTATCTGACAGAAGTAGGGTAGAGTCTACTAGAATAGTGAACCGAAGAGAAGGTCCCCTCAAACCCACTCTATGAAGTATGTTTCGAGTAATGGAGAACAAGGGTGTGGGGTCAGTGGTCGAGAGACGGTGTATGCTGACGAGACAGGAAAGGTCAGGATGGACCATTCACCACTGGGGTCCCCTAGGGACTCGGTAGGCGGTGAAGGTCCCGGGTCTTACGGGGAAGGAACCGGAGGTTACGACGACGCCTCTTACGTTGTGTATAGCTCCCTGGGTCCCATGTGTCTCGTAAGTCGGAAAGACTCGAAGAAGGTCCCCACCTCGATGTTTGATAAACGAACCTCGACGTTACCAATCCGTGAAGACGTCACCTTCGTAGACAAGAAAGGTGGACCTCCGGGAGTCATCAACGGAGTCGACTCTGTCGTCCCTCCAACTAAAAGAAAGGCTAACTGACCAAACTAGAGGAAAAACATATTCCGTGAGAGTTCTTAGAAGAGTTCGTGGTGTCAAGTTTTCGAGTTAAAAAAGGGTAAGTGGGAAAGAATACCAGGTCTAGCGTGTAGACATGTACTAATGACCGTTTTAGTATCGACACAGTGACGTCTGGAGACATCGTTTCACTCAGAGACGAAAAATTATGTGACACGTCCAAAAAGTATCGGAAAGAAGGAAGGTTCCTCGTTCACAGAAAATTAAAACACCGACGTCACTTCCATACATCACAAAAACCTCGGGTTCCTTTATTTTAGACGGTGACATACATGAAAAGGGAGTAGATATACGGTACTTCACCTCACTGTACTCCGGTACTTACAACTCATATAAAAACATTCATCAAAAATTTTAAAACTCAAAATTTGGTCAAAAACGTAGAGGAGGGGAGTAGTTCGCCGAAAAATCAAAGAAAAAACGAAAGACGATAATCCAGTCACAGTAGAATTAGAGACACCAACAACTATAAAGAGGGTCGTTAGACATAAGGTCGAACCCTTAATACGTTAGGTCGTATAGCTTACTACATAGGATATATGTTCAATTTTTTGGTCTCACTCTTACATATAGAACAGTGTGAAGAAAGGGTGAAAATTTAGAAAGTCAACAAGGCACAGACTAAGATTGACGGCGAGAAACTGGATGTAAGTCTGAAGAGTCCTCTGTCCATTCCACTAGACCATAAGGGTAAGGAATTCTTAAAAGGTGTGAAACAACTCCAGGTGTGTTCCTTTCCGAAATCGTATCAGTCACTTCGTCTGTCTTTCCAAAAGACCCTAAGGGAAGAAAGATACTAGGTTACCTACAATCGTTAAACTAGAGACCAAGGAGTTTGGTCATACATGTAGACCTTCAAAAGTCAAGTACATCACAACTTCGAATCGAACTCCTAAAATTTGTAATGGAACGATCGTTCACTCTACTCGTGTAACGTACTGTCAAACTTGTAAGAAACCTTAACGGAAAGAAAACCTTCCTTACTTTTGACTGGATAAGGTCGTGTCACCGGTGACGACAAAAGGTTTAAACCACTGTATAACTTACGTCGTGAAAATGTCGGAGTAAGAAATCCTAAAAATTTATCGAGTCGACCTTAAGGTAGTGGAGAGGATTATAACAAACATCACTACGAAGGATTCCGGGTGAAGTATAAGGTCATATAGACCGAAATGTACTCACCGGGGTCGTAGTAAGGATAGGACCAGTAATACTGACCAAAAAATTGTCAAGAAGACACGTAAGAAGGATGGAGAAGAATTAGAGAAGACGAAAACAATCCAGAAACTAAAAGACAGGAAAGAACACGGGTAGGAACGTACTTCACAAAGAGACCATCGAGGATAAAAGGACTTCTCTAAATATGAGAAATGTTAAGATAACAAAAGGAGATTAAGAACGTGACAACGGAATGTTTGTGAAAGAATAGAGAGGAACGATAAGAGACCTTAAGACGTAAGGTAACCCATATAGAAAGGGAAAGAGGAAACAGAAAGTGAAGAGCATAAAAGAGTCGACAAAAATTCCGGAGGAGTCCGTTGAGGAAAAGGAAGAGTGTGAACAAAGAGAACCCCTACCAAAACCACTGGTGGAGAGCATGTCACAATGTTTGGAGGTGGGTATCTAGAAGTCCGATGGTCTGGATTAGGGAACTTAGATAAAAAGTAGAGGTGATATTTAAGTATTCCCTAAACTAAATCCAGTATCGAATTACCAGATCACCAAAAGGAATTAATGAAGTTAAATTCGGACTTATGACAAACGAAGACGGATTGGTAACCACGGTCTAGAGGTAGGTGGTGAGGATCATCCACACCTCGTTTTTGTGTGTTAAACTCCTGACAATGGGACCCAAACACGAACCGAAAAGTACACGAATCGACACACTGGAACTAGTTCAGGGAATTGGAGTCAAAAGAGTAGACCTTTTATGCGTGGTACTACTATCAAGGTGGAAGATCTAACGCACACACAGACGATTCTTTTTTACCGGGACTCTCCTGAAGGACCCAAAGACTCAGACCTTGTTAATACTTAACATGACGGTGTACCCCCCTTCCTTTAGAAGACAAATCTCCTATACCGACGGTAGGGGTTCCGATTTATAACTAAGTTCGGTTTACTGTAGATATAGACTTGGGACTGTGTCTTGAGACTGACTCAACTACGAAGACAAAAGACCCGAGAGTTTTCTCGATGACTAACGACCGAGTCTAATGAGGGAAGGAGTATGAATGGTCAGTCGGAAAGGAATAGTTGATGAAGATCGGACTTTAGTGTGACGTTCCTCTCAACATTCCAAAAACCAGAGAAAAGTCTAAGGGTGTAGAGGTCACATCGTTGTTCATCTAAAATACCGAAGAACAGTATCGTTGTTGATACCGTCGGACATGTCAGGTTAGAGTCGGACAATTTACTTTGACAGAGGTAAACCGGGGAGTACAAATTTAATGGATGTCAACAGAATCTATGGAAGAATACGAACGACAAATTCCTACTTTATACACACTTGGACTAGATCAAAAGGAAGGGTTCGTACTAAGGTTCGTAAGTTACTTCATTAGTCTGTAAATCAGTAGATTGATGGGTGTCCTTAACTGGTTTCGTTTGGTGGGTAGGATGTAAAGATCGAACGAGGTTCTGTTGTAACTTCACTAGACGACTTTGTTACACTATGTAACGGTACATTTGCGGTCTTCCCTGTGAAAAAGACCTAAGTAAAAGGTGGATCACGTCTTACAGATGGTGTTCGGAGTGGGAGGTCGTCGGCCAGTGGACCAAAAATGTCTGAATCGGGTGAGGTCTAGGGAAGTTGTAGGGAGTCATTTTAGATCTCTTATTTGAGTCAGTTTCGAGAGAGACGACGTCTTTTG
>SJYO01000291.1:0-10000 GCA_006410555.1 Capra ibex | reverse complement strand
TAAAACGTAGTTGTTCATGTTTTGATTGGAGAATCAGGGTGTCTAACAGTAACTGACCTCTGATACGTTGTAGTTTCACTACCGGTAAACTCAAGAGCCATTTCTGTAAGAATTGAACGTAGTCAGAAAGAGAAACGATAGAAGAGTGTACACCACCAACTTCCCTTTCTCCTTCTCCCTCTTATTCTCTCTTTTTATCCCTCTTCGATTAGGGTAGTACTCCCTGGTGGTAGTCTTTAGGTACAGTAGGACCCATGGCGGGTTTGCGGGATGAAGGATTATGGTAGTGTGCCCCTCAGTTCCCACCTGTATTAAGTTAGGTATCGTCGATACATCTAGACGAAAATATAGTTCTGTCTGTGAGTACAGTAAGAGAGAAAACGAAGAATAAATAAAAAGGACTTCATAAAATCATGTAAAGTGTTTTACATGTATTACTCATAAACCGTATTTTATTACCCTACAATTTTTTTACGTGAAACAAGGGTTATTTTAATTGTAGATTATAGGTCAGGTACATGTTTAAAGGGACTGCGAGTTTTTCGTCAAAAGTGTCAAATAACTTTCTTACATCAGTATACAACGTGAACCAACTAGAGGAAATTCTACTTTATTGAAAAGGAGAGGGTTAAAATTACGGTAAGTAAACAAGTCTTTGACCCACCTTCGTCCCACCCAACAGAATGTCTTACAGGGTGATAACCCAAATCTCGTCCATTATCAGGAAATGCTAATGGTTCTAATAAAACACGTAAAGAAATAGGTCAGGACTTTAGTCGGTAGAGAAATTCTTAGGTACGTAGTAGACTACCCTTTACGTAAATCTTCGATATACAATCTGGAGTCTTATCAGTGACAATGGTACAACAGTACCGAACACCCGAAATGTAACCAGTCTCATCCTTCCTGAGTAAAAGGAGTTTTTTATTTTATTTTTCTTTATCTTAATCAACCATTTTTGAATACGAAAGTCAAGATCTAAATTCTGTCGTTCCAAACTTAATTTGAAGAAAGACAATGGACACTTGGAGAAAAAGATCGGTAACTTTCCGAATAAAGTCTTGTAATTATACTTAATAACAAAACGAAAATGGATAATTGTATACATACTAAGACAGTGTTATTGTCTTCAATACTCCTTTTTATTCAACAACTTATATCAAAGTCTAAAGAAAGGACAAAAAAAGAAAACTATAAGAAACCAAAAGAAAACCTACCGTCATAAAAAACAAAAAGAAATCTTCTATAAGACGAGACTTATATCAGTATTAAGACTTAAAATTTCGATGAATTCATTACACAACAATACCCGTCGATCAGTGGTTGAACTATGTCAGTCTAAGTAGTCAGAGAAAGAAGAGTTAAACAAGTCAAGTCAAGTCAGGAAAGTCACCACAGGTAGAGAAACGTTACGGTACCTGACGTCGTACGGTCCGAAGGGATAGGTGGTGGTTTAGAGCCTCGAATGAGTTCGAGTACAGGTAGCTGAACCACTACGGTAGGTAGGTAGAGTAAGACAGATGGTGGAGGGAAGGACGGAAGTTAGAAAGGATTGTAATCCAAGAAAAGGTTACTCAGTCAAGAAGGGTAGGCCATCCGTTTATTAACCTCGAAGTCGAAGTTGTAGTCAGGAAGGTCACTTATATGTCCTGACCAAAAGGAAAAAATTCTACCTGACCAAACTAGAGGAACGTCGGGGTCCGCAAGAGTTCTCAGAAGAGTTTGTGGTATCAAGTTTCCCGTATATATACACGGTAAACAGTCACTACAGTATAAGGGAGACAACCCTATATTGGTGGTCTTGACTTAAATTTGTTGTACGTTTTTACTCCTAATTCAGTGTCACGGGGTAGATTTGTGTGGACCGTTTTCCTCTCCGACGACAACATAAGTTCCCTGTCCGTACCTAACTAGAGTTCGTCCTTATCCCGGACCCTCAGGACCTACTCAGTGATTTGTGCTAACAGAAATGAAACCGACGGTGTCATCAAAACAGAAGAAACTAACCCTTCGGTAAAGTTTTAATAAAAAACATACAAACCAAACCGTCTGTTTTAAAAAGTATTGTATTTTGAATACCCCTTTAATATAATCTTTATATAGGTAAATAGAAGTCGTCAATTTAAAACAACCGAACATATAGGGACTACTAGAAAGAAAAATTTATCTTTCCTTTGTGTGTACAAGTCACACGTAATTCAGAGAAACATTTAGTTGGTTGTACTTAATTTAAGGAGAGACAGGGGTGACGTCAGGGTTGAGATCCGCTCTTTATTTTTGGACGTCTCTGACTTTCGACTAAGGTCGTGTAGTGACACCTCTAAAACGAGGGTAACAAAAAAACCCTTTTTTTAATCAACGATTGAAATTTTAGTTATCTAACATATATTTATAGGTTTGAAGGCTAAGAAAACTTTTGTACCGGTTCATCGGACGAAAAGTCGTACCCACTTCACCTCTTTTCCGACGAAGGTCACCATTCCGGACACACCGGGTTTCAAGTTGAACCGGTTGTTCAGCATCATAGTATAGAGGACGGAGGTCCCTGGTACTGAAACACTTGATCTGACGATCCAGAGAATTCTATTTCTGATGAAACAGAAGTAGTTGAAACTGAAACTTCGGAAATTGGATCTTGAATCGTGTGTCAAGAAGGAGCATGTAAACAATCTACGATATTTTATACGACACCTACGTATACTGTAAAGAAGGTTATGACTTTGGTACGTTAACTTCATGACGAGACGGGATTTAGAAACTACGTCGGTCCGTAGTATCTGCGGGCACTACAGACGGTAGTCTGGGTAATGGATTTCGGTCGACATACAGGGACCCGACACGGACTTCAAAAGTGAAACGATAAACTGTTGAATAGGAGGATCGTTAGAGGAGCGGTTACTTCTGTCGTTACGTATAGAGTACTTCACCGATCCTTCTACTGTACTTTGGTTCTTTCAACTCGTACCGGGAATTATAGGTAAAAGTACCACAAAAATCGTCAAAAAAGAGGTTGATCCGTTCCAAGTTGTAGAAGAATCTACAGGTACGTCTAGTCAAACTAAAAGGTCGGTTGGAAGTTCCTTCTCTAATGTCAAGTTAAGAGACATAAGACACTTCGAAGTTTTAGGTGAGTGGTTCCTGTGACTACTTCTATTTCTAAAATAGCTCTGGAAACACACACACACACACACACACACACACACACACACACACAAAGGTCTGGATAATAACCGGATTTTCCGATTTGATACCGTACAGTCTCATATATATTGATCCCTGAGGACTAGTGGTGATGTACGATTCTTGGACTTGAAGGGACTCACGAACCTCGGTCCTTTCTTCGTACTTCACCGAACACGAGGAGCTGGATCACCGGAAGAGTCTAACGTCTCAGTACATTCATACCTCTGACATTCAGTGTAGTAGAAGGAAAGACACTAAAAAGAAAAGTAGTCTAATAAGAAGATGAGTAGTCTAAATCTTACCTTACCTTATAAAGGAACTGTTAGAATTTCAAGTCGGGAATTTATAACTATTCATGGAACGATATCCTTGAGACTCTTGATACCAAGAACCACATCTAAACGTCTCAACGTGTTGAGATCCCAGGTCAGTACAGTACTGGATAACTTAACCTTGAGGAACGTTAACAAGTCACGTGTCAGTTGCGTCTACATCCACACTAGGACCCCTTATCGTGAAAAGATCCAAAATAAATCGTACAAGAAACAAGGGAGAGATGAAGTCACACATATAGAGATACAGACGTACAGACATAGTGATAGTAAACAGAGAGGTAGGGAAACCTTCAGAGACACTCACATAAAGAGAGACATCACAAAAGAAAATTTAAAATAAAATTAAAAGATGTGAAGGACTTAACAATGGATAGAGGACCTAAGAAGAAAATTGAGAGAGAAGAGAAAATTAAACCTCTTTCTAACCCTCTCGTTCAATATGTGGCAAAATATAGACTGTTCGTCATACTGGTGTCGGTTAAGTGTTCGGAGAACATAAAGTTTAAGGAGGGAACATTTCTCCTTTCCTTAGGGGGAAGATGGAGGAAGGGACTCGAAGATGCTCTTCCTATGTCACCCCACCGTTTTCGTTACGATCACCGACAGTAACAGCTCTGAAGGATAAATAGTCCGTGGAATATAGGTAGTGAAGTGAATAGGGTTTCTATAGGATAAACCTCCCAAACTTAACAATGTAAGGTGGTAAAATGACTTCGCTTCTCACTCTAGGATGTACCAGTATACCGAATGGGTTGTAATGTCTTGTCTCCGAAATAAGTTTGGATGTAGAAACGGTACCTTATACGTTTTTTAAGAATATTATTCCACTGAGTATTTTTACTCACCTTTCATGTTTCACGGTAATGTTACTGTCAATATGAAATTGTGACTGTAGATTAACATCGTAAAAGAAACAGTTTACAAACCTCTTTCTTATGGAGATTTCATAAGTGGGTGGTTCCTTGTAGTACCTACACTCACAAAACCCTCCTACCACGAGGTGTCACGGGGGACTACGAGATCGGATCGTGACCCCGAGTAGACCTCTACGGTGCACCCTACAACCCCGATCCCGAGAAGTCCTCCGTCTTTGTGACCCGTTTTCCCCGGGGTGCGTCTCCTCTTCCGTGAGAGTAGGAGTTGAGAACCAGAACCACTGACCCGGGTCTTTAATGGTCCACCGTCCATTTGTAGGTAAAGACACAGTTTCTACACAGTCAAACTCCCTCTAACAAGGAAGACTCGTCTTCCGTTACTACTGGGTGATGTCATGAAAACGGACCTTATTGGGTTTCTGCCTCTCCGGACCATCAGGTACCCAAGCGATTCTCAGCTTGTGCTGACTTCACTGAATCGTCGTCGTCGTCGAGGAAGACTTGATTCCCTCAGTTGATAAATGTCTACTTCTTACTTGGTAAAGACTAGTCTTACATCTTGGTTGACGTTTCGTCAACACTTATTGGTCCGTCTCATTGAGTCAAAGGTGTCTACGTTCTTGGTGTCGTTCTTTTTCAATGACTTGGGTATAAGGCACATTCCGGTATTCTTAGATTGTGTCACAAATGACAAAAATCTAATCTTTTCCCCGAATAAACAGAAGTTCTTACGGGTACAGTCGGACTCTCTATCCGTTTCTCATTTATGTACAGTTTACTTAGCCAGTGAACACACCGTAACTAACTTACACCAGACTCAAATCTCAATCACGGACCCCAACTAGTTCTTCCTGGAGGACCTCTTCCCCCACGATTCCGACGCAAACTTCTCTGATGTCTTAAAGAGTTTATTTCCGTGGTCCTGAAGGGACCCACAGGTTGTTAGAACCTCCAGGTCACCAATACGGAGACGTGAAGGTTACGTTCTGCATGGTAAAGTTACGGACCAGTATCTTACTTATTGTACGTATGTTACATCGTGTCCTTTTTTTTCACTTCATTTTACGTTGGTGGAGACACTAGTTTCCGACACTCGAAGTGTCACCAACCTTTCACTAGAGTTCTCTATATACTGTGGGTCTCCCTCTGTAGTCACACCCTTGTCTTCCATCGGTCAAGACGTAATTGGGTGAGGGAGGAAGAGGTATATCTACGAGATACACCCATTTTAGTAGTAACCTTGCACGGGAGTGGTTAAGGTCCAATAGAAACTGTGTTCTAGTAGACTGAACACCCACGGGAGGACGTAAACGGGGTCAGGTCGGACAACACTCATGTCTGTGGGGGATAGTCCTGGTAGAAAGTGAACAGGACGACGGGACAAAGGTGGGAATCGTGGACTACTGTGAGTAGACAACACAGACGTCGATGTGTTCAATCCAAGTCTGTAATGTTCAGAAGGTAGAAGGCCGGTTAGGTCTTCTGGAAGACCTAACGGATACCTAGACCCTCGTACTTCCCTAAGGAACGAATACTGTGGTAAGCCCATTGCACATTTTTCTTCGACTCAGTCCTGACCGACACCTCACTGGGGACTGACGTTTTATCTACGTCCTGGTAAACCGTCCTTGGAAGGATCGGATTGAGGGTATCTGTAACCGGTAGAATGGGTGTCCTAGGACAGGGTCCCCTCCGTCACGGGCACCACTGTGTACTCGTTTGTCTAATGGATTGGGTCTCTCACCGAACTCCACACCTGAACGTCGAGGAGACGGGTCCTCGTTAAGTTCTAAGTAAAACGACCCTCGTTCTTCTCCCTTTTTTTGTGGGTGAAAATATAAGTGTCTGACAAAGTCGGTGAAAGGAGACTATTGACCAAATTAAGACGTTGTTGGGGTGTTTCGTCAATGAGACTAATCGAGTACTCTGCATACTCCTTTGACTTCATGTCTGTCGTTCCCGGAACGACCCTCGTGTGTACACCATTTTCCACCTCAATCCGACCGAAAAGTCCTGACTTCAATGACACCCCACAAACCCCTGTCCTATTTTCACTAGACCCCTAGGAACCCCGTTAGTTCCCGAAGTCCATAGGTCTCACCCTTTGACCTCCGGACTCTTAAGTTCCCCGAAATATTTACTCAATAGTGAGATCTCCTGGGAACTCTCAGAGTATTTGGATACCGGACGGAGGGGTTTCTATGAACTAATCAAGTGGAGAGAAAGAGAGAGTATGTGTGAGTGTCTTTATATGTGTATAGGGGTTTTCACTTAAGGGGTCCGTCATTAAAGTATCTTGGGACGTTCGTTCTAACACAAAAGACCAAGACAGAATGGTCTGTCTACGTCTTAGGTGTCATGTAATGTCTCTTAAGTCAGGTAAGGACAGTAATCCAGTGTCACTACGGTTTCTCTTCCGATAGAACGAGGTCTAACAAAACAGATATTCCACCGTGGTTACGCTGGACCGGACTGAGAACCAACGGGGTGGACCTGTCTTCGGTGCTCCGGTTAAACTGAGTGAGTCCACCACAAAAAGTCTCCCCGTTTACAAAATTTTAAGTATCGGAAAGAGTTTACCTTAGGTTAAAGGGGAAGGTGGAACGAGATTGGTAGACACCCGCTGGTTTCTGTCTCGGGTCGGAGTTAAGAAGGGACTCCTAGATTACCGTTACGTGGGGTCGGGTCAGGATCGGGGTGAAGTGTATAGACATTCACCCTTGTGAGACGAGAAGGTGTCTAGACCCTGGAACATTCATGACTGGTCGGCAAACCACATTCGCACCGCCTTATGCCCAAATTCCCTTCTTCTAAACTTCCACAGAACCCGAACTTGATGGGGTCGTATATGAAAAGACCTCGGTAGGAGTAGAAACTGTTCGACTTCTTAGTTCCACGGTAAAGACTCGGACAAAAACGGAAGATGAACTCGTTCATTCAGACTCTACCTGTTAAGGAAAGAGGTTTAATCGACATTCTACGAAAGTCAACGTGTTTTTAATATCTCGTGAACTATTTCTTCATAGGTCTCTCATTATATTGGTTCCTATTGATACCGGGGTCCCGGGATGGACCGAAGTGGCGACCGAAAATATTTATTTTAAAATAACCTTGGGTTGGGATGAGGACCTGAGTTCTGGTCATTGAACCAGATCCCCCCACTCAATACTCCCTCCGATTACCTACCGTTGTCCTTTCTCAACTTCCTTTTTTGTTATGCTAAACGAATACTTAAACTATTCCTTCCTTCCTCTTCCTACCACCTATAGAAAGGAAGGAGTAATCGTAAAGTGACCCTCGGGTTCTGGTCGGTGGGTTAAACGTCCTCGGTCATTTTTTACCTTCACACCTTGTGTTTGTTTGTATACCATGGGGAACAAGTTCTTTATAATCCGTAAAGTTCTGTCCCTTTCGTCTCCACCCCAGGGAAGACTCACACCCCGGGAAACCTGTCACCTCCAGTGTCCGGTCACCTCGGTTGAGACCCACTGGACTTGGGTGTGGGAATCTTGACGGTCCGGAACTGAAAGTACTTTTTACTGTTCCACCTGTACCCCTTTCGGTTTTGTGAAGTCGTGGGATAGGAGACTCCCACAGACTCGTGAGTCAAACGACCTCCAGGTCGTAGAAAGTTTCTGTATCACCCACCTCGAGTCTGTTCACTAAGTCGAAGATTGGAGGAGAGACGGTGAGTACTCTGTCATTGTCTGGAGTCAGACCTAGAGATAGAGAGGACCTGAGCTAAAGACGTAGACATGTACCCCTGGAGTAATCCCGGAACTACCCACCTGGTCGTGTCGAAAGTCTGTTACGACAACAATGACAGGAGGTTCCTAAGGTGGGAGGGGGAGTGAAGAGAGATGTCTCTGTTCGTCCTCCCGTCACACCACTACAAACCACCCAACCTGTTGACTATGATGTTCCCTCTCGAGTCGACCCATGGTGACTAGGTTCGCCCTCTGATCTAACATGTGTACCTGACCATTCGGAGAGGGAGACTCCCAGTCGGGTTCACTGCAAGGGTCATGACATGCACCTGTGTCCGTCTGTGTGTGTTTGAGTAAGAGTCTGTGTGTGAGTGTGCCTGTATTTGTGGTGGAAGTTGCTGTCTCTGTCTGTGTGTCTGTCCACCTTCGTGTTTTCGTCTGTGTATATTTGTATGTGTCGTTGTGTATTTTTGTACGTATCGATCAGACTCATTGTGTTCGTGTGTGTCTCTGTGTACGTCTGTGTGTATGTTTGTTTGTGTGTTCGTGTATCTATGTGTTTTTTAGGGTACCCAAGTATTAGGGTTCGGGAAGACTCGTACAGAACTGGTGCCAGGATTTTCCGTGGTCTCCAGACACATCGACCCTCTTCCGATGTGGGTGACGGAAAACTCCACCCCTCGTACCAATCTCCTGGTATGTCATACCACTTGTCTCCTAGTCCCTCTTATAGAGGTAACTCTTGTCTCAATACTATTCTACTGGCTGACAAGTCCCGATGGAACCTGTATCCTTCAAGAGTCATGTCTATTTACAGTCAATTTTTTGTCCCTGTCAGGACTCTTTGACCCCTTTTGACCAGAAGAATCCCTCGTCGATGGGTCGTCACCTCTCTCCAACGGAAGTTTGAATTCTGTGCTTTCGTTGACTTTTTTTCTGTGCAGTTCAAGAACCCGTGTCACACCCCGTCCCCGATAATGTCTCTTAGTCCTTCCACCCTAGGTCCTCACTGGACTCCTGTTCTCCGTATTAACTATCCTAAGACGCACTATGGGAGTCTGTTTTTGACTGGAGATGAAACCTCAAAGACACCCGATCAGTACATAAAGGACCGGTCCCAGAGTCCCAGACTCGACCAACATCCTCGTCACGACCCTCTGTGGGAGAGGGTCTCTTCGGGGAGAGAGGGGGATGATACTCTTAGACGAAGGGGACACTTAGAGGTAGAAGTGAGACACACTGGGCAATAAACAAGGGGTGTTCATGTCGAGAGACCTCTAAAGAATAACAAAAGAGTCAGAAGTAAGTGAGTAACTTGTCTCTTCGTAACCCGTAGATGTCACACGGTCCGTGGAATCCCACCGTTCCTCTTATTTTGAGTGGGAGTGTAGATTCTTTCGTCTACATGTACTTCACTGAGCGGGCGTATCACTTAACACTAAAACCATGTACGGTCTGTACTCCTCCTCTTTCGTTACCGTTGGGTGAGGTCATGAAACGGACCTTTTAGGGTCCCTACCCTCTCGGATCAAACGACGGGAGAAACTCCAGCGGGTCTCGACCTGTGTTGACTTCACTCAATCGTCGTCATCGTCATCGTCTGTATTCCTTCCTAGATGTGTTTCACTGATTGTGTCCTCTAACTATTTGTGGCCCCCTTTCTGGAGGGCTTTGTTATGTTAATTCGACCTTAGACCTTCTACTCTGCTTTAAACGATCAGTTTCACCTCACCTCAAAAGATCCATCCTTCTGGTCGAACACAGTTCAATGTTTTTAGGACCACATAGGTTCATAACGGAAGCTCCTACAGTTCTTTCGAAGACACAGTTCTCGTTTCCTTTTCTCCCGCTCTCTGTTTCCCGACAAATACTCTGTCAGCCCTTTCCCTGTTGAGACCCC
>SJYO01000245.1:0-10000 GCA_006410555.1 Capra ibex | reverse complement strand
AAGACGAAAATAATCCAGGTATGACAAAGACAGGAAATAACACGGGCAGAAACGTACTTTACAAGGGAACCATAGAGAGAAAGAGAAAAAAGGATAAAACCAATTAAAAATAAAAGACAACCTCATCTCAACTAAAGACAACACGAACAAAATGCAAATACTCCTGTACTAAGTCAATATGTGTCTACATATAGATAAGACGCATAGGTCAGCTGAAGGGACACGATAAACCATCCAGGTGACCGTAATAGATATACCATTATTTATCACACAAAAACAAGTAGCGTCGGAGAGTTCCAGAGGGACGGTGATGTAAAAAAAAAATTTCAGTATTCCACCCAAAGATTCAGACACTCAGACAAAGACAAATATCAATCAATTAGACATATTTAAATATCTAAGGGGGAGATTCACTATGAAGAAGAAAGTAGAGACTGAAGTGACTCATACTACTTAAGAGTCAGGTGGGTACGAGGACTTTTTACAGTAAGTAAGTAAGTAAGAAAACCTACCGACTCACGTACGGTCAAAAATCTTCCTGTGCACTGAGAAGTAAAGAGATATCTACCTTGAAGCCAACTACGAGACAGAATCTATAACAGTTATCGTGACGGGACTTTTAACTCCACGTTGATAGTAAAATTTAGTACTAAAAGAGATCCAGATTCCGTTCCTCACCCGAACGGTCTAGTACACCATACAGATATAAATCACAAAATTCCTTAAAGGTATGAGAAAAGGAACACCGACGTGGGTGAGTTAATGTGGGGGCGGGTGTCATGTCCTCCAAAGAGACACTGGGAGCGGGAGTCGTCGTTAATTGGAAACATCCTGCGTCTACTAAGGAAACATCTGGAAAACCTTCTACCTATAAGACACTCCGCACTCCACTATGGAGTAACGTCAAAACTAATCTAAAGAGATTTTCACCAGGACTCGTAGAAAAGTACACAAAATACCGGTAGACCTACGGAAGGAACCTCTGTGTAGGTAAATCTAGAAACGCCAAAAAGATAACCTAACTATCCCCAAAAAACGTCGAAATAGTACTCGACGTACTCGTCAAACGTACAACCCTCTCCTTAAGTAATCAAATTTGTAGACAACGTTTGTAAATAAAAGGGTAAGACTCCTAACAGAAAAGGAAGGAAATCCAACGGGAACGTCACGTTTTCGAAAAATCCACTACTCCACGGAAAAATTTCAAAAGAAAATCAAAATTAATAGGATTCGTATCTAAGTTTTTCTTGAACGAAACTAAGTACAGTTTCGCACAAACGGATATAAAAGGAGTTCTCCTAATCTCGTTAGAAGGCAGGTAAATTGAGAAGCTCGATAAACCTAAAAAAGAAAACATTCGTTAATCCCTCTCTGTATTTAAGAAAGGGAAAGGGGAACAAATTCCTTTGAGGAGGGACAGGTAGGACTGACAATTGTCGAATGTAACGGTCGTAGTAACATCCTCTGAAGGGTACAGAGGTGCAGGAGAGACTGTAAAACATTCATTTGGAGTCCTGTATCCGGTGAGACCCGACCCACTCTACTCTATAACAACATCAAAACTAAAATTAAAGAAATTATTAATCGTTACACTCGTATAAAGTACCCGAAATATCGGTGGTTTACAGAAGACCCCTCTTTATAGGTAAATCTAGAAACGGGAGGTAGTGAAAAAATTAACTTGTCGTACCCAACAAACGTATAAACCCCCTACTTAAGGAGTAAAAGTGGAACCAACGTTGTAAAAAAAATAGGACTCCCAATAAAACAAAAAGGAAATCCCAAGGGGAGGAAAACTAGAGACCAAGGAGACGGAGAAGATTTAGGTGGAACTTGTAGACCTTCAAGAGTTAAGTATATGACCATTTTGGAGTGAACCTCTTAAAACTCGTAATGAGATGACCACACACTCTACTAAAGTTAACACGTCATCAGACTCGTAGGAAACTGTAACGGAAAGAAAGTCTAACCTTACTTTTGACTGTAAAAGGTCAGGACACCGGTGACGACTCAAAAGGTTTAAAGGGACGTATAACTCATGTCCTGAAATTGTCATAATAGAAAATCCTAAACGTTATCGAGTCGACCTTAAGGTAGTGGAGGTGATCGAACAAGTATCCCTACGAAAGATTCCGGGTGAACTGAAGCGTAAGGTCCTGCAGACCGAGATCCACTCACTAGTGTGGTACCACCAATAGAACCATAATTTCAAGAAAACCTATCAAGAAGACACAAAAGAACGGTGGAGAAGAATTATAGAAGACGAAGACAATCCAGGAATGGTCAAGACAGGAAATAAAACGGGTAAAGACGTACTTTATAAGAGGTCCATAGAGATTAAAAGGACTTCGCTAAAGATCAGAAAGGGTAAGATAACAAAAGGAGATAAAGAAACGTGACTAGTGCCTCCTTCAGAAAGAATAGAGAAGAACAATAAGAAACCTTGAGACGTAAGTTTATCCATATAGAAAGGAAAAGAGGAAAATGTAAAAACTAAACGTCAAAACTAAATGTAAAGATATTGTAAAGTGTTTCAACTTTCGAAAAGTACACTGTACAAATTCTTGTCACACTCATTTTGACTCGAAACCTCTAGCCGTAGCACTAGAAAACGGGACTAAACTAAGAAAAGGGGACTGCTTGGATCCTGTAAAGAAGTCCGTCCAGAAAGAAGGAATCTCGGGGACTCAAGTCAAGTCGAGCCAGCGAGTCAGCACAGGCTGAGAAACGCTGGGGTACTTCACGTCGTGAGGTCCGGAGGGACAGGTAGTGGTAGAGGACCTCTAGTGAGTCTGAGTACAGGTAAATCAGGTACTACGGTAGGTCGGTAGAGTAGCAACCAGCAGGGAAAGAGGATGACGGGGATTAGGGAGGGTCGTAGTCTCAGAAAAGGTTACTCAGTTGAGAAACGTACTCCACCGGTTTCATGACCTCAAAGTCGAAATCGTAGTAAGGGAGGTTTCTTTAGGGTCCCAACTAGAGGAAGTCTTACCTGATCAACCTAGAGGAACATCAGGTTCCCTGAGAGTTCTCAGAAGAGGTTGTGGTGTCAAGTTTTGGTAGTTAAGAAACCGTGAGTCGGAAGAAGTGTCAGGTTGAGAGCGTAGGTATGTACTTGTGACCTTTTTGGTATCGGAACTGATCTGCCTGGAATCAGCCGTTTCATTGCAGAGACGAAAACTTATACGATAGATCCAACCAGTATTGAAAAGAAGGTTCCTCATTCGCAGAAAATTAAAGTACCTACGTCAGTGGTAGACACCACTAAAAACTCGGGGTTTTTTATTTCAGACTGTGACAAAGGTGACAAAGGGGTAGATAAGGGGTCCTTCACTAACCTGACCTACGGTACTAGAAGCAAAAGACTTACAACTCGGAATTCGGTTGAAAAAGTGAGAGGAGAAAGTGAAAGTAGTTCTCCGAAAAATCGAGGAGAAGTGAAAGACGGTATTCCCACCACAGTAGACGTATAGACCCCAATAACTATAAAGAGGGCCTTTAGAACTAAGGTCGAACACAAATAAGGTCTGGTCGCAAAGAGTACTACATGAGACGTATCTTCAATTTGTTCGTCCCACTGTTATATGTCGGAACTGCATGTGGAAAAGGATAAACCTTGGTCAGACAACAAGGTCCAGGTCAATGTTGACAACGAAGTACCGAACGTATGTCTAAAGAGTTCTCCGTCCAATCCGCCAGACCATAAGGGTAGAGAAAGTCTTAAAAGGTGTCAAATAACACTAGGTGTCTCAGTTTCCGAAACCGTATCAGTTATTTCGTCTTTATCTACAAAAAGACCTTGAGAGATCGAAAAAGGTACTAGGTCGTCTACAACCGTTAAACTGGAGACCAAGGAGACAGAAAAGATTTTGGTCGAACTTGCAGTCCCTCAAGTGTCAAGTGCATAACGACTTCGGACCGAACCTCTTAAAACTCGTAATGAAATGATCGTACACTCTACTCACGTTAACACGCCATGAAACTCGTAAGAAACCACAACGGAAAGAAACCCTAACCTTACTTTCGACTGTAAAAGGTCAGGACACCGGTGACGACTCAAAAGGTTTAAACGACCGTATAACTCACGTCGTGAAAGTGTCGTAGTAGAAAGTCCTAAACTTTGTCGGTTTGACCTTAAGGTAGTGGAGGTGATTGAAACAAGTATCACTACGAAAGATTCCGGGTGAACTGAAGTGTAAGGTTCTACAGACCGAGATCTAATCACTAGTGTAGTAGTACTAATAGACCCAACACTTCTAGAAAAAACATGTCAAGAAGGGACATAAGAACGGTGGAGAACAATTATAGTAGAAGAAGACAATCCAGGTACGGTAAAGACACGAAATAGTTCGGGTAGAAACGTACTTTACAAGGGAACCATAGAGAGTAAAAGAACTTCTCTAGAGATCAGAAAGGGTAAGACAACAAAGGGAGATAAAGAAATGTAACTAGCGACTTCTTCCGAAAGAATAGAGAAGAACGATAAGAAACCTTGAGACGTAAGTCTATGAATATAGAAAGGAAAAGAAGAAACGAAAAGTGGAGAGAAGAAAAGTGTCGAGAAACATTCTGGAGGGGTCTGTCGGTGAAACGAAAAAACGTAAAGAAAAGGTACCCCTACCAGAACTAGGAACAGAGGACATGTTACAGTGCTTGGAGTAAGGTATCAAGTAGTCCGTGAGATAGATAGTCTAGATCCGGGAATTTAGATAAAGAGTGCAGGTGACATCTTAGTAATCCCTAAGCTAAATCCAGTATGGACTTACCAGATCGTCAAAAGGGATGAAAGAAGTTAAATTCAGACTTAAACCATTATTCCTCAAGTACTAGACTCGGTGTCAATCTAGGACCAGAACAAAAACGACTGACATATCTCGAAGAGGTAGAAACCAACGTATCTTATATTATTTAGACTAAAACCACAACTGGTAGACCACTACAGGTACACATCTCAGAAGAGAACACAACAACCTTTTCGTTTAGGTGGAGAAACAGAGAGTTATTTAAAAACGCTACTCTGTAGTCTCGGACTCAAAGTAATCAAAACCGACTCGAACTCATGCCCCTCTTTCGACTTCCTGTCCTCCTTTTTCGTCACCCTTGTTGTACGGTTTCTTAGGGGAAGTATCGGGCGGTCTTTTAAACGATTTATAGACTGACCACGAGTGTTAAAGTAACCAGACTAGGAACCGTGTCTCTTCTCTTTCCTGTCTTCTTGGGGGTGACCGAACACATTGTCGATGATCCCGAGTCGTCTGTCGCGGAAACCCTGTACGACTCCTCATCGGAGAGGTCTCAGGGAGTTAACACGGGGGACGGCGGGCGGACAAACACCCTACAAGCTCCTTTGTTCGTTGCTCTCTAATGACCCGGTGCACCCGAAAGGTGGCAGGGTCAAAGGTCGTGCTACCCGAAAGAGGACGCGACCTAAAAGAAACGCAAGACGGAGATGGTGCCCTCGAAGCGACTCAACCCGAGGCCGACACGAACCGGGGAAATGTGCCTCTAACAAAGTCGGTCCAATAGAGGCTCAGTGCCGTGGTATCTACAGTGCGTTCACATACAAGGAACCAACAAACAGAGCAGTGTTGTTTCTAAACCTCGTTGCCTGTAATCTCGGGAGTCGAGCAGTGTCCAGAGTCAGAACCTGTTTGGCACAATATCGAGAATCCGTTTAGTCACAATGTCGAGATAAAATAAATCTTCTATCGTCCTCTTAGGTAGGAGTTTCGTACCCCCGTACGGTTGGGTGTCTAAACTTCCCTTTTGTCACCTCCTCCCGTCCCCTCTCCCCCTCGCTCTCTCCCTCTCTCTCTCTTTCTCGCGTCCGTACGCCCTCTCTTTCTCTCTCTCTCTCTGTCGAGCGCGAAACCGAGGAGGAAAATACAAAAGCGGAGGTGGACCCGGACGGGACACGTTTAACCCGAATCGGTCCTCACGACAAACAAGATGGACTTCTGAAGTGAGACCAGGGGCCTGGAAGGAAAAGGTAAAGAACAGAAAATCGGTGGCGGTAAAACCTGAGGAAAGGGGATAAGATGGATGGATTGTTAAATTAGTGTAGATTTATTTATAGTTTCTTACATATCCGCGCCGACCAGCCGCCGTCGAGACGCCCCCGACCCCGCCGTTCGGCTCCTGGCTTGGTGGTGCCGGACTCGCGGGGGTGGCGGGCGTGGCGGGAAGGCGGGCGGGAGGCCTTCGCGTCGGGACGCCGGAGGCGACGTCTGGGCGGGGCGGGGGCGGGGGCGGGGCGGGGGCGGGGCGGGGGCGGGTGGTTAGTGCCTAGGAAGGCCTTCTCGGCCGCAGCGGGGCGGGGGCGGAGGCTCGGCAGGTGGTTAGGTCCCGGAAAGACGCCTATCGCAGCGGGGCGGGGTGGCAGAGGGGCGCGAAGTGGTGCGCCATGCACTTACGCCGCCCCGCCCCGACTTCGGCCCCTCCGCCCCGACTTCGGCCCCTCCGCCCCGTCCCTACCCGCGCCGACTTTGGCCCCTCCGCCCCGACTTTGGCCCCCCGCCCCGACTTTANCTCTTCTTCGACGGCTCCTGCCGCTCCTCCTCCTACTTCCCCCGCTCATTCTACTCCTTCTTCTTCTCCTCCTGCTTCCCGGGCGCGACTTCTCGCGACGACTTCTCCTCCTACTTCGCCCAGGGTGCGCCGTCTTCCGTCTTTTGCCCCGCAGCCGTACTCGGGGGACGGTCACCCGACCCCCACCTCCCTCCGGCGAGCCCCGGGTCTCCACCCCCACCCCTCGCGGCGCCCGTTGGGGAGAAGTGGACCGACGGACGAGACCCGGGGCGCGGTCTCAACGGCGGGAGAGAGGGGGGTCGGAAGAGTACGGCGTGGACGTAGGAGTGACGGTGGAAGGTGGAGGAATGGACGAGGTAGACTCGAGGGGTCGACCAGGGGTCAGTGGGGGAGGGAGAGGGAGGAGAGAAGGGCGGGAAGAGTGTCGGTCGGAGAGGGAGGAAGTTACCGGAGAGGAAGGATTGGAGACGTAGGGTCGGAGTACACTAGGACGGGACGGGTAGGGATGGGACTGACTAGGGACCCAGAGGAGGGAGTCTAGGGAAAGAGTCTGTCGCGGTCCTGCCCAACCCCGGTCCCTACCCCGGCTCGGGGTGTCGACGGGGGGAGGGGAGGGGAAAAAAACATATTAAATTATTTCTTTGTCAGCGCGAAGACAAAAAAAAAAAAAGAAAATTTTCTTACATAGCCTTTCGTAAAGTAGTGAAAGAGAAAAGACTTCAAGGAGCTCCTCTTAATCACATCTATCATTAGGTATCAATTCTGTCTATCTTTTCACGATACAATGAGACGTAGTGGTCTGTTTTCCAACCACAAAGTCAAGTCAGCGAGTCAGAACAGGTTGAGAAAGGTTGGTGTACTTGGTGTCGTGCGGACCGGAGGGACAGATAGTGGTTGAAGGTCTCAGGTGGGTTTGCGTACAGGTAACTCGACCACTACGGAAGGTTGGTAGAGTAGGTGACAGCAGGGGAAGAGGAGGACGGAGGTTAGGGAGGGTCGTAGTCCCAGAAAAGGTTACTCGGTTGAGAAGTGTACTCTACCAGTTTCATAATCTCAAAGTCGGAGTCGTAGTCAGGAAGGTTATGGACCGACGTCAGTTAAAGACGTATCTAAAACCTCGGGTTCTTTCATTTTATATTGGGAAAAGTGCAAAAGGAGTACATAAACGGGAAAATTTACGACACCAAGACAGAGATCTGTCTTCACACACTCACCTCAGTACCTGTTTGACGGTTTGAAGATCCTTATGACCCCTGTCTATCATAAACGAAAGACGAAATATTAAAGGTTAGGGGACGTTTGATGTGTATACTGAACTATTTAAAGTATGAGTTGACTAAAGAAGTGACGTATTCCCTGGAGAGAGGTCACTCTTTATGTTTGGACTTCTATAGAAGTTTCAAACCAAAATGAAACATGCTTGATTACAGTTATTACAATTCACATAGACGGGGTAAAGGTGTTTGGATTTTATGAAAATATAAATAAGTTGAGTACCTTAAAAATTTAACAAGTGAACCCTTTAATCTTGTAAATGGTGGATTTACAAACACCAATTAAGAGTGATAATTTGAAAAATCCAATATATTTCTTAAAAAAATTAATTTTTTATTAAACTCATATCAACGAAATGTTACAACTACAATCCAATACGACATGACGTCTCATTTAGTCAATATACACATACACACACACACACACACACGCGCGCGCGCGCGCACGTACATATTAGGGACGTCCTCCCGTACCGGTGGGTGATGTCATTAAAACGGACCTCTTAGGGTACCCGTCTCGTCGGACCGCCCGATGCCAGGTATCTCAGCGTTTCTCAGTCTACACTGACTTCGCTGAATCGTCGTACGTGTATATATAAATAGGTGAGATAAATCTAAAGGTATGGTAAATCCAGTGGTGTCTCGTTACTCATCTCAAGGGACACAATTTGTTCTTAACTCTGAATTTTTTTAAGGTGGTATAATATTCTGGAGTTAAGAACAAACAAAAGCATTCTTGACAATGAAACAATTCAAACAGAACAAACAATACTTCGAATGGTCCTGACACAGGGTATGCAAGAGCCAAAGACTAATTAATATATAGTTCTAGTAAATTCCAAAGTCTAAGTTTTGTAGATGATCTTGTGCGGTTTTATTTTTGTGAACACACACTTCTTGACGTAATGTCTTAAGCATCCGTGGAACGTAACCACTTTTACAAACGAAACATTTAAATTCTAACGACTCCTCCTCCGTCGTCGACCCCAGTACTCTAGCGGGACGTCAGGTACCCCAGCGTCTATCAGCCTGTGTTGACTCGCTGACTTGACTTCCCTGGCACGACCCTCGGGAGCGATGACGGATCACTCCGTTTCCGACCTTGTGCGCCTGTCTCCTACCCTACCGCCGGGACGGGAACCCCGTAGTGAGTTGTTGCGACGAGACGAAGAGACCACCAAGTCCGAAGGAGGTGTTCGTAAGGGTAAACGTCTCGAGGAGGGAGGGAGGACGGGGGAGTCCTACAGAGGAGCGTCGGCTGGGGTCAGGAGACGGACCTAGAGGAGAGGTTTGGGGTGTAGGGTCGTGGGTCGGAAACACACGTCGCCACCTGTGGGGAGAGTCCGAACTCCTCGTCCCGGCACCAATCACGGTAGACATCTCCAGAGTGAGACAAGAAGGACGGAGATCGACCATGACGGAGGAGAAGGGTATTCTCTTACTCCGAAGGAAGACAGGGTGACTCGAGGGGGTTCCCAACGTCCAGGGTAGAGTGAAGGAGAGGAGTGGTAAAAGGAAGAACAAAGAAACCAGGATGGACCGATACTCCCTTAGAAAAAACAGGAAAATCCACAGTTCCAGGAGACGAGCACAAGTCGTCCCCGAGACACTTATAACAAGGTACTGTCTACATAAGAGCTACGGAGACACCTCACTCTGCTTGAGGTGTAGAAGGATTAGGAGACGGCAGAACTGAGGACACAGACAAAATAGGGATTGGATCGATTCACTCGTAGTCAAAATACATTCAACATTTCATCTAAGGGACTCTTATCATTCACCACCTTATTGAACAATAAACGAAAGTCGACACAGAAAAGTACTGTACGTCCCAAACTACGGGGTTTTCGGTCCGAATCTTCTAAATAAGGGGTTCCTTTCAATTGTTATATACTTTCTAAAGTGTAACCTTTAAGTGTAAATTATTTTCCCGTACACTTTATGACTCTCCTACAATACTACCTGTATTGGTTTACTCCTGTCGAAGAGTATTATATTTATAATTACGGTTTTCTTTTCCTCCTATACTTGGTTTGACACTTTATACGGGTAAAGTCAGTAATTATAGACGACTCTTCACACATATACATTCGTTTCTGGGTACGAAAAAACTTTGTATGTACAAGAGACTTTCCTTTATACCTTTTAGACCTTTCAGTGGATTAGATATGACGTTTATAAGTAAGTTTGAAAAGACT
>SJYO01000242.1:0-333114 GCA_006410555.1 Capra ibex | reverse complement strand
TTTGTTACTTCTGGTCTGATTCTCCGGAGACCCTGTTGTAATTTGTGTGGTCGCAAACGTAATATCCCCAGGGTCTTCCTCTTCTCTCTCTCTTTCCTGGGTTCTTATATAAACTTAATATCTACTTTTAAAGGGATTCTACATTTCCTTTATCAAATTGTTCAGGTCCTTCACGTCTCAGGGTCCGTCCTATTAAAGTTCCTCCTTGTGTTACTCTGTGTGTGTATCATTAGTTTGACTGTTTTCAATTTCTGTTTCTATTTTATAATTTTCATTGTTCCCTTTTTACTGTTTATTGTATATTCCCTTGAGGGTACTCCAACATTCGACTAAAGAGTTGTCTTTGAGATGGTCTGTCTTCTCTTACCATACTATATAAATTTCGCTTCTTTCTTTTTGGACGTTGGTTCTTATGTAATGGGTCGTTCTGAGAGTAAGTCTAAACTACCTCTTTAGTTTTCGAAAGATTTGTTCGTTTTCAATTCTCTCGAGTCGTGGTGGTTTGGTCGAAATGTGTTTACGATCTCTTTGAAGAGATCCGTCCTTTGTGTTCTCTTCCTTTTCTGTATGTGTTGTATTTGGATTTTGTTAAAGAAATTTTTAATTCTTTTACCATTATCCTAGTGTGTATAACTTTTAATTGAATTAACCCCCTTACCGTAACTTTGTACATATTATAGTATATTCTTTACTTAGCGGTCAGGTCCAAGCTATGTCCTACGAACCCCGACCACGTGACCCTACTGGACCTCCCTACCATGTCCCTCCCTCCACCCTCCTCCCAAATCCTACCCCTTGTGGACATAAGGGCGTCGCCTAAGTACAACTACACACCGTCTTGGTTATGTTATAATATTTCGTTGATTGAAACTTAATTTTATTTATTTAAATTTAATTTTTATTTTATTTTATCTATGTTAAATTTTAATTTTCTTTTTTCTTCTTTTAAATGAATTTACATTTATTTGATTTATATGGTTGGTGTTCTGAATCTGACCGACCCACCTACTCTTGTACACGTAAATACGTGAATGTGAATGGTGTCGTGGGATGAATTGAGGGGTTTAACATACATGAATAAAATATAACGATCCAATTAGTACAAAGGTAATACCGAACGTTTAACATCAATAGAAAAACAAAAACAGACCGATAACTAATACTTTGATTATTTGTAAAAAATGATAACACTAGTACATAGATCATCGGTTAATTATGGTAACTGGTAAAAAGACCAGTTGTCTTTTTATTTTCTTAAGACATAGTGATTTTGATGGTAAATTATCTTTTTGGACATCAGTGAAAAGTTTTAGGTCTACGTATAATCTTAATAGATCCTTCTAAAACTTTTTAAGTTTACGACTCCCTGACGAAAAATAAAGGTTTCGAGGTCTACATAAAGATTACTCGGTGGTACAAATTTTTGTTGACCTATATACTACTGGAAAATGAAAATAGATCAGACAAAGTTGAAAAGATAAAGTACAAGTCACGAAGTACAAAGACAAAGTAAATCACATACAAAAGGTCAAAGAGTCAGAAAAAAAAAACCCACAAGCGAGAGTTCGGAAATAGCTCGTATCATCTTTTCGAAACCATATGTATATATACATCAAACGTATTATGTATATAAAATCTTTTGTATACTAAAAAACCAATCGATTTTGTGAATACTGTAAAACTGAAGTGAACAGACTGGATCATACTTATCTTACGATCTAAAGATTAAATATAAGTGAGTTTTGGAACTGAATCAAGGTGTATAAAACCGTAGATCCCAATGACGACCATTTGATCTTTCAAATAATAGCATCTAAATTTTTTTGACTTACTCCGAACTTTCAAGATTAGGTTAAGACTCTTATATTTCCATATGATACAACAATTCTTTTTGGTTTGTTTGTCCCTCGATTGAACACTATGTCATAATAATTGACTTTATGTCTGAAACAAGTTTAAAGTGTGTTTTTACGTACATATATGTGATATGAAACAAACCGACCTTCCATTAATGTTCTGTTTGATTTTGAAATACGTTGCATGAATAACTATACTAGTAATATCGTAGCACGTAGAATTAAGGACAATCTTTTATATGAAAACTTCATTAGTATACTTCGTGAATAAACATGGTTTAAGTTTCCATCCCTATAATTCGGACAAAAAGGTTCAAAGTGGTTCCCGGTTCATCTTTATGTCAAATCTATTATTATTATTAATTATTTCCTCACATCGTCTTGGTCTTGAGTCTCTACCTCAGGACCTCGAGGAGAAGGAACAGAAGGGGAAACTAGGGGTGAAAGAGTGGGAAGTCAAGAGGTGTAGGACTTTCACCATCTTCTTGAGGTTCTTCTGACGCATGTACGGACTCACGAGAGACCCGGTGAGGATTAGACGTCGGTTATAGAGTAAAGAAACGTCTCAGAAGTGGGTTTCACGCTGACCACTCTCCAGGGGTAGCGACACTTCCCGCCCACCTTCACCTTGCCTTACCGCTCACCCCGTGACACACACTGCTGTCGACCTTGTACTTTCTGCGCCTTCACGACACGGCCCTCGACCCGACACCTCGTCGGTTCCCCTGTGGGTCACCATTAAATATATTCGGGGACCGTCTACTTTTCGTTTTTTAGAAGTAGGTTCTTCAGTTGACGTTACCCTGCCTTCTACTCAACTAATTTACACTGGTCGACCTTCTGCAAATACTAACGAGGGTGTCGCTCCTACGTCCCCGTTATACACTCTCACTCATACCGTCCCGAGTTACTGATATACGGTTGACGGGTATCGGGCGTACTGGTGAGAAACAGGAGAAATAGAAATAAGAGGTGGTACTTGATTACCAATTGACTAAGGAACAGGACGTGAGCGGGAAAGAGTTGAGACCTGGGACCTCTGTTTTTATAGGAGTAGATCTTGACAATGAAGAGGACCTTGTCACCGTGATCACTATTTCTTGGGCGGACAGTTACGTCTCTGAATTCTCTGCACCCAAGTTAGGGACCCATCCCTTCTAGGGGACGTCCTCCCGTGTCGTTGGGTGAGGTCATAAGAACGGACCTCTTAGGTTACCTGTCTCCTCACCCGCCCGACGTCAGGTATCCCAGTGTGTCTCAGCCTGTACTGACCTCGCTGAATCGTGGGTGTCAACCAACTGGATTACTAATAGAGAATCAAAGTTAGAATCAAAGAAAGAAAAAAAAGTTAGATAGGCTCTTGGACTAAGAGAAGAAATGTGTGTAGGTGTACGTGTCTAGATTATTGGTGATTTGGAAACATAGATTTCGAGTAAACCTTAATACCCCTTCTTTACTCGAGGGTTTTATATGACATTGTAACAGTCAAAGTTCCTCAGAGAGTAGATCAATCCATCTGTCCTCTAGGAGTATCCTTTAATTGTGTGACCCGTATATATACATACTCACTCACGTACGAGTCAGCGAAGTCAACACAGACTGAGAAACACTAGTACACCTGTCATCGAACGGTTCGAGGAGACAGGTACCTATGAGGTCCGTTCTTATGACCTCACCCAACGGCACGGGAGGAGGTCCCCTAGAAAAGGTAGATCCCTAACTTGTCGGTCCAGAGGACTCAGAGGACGTAACGTCCACCTAAGAGATGGGTGACTCGGTGGACCCTTCGGTTATGTATGTGTGTGTGTGTGTGTGTGTGTGTGTGTGCGTGCGTGTGTGTGTGTGTGTTGTTAACATATATATGTTAACAACATAAAGAAATAAGCTAAGTACGTAGACAAAAGATACGTAATTATTAATAGACAGACACATAGATGAAAAGGTAATCTGACACTAAATCGATTCCCACATCAGATACAAAGAGAAACAATAAGGTGTCAAAAAATAGTCAATCAAGTCAAGTCAAGTCAGCGAGTCAGTCAGACTGAGAAACCCTGGGGTACTTAGTGTCGTGCGGTCCGGAGGAGAGGTAGTGGTTGAGGGCCTCAAACGACTCTGAGTGTAGGTAGCTCAGTCACTACGGTAGGTCGGTGGAGTTAGAGACAGCAGGGGAAGAGGAGGACGGGGGTTAGGGAGGGTTGTAGTCTCAGAAAAGGTTACTCAGTTGAGAAGCGTACTCCACCGGTCTCATGACCTCAAAGTCGAAATCGTAGTAAGGAAGGTTTCTTTAGGGTCCAACTAGAGGAAGTCTTACCTAAGTACCCTATAGACGGAAGGTTCGCTGAGAGTTCTCAGAAGAGGTTGTAGTGTCAAGTTTTCGTAGTAAGAAGCCGCGAGTCGGAAGAAGTGTCAGGTTGAGAGTGTAGGTATGTACTGGTGTCCTTTTTGGTATCGGAACTGATCTACCTGGAATCAGCTGTTTCATTACAGAGACGAAAAGTTGTACGATAGATCCAACCAGTATTGAAAAGATGGTTCCTCATTCGCAGAAACTTAAAGTACCGACGTTAGTGGTCGACGTCACTAAAACCTCGTAGTTTTTTATTTCAGACTGTGACAAAGGTGACAAAGGGGTAGATAAAGGGTATTTCACTACTCTGACCTACGGTACTAGAAGTAAAAGACTTACAACTCGAAATTCGGTTGAAAAGGTGAGAGGAGACAGTGAAAGTAGTTCTCCGAAAACTCAAGGAGAAGTGAAAGACGGTATTCCCACCACAGTAGACGTATATACTCCAATAACTATAAAGAGGGTCGTTAGAACTAGGTGAACACAAAGAAGATCAGGTCACTAAGAGTACTACATGAGACGTATATTTAATTTACTCGTCCCACTGTTATATGTCGGAACTGGATGAGGAAAGGGATAAACTTTGGTCAGACAATAAGGTACAGGTCAAGATAGACAACGAAGGACTGGACGTATGTCTAAAGAGTTCTCCGTCCAATCCACCAGACCATAAGGGTAGAGAAAGTCTTAAAAGGTCAAAGAACACTAGGTGTCTCCGTTTCCGAAACCGTATCAGTTATTTAGTCTTTATCTACAAAAAAGACCTTGAGAGAACGAAAAAGGTACTAGGTCGGCTACAACCGTTAAACTAGAGACCAAGGAGACAGAAAAAATTTTGGTCAAACTTGTAGTCCATCAAGTACCAAGTACATGACTACTTCGGACCGAACCTCTTAAAACTCGTAATGAAATGATCGTACACTCTACTCGCGTTAACACGTCATCAAATTCGGAAGAAACCGTAACGGAAAGAAACCCTAACCTTACTTTTGACTGGAAAAGGTCAGGACACCGGTGACGGTTCAAAAGGTTTAAACGACCGTATAACTCACGTCGTGAAAGTGTCGTAGTAGAAAGTCATAAACTTTATCGAGTTGACCTTACGGTAGTGGAGGTGATCGAAACAAACATCACTACGAAAGATTCCGGGTGAACTGAAGTGTAAGGTCTTACAGACCGACATCTACTCACTAGTGTAGTAGTACTAAAAGGCCCAGTACTTCTAGAAAAAACATGTCAAGGAGACACATAAAAACGGCGGAGAAGAATTATAGAAGGTGAAGAGAATCCAGGTATGGTAAAGACAGGAAATAGTTCGGGTAGAAACGTACTTTACAAGGGAACCATAGAGATTAAAAGAACTTCTCTAGAGATCAGAAGGGGTAAGACAACAAAGGGAGATAAAGAAACGTGACTAGGGACTCCTTCCGAAAGAGTAGAGAAAAACGATAAGAAACCTTGAGACGTAAGTCTACGAATATAGAAAGGAAAAGAGGAAACGAAAAACGGAGAGAAGAAAAGTGTCGATAAATATTCAGGAGGGGTCTCTCGGTAAAACGAAAAAACGTAAAGAAAAGGTACCCCTACCAGAACTAGGGACAGAGGACATGTTACAGTGCTTGGAGTCAGGTATCAAGTAGTCCGTGAGATAGATAGTCTAGATCCAGGAATTTAGATAAAGAGTGAAGGTGACATATTAGTATTCCCTAAACTAAATCCAGTATGGACTTACCAGATCGCCACAAGGGATGAAAGAAGTTAAAGTCAGACTTAAACCATTATTCTTCAAGTACTAGACTCGGTGACAGTCGAGGACCAACAAAACAACTGACATATCTCGAAGAGGTAGAAACCGACGTATCGTATACTAGTTACACTAAAACCACAACTGGTAGACCACTACAGGTACACATCTCAGAAGAGAACACAACAACCTTCTCCGACAAACGATACTGGTCACGTAAAAGAACTGTTTTGAGATAATCAGAAACGGAACGAAGTAAGGTGTAAAGTTCCGGTTTAAACGGACAATGAGGTCCACAAAGAACTGAAGGATGAAAACGTAAGGTCAGGGGATATTACTTTTCCTGTAGTAAAACCCACAATCAAGATTATCCAGAACATACAGAAGTATCTTGACAAGGTGAAGTCGAAGAAGTCGTAATGACCAACCCTGTATCTGAACCTATTGACACTATAACTAACCAAACGGAACCTTTACTTCTCTCTAGTAAGACAACAAAAACTNAAAACGTAAGGTCAGGGGATATTACTTTTCCTGTAGAAAAAACCCACAATCAAGATTATCCAGAACAACCAGAAGTATCTTGACAAGGTGAAGTCGAAGAAGTCGTAATGACCAACCCTGTATCTGAACCTATTGACACTATAACTAACCAAACGGAACCTTTACTTCTCTCTAGTAAGACAACAAAAACTCTAACGTAGGTTCATGACGTAAAACCTGAGAAAACAACTGGTACTACCGATGAGGTAAAGAAGACTCCCTAAGGACGGGTGTCATCATCTGTATTACCAGTAGACTCTATTTAAGTGGGTAAGGTCAGGTAAAGTCAAGCGACTAAGGATCTTACAGCTACAAGTGAGAACGGTAGAGAACAAACTGGTGAAGGTTAAACGGGACTAAGTACCTGGACTGTAAGGTCCAAGGATACGTTATAACGAGAAATGTCGTAGCTTAGAACGAAGATAGTGGTCAGTGTAGGTGTCGACCTATAACAAAAATGACACCGAGGTAGGGAAGTAAGAAAAACCTCCATAAAGAGGTGACTAGAGGTCATCGTATAACCCGTGGATTACTGAACCCCTCAAGGAGAAAGTCATAGGATAGTAAAACGGAAAAGTATGACAAGTAGCTCAGAGTTCCGTTCTTATGACTTCACCATACGGTAAGGGAAGAGGTCACCTAGTGTAAGACAGTCTGGAGAGGTGGTACTGGGCGGGTAGGACCCAGTGGGGTGTCCGTAACGAACCAAAGTAACTCAATCTGTTCCGACACCAGGATCACACTAATCTAACTGATTAAAAGACACTCTTACCAAAGAAACACAGACGGGACATTACGGGAGAACGTTGTGGATGATAGAATAAACCCAAAGAGAATGGAACCCGAACCCCATAGAGAAGTACTGACGAGGTCGTTTCGCGTCGGTGACGAGGAATGTAACCTGCTTCCCATAGAGGAGTCCCGACAGAAAGGACTGGGAGTTGCACCCTATCGAGGAGATGCGGTGGGACGCGGGCGCGTCGGTGACGAGGAACCTACACCCCAACGAGGAGGGCCGGTGACGGGGATCGGAGCCCTTGCCCCACCGAGGAGGGTCGGCGGGGACTGAAGCGAGGAGAGCGGGTAAGAATCACGCGGTCAACGTCGGTGGGCGCGAATCACACGACCAAACCGAATAACAGTGATCGGTCTAAATATAATTAGACACCCTTACCCCGACCCCCTCCCCCGAGAAACACTGATAGGTACTCTCACAGAAAAGTCTCTTCGGTCCTAAGGTCGACATTTAACATCTGGAGGGTGATAACAACCCAAAGGGAACGCCGAGTGGACCATTTCTTAGACGGACGTTACACCCTCTGGACCCAAACTAGGGGACCTACCCTTCTAGAGGACCTCTTCCCTTTCCGGAGGTCATAAAACCGGACCTTTTAAGGTACCTGTCATATCTGGTACCCCAAAGTTTCTCAACCTGTGATGACTCGCTGAAAGTGAAAGTGAAGTGTCCTCCCATTTCCGTCCTATGAACAGGGGTATACTCAGTCCTCTACGTTTCATATCAGGAACACACCGAATGAATTCTCTTAATGTTGAGACGTCGGGTCGAAACATTAATCACACCCTACGACCAACGTCCCGACGGACCAATGTATGAGTCCCTTAACACATTCTCGACTCTCTACTAGTTTTTATACTTCTCGTCGATCACAGGTCTTTTCCTCCCGAAATAACTACCTTCTGATCACAAACTCAGAACTCGGATGGTAAGACTCCGATCAATTAGAATCGATTAGTTTTCCTCTATAAACGAGGTAAAGAGAGCTTTTCAAAACACTAACACCTCTCGCTCATCACGATTATATTCACTTATACCAAACACTGAGTGTACCCTCGACCAACTTATTCAGATCCCGTGACTTGATTTAAGACTGCACTAAGTGTAGTCACACTCTATCCATACACTAATCCTAGACCCTCCCAGAGGGAAAGGATAAGACCCTTGGTCAGAAGAAAGAACTGGAGAAACTCGAACTTACTTTATTAGGGAAGAACTGTACAAGGTCAGGAATGACATGTAAGAAGAAGAGAAATGTCTTCTCGTCGGAATAGAAACTACAAACCGGACTGAGACCGTCCCGGACTCACAGGAAACGAAAGAGGACCAGAGGTTACCGAATCACATTCGTGACCCGGACATCCGAGTCGATAGTGAGGGAGTCGGGGAGTCGTTCTTAGACCTGTGAGAAACGAGACTCGGTTCGTGGGGGTAGTAGAGGGCCTCTATACTCAACAACTTAAGAGAGAGAGGTTCCTTCTACTAGAGGGTCAGTGGACGAGGAGTGACAACTGGGAGACCGTAACTAAGAGCGGGGAGGACGAAGAAAGGTTGGTCGGACCCTAGGGGTCTAGACAAGGAAACTGGTGATGTCCTGTAAAGATTCTGGTTTGTATGTACAGACATTTCTTGTACTTTCCTTCCTCTGTTGTTTTCCTTCTAAACTTCCCCTTATACCCATTTATTACTCGACTTTGAACTCCCTTTCGAGAAACTTACAAAAAAGAGTTCTGAAGTTGTGAAAAAGAATCGGAAGTTGTAATTGTAGAGTGATAAGAGGACAACAGACTAATTTCTTTTGTGTAAGAAAGTTCTCGTCTCGTCATAGGACATTAGGATGTGGAAAGGTACTGTGAACCTTTTCTTTATAATGTGGGAGACTTACGGGTATTATTTTACGGAAACAACTGATAGGTATATGTTGAACGGTTGTACCACACGTAAATTGTTCTTCTTAGGGTGTTACATAACATTAAAAGGGTTCCTTTTTACATACCTGGACGCTGATCTTCCCTTTCCTTCTCTACGTCTTTCTTAAACCCCCTTACACGACAACACGGAGTACGGTTCACCTACTATAGTAAAATTAAAACAGTTGAGTCTAAAATTCCAGACATTCAGACTACGTTCTGTCCTACTTTGATTCCTCTCTTAGTACTGAACCAAGATTTATGGTTGTTGAAGTCCGGGACTCTGACTCAACTCATGGACATTACACAGACGTAAATACGAACGATTATTTCATCTAGAGTGTCAGAGTTCTCAACGGAGAGACACACTATACGAGAAAGATGGGTTCCCCTTTCGTCCACACAGTCAAAATGTCCCCACCGGAAAGTCCATCCTAATCCATCTTCTCTTGGACGACCGTCTACGTCACTACACAATGTCGAGAGAGGAGACCTACCTCTTGAAAGAGAGATAAAGGATAGTACCCTTTTTTATCCCTTTTAATCGAAGTATTTTCTCTTCTTCTACTGGATTTCCTGTGAAACCATAGATAGTACAGATGAGTTTCTCTAAAACGGAGACAAACTAGTCAATAGAGTCCAGAAGGACTAAAAGGGGTGTCTACTCATAGTACAAGGGATTTGGTACATTATAGTTAACTCAACCGGTTTTCAAGTAAACCTAAAAGGGTATTGTAGAATACCTGTTTAGACTTACTTGAAAACTGGTTGTCTCGTCTTAGATCTCTGGACGACATGACGGAACTAACTCAGTAACTTTTCGAGAAAATAGGATTCATCTCATCTTGTTCCAACCTTAAAGTGTTTTCTTTGAAACTAAAAGAAAGTTAAAATGTAATTTTAAAGAAAACATTTTGAGGTTGGTCATTCTGTGGACTCTTGGTCAGGATATTTTTGTTGTCGACAACCTCCTCCGGTTCACTAGATTTTTTCGGTCTTCTGTTCCGTACTGTCTTCGGATTTTCCATTAGAATCTCCAGATTAATCTTACGCAGTAATTTCTCCTTTAACTCTTCGACTTCCTGTTCCAACTGTGATCGGACGATCGTGTCACGTCTTCTTTTCACAGGGGACCGGGCTCTTATACCGACAAATAGAACTAAAGGCTTACGTGTACACATTTTTATCACATAGTCTCGGACTTCTTTAATCGTATCACTGTCGTTGACTCACGAGTACTTGTAAGTACACACAAAGAAGAAGGACCTGTACGGCGTTCAGATAGGTTCCAAACAGAATGATCTACCATGGGGTCGGTCTAAGGACGGGGACGGGACCGTTCCGTCACCTCATTTCACCTCGAGACGTAAGTTACTTTTATAATGGGGAAATCATAAAATCCTCAACGGTCAATCGTATACGCAATAAGGGTTTCTTGGACAGGTCATTGACCGTAGAAGACTGGGAACGGGGTAAGGTCTAAGATCGTTGAGGGTTTGACGAGTCGTGCGTGTACGAGTGATGTGTAAGGATGTCCTCAGGACCCGTCGACACCCGGAGGTCCGGACACCTCGACCTCGGTTTGTGGTCCCGTGGATGTAGTAGAGGTCATCCCTCCCTCTGTGAAAAGAGGACCTGACATTTAAATGGGACTCCGACGTCGACGTTTAACCGGGGTGAGTCAGGGGTAGTCCTGAACAAAGGAACACCAGGGTCCAAAGAGGTCGGTGGTCCCTACGGAGGAAAACAGATCCACCCCGTCTGTTACCTTATAATCATGATTTTTCTTTATTCGCTAGTTCTTTGTATTTATCGTGATTCACTTTTTAGTTAGACTCTTCGTATATATGACATGTTAAGGTTACTATATTGAAACGGGTAACAGAGTGTCACCTTTCCTACGGTGAAGTGTAGTTCCGTCAATTGTTGTCATACGAAAGAGGTACGACAAAGAGAAGGATTGACTGAACAATCGCTTCTGGGGTTCCAAGATCCCTTCCCGGATGACTCTTCTAATTTTCCTCGGACCTAGAAACTTACTAATACACTTAGAGACTTATCAGTATGAGACGACTGACACAATACTTATTTTTTATCTGAAATAAACATAATTCAGTCACTCTACAACGCCACCAAAAATGTTACCAAATCAGACTTATTATTTCTGTATTTGTCATAAATTTTTATAGCCAACGTAAGGAAATTTCAAGTGGTCTTTTTTAAAAAAAAGAATTATAGTACGTAAAATAAAATTAATTAAAAATCAGCTCATATCAACGAAATATTACAACAATCAGAGACGACATGGCGTTTCACTTAGTCGATATACATATGGATATAGGGTAAAAAACCTAAAGGAAGGGTAAACCCAGTGGTGTCACGTGACTCATCTCAAGGGACACGAATGTCATCAAAGAGTAATCGATAGACAAAATATGTACCATGACATATATACAGTTAAAGTTAGAGAGTTAAGTAGGGTAGGGGAACAAGAAGGGAACCACAGATATACAAACAAGAAATGTGGACACAGAGATAAAGACGAAAAGTTTATTGAAATAGACATGGTAAAAGGAGCTAAGGTGTACATTCGTTGATAATGTACTATAAACAAAAAGAGAAAGACTGAACGAAGTGAGACACACTGTCAGAGATCCGGGAAGTTACAGAGACATTTACCGTTTTAAAGTAAGAGGGGATGGGGCTTAAAGATTACTAGTAAACCAAAGGAGTTTCGGAGATCTATAGATCATAGGGTACGATTAATCCTTTGTACTTTAAACCGGGTGAGTAAAATAAAAATGATATTTAATTGATATTAATTAATTACATAAAAATAAAACCACCAGAAGACTCAGGGGGAAAAGAGATCTTTGATACGTTCCACGAGTACCTCTTAAGAAACGGTTGTAAAATTTCATATATAGAATTCTGAAAAAAAAAAAAATTCCTGTTAAAACCCTAGTGTTGGTTTGTCTTACCCTCCATGTTTCTGAAGGGTATGTGGAAAACGGGAGTGTGTACGTATTGAATAGGGTAAGAGACGTAAGGGTTATCTCATCATAGAAACAATTTTTGTCACTTCAATGTCACTTTATAGTAATAGTGGCTTTAAGGTAGGAAACGTAATTCTAAGTGAAAACTACAACAAGATACCCAAAACCATGTAAACATTTGTACCTAAAGGGTTATATCATAGTATGACTTGTCAAAGTTATGGATTTTTAGGAGTAAATAGGGAGTGAGAGACGAGTGGGGATCGTTTGTGACTAGGAAAATGACTTTTCGAAATTGAAAAGTTCTTTCATTATAGTAACCTTAACATGTCATATATACGAAGAGTCTAACTAAAAAGTGAATCACGATAGATAAATGCAAAGAACTAACGAATAAAGAAAGACCATGATTATAAGGCAACATACGTACACGGTGTCAAAACATAGGTAAATAGATGACTTAGGGTACAACCACGAAGGTTCAAAACTGTCAACACTTATATCGACGATATTTGTAGATACACGTCTAAAAACACACCGGTATTGAATTCGGGTCCGCCGCCGCTCGGCCACGTGAATTCGCACCGACTCTCCTCGATGGGGTGCAGACTCCAGTCCCCGCCGGTCCTCCTCGGTGGGACGCAGGCTCCAGTCCCCGACAGCCCTCTTCGACGGAGTGCGGGCTCCGGTCCCCGCCACTGGGACTCTTCGGTGGGACCGGACTCCAGTCCCCGCCGTCGACCCTTCTCCGTGGGTGCGGGCTCCGGTCCCGGTCACCGGTCCTCCTCGTTGGGCTTCTCGCCACCGAAACGTCCGTGTCCTCCCGGATCTCCTCTATAGGATGTAACTTCCAGTCCTTGTCACCGTCATTCCTCTATGGGGAGCAGGTTCCATCCTCGTCGCCGACACGGAACGACCTCATCGGCACTTCTCTATGGGGTACGGGGTCCATTCTCTGGGGTTCATTCTACCATCCACAACTTTCTCCCGTAGTCTCCCGTCTGTATGACTTTGGTATGAGTGTCTTTTGATCAGTTAGATTAGTGTGATCCTGGTGTCGGAACAGATTGAGTTACTTTGGTTCGGTACGGACACCCAGTACCACCTCTCCAGACTGTCTTACACCAGGTGACCTCTTCCCTTACCGTTCGGTGAAGTCATAAGAACGGAACTCTTGGGGTACTTGTCATACTTTTCCGTTTTACTATCCTATGGTTTTCTCCTTGAGGGGTTCAGTAATCCACGGGTTATACGATGATCTAAAGTCACCTCTTTATGGAGGTTTTTCTTACTTCCCTACCTCGGTTTCGTTTTTGTTATGGGTCAACACCTACACTGACCACTATCTTCGTTCTAGACTACGACATTTCTCATTATAACGTATCCTTGGACCTTACAGTCCAGTCACTTAGTTCCGTTTAACCTTCACCAGTTTGTTCTATACCGTTCTCACTTGTAGCTGTGAGATCTTTAGTCGTTTGATTTTACCTGACCTTACCCACTTAAATTGAGTCTACTGGTAATATAGATGATGACGCCCGTCTTTAGGGAGTCTTCTTTACCTCATCGGTAGTATCAGTTGTTTTCTCAGGCTTTACGTCATGAACCTACGTCAGAGTTTTTGTTGTCTTACTAGAGACAAGCAGGGGTTCCGTTTGGTAAGTTATAGTGTCAATAGGTTCAGATACAGGGTTGGTCATTACGACTTCTTCGACTTCAACTTGCCAAAATACTTCTGGATGTTCTGGATAATTTTGATTGTGGGTTTTTTCTACAGGAAAAGTAATATCCCCTGACCTTACGTTTTCATCCTTCAGTTCTTTGTGGACCTCATTGTCCATTTAAACCGGAACTTTACACCTTACTTCGTTCCGTTTCTGATTATCTCAAAACGGTTCTTTTACGTGACCCGCATCGTTTGTCGGAAAAGGTTGTTGTGTTCTCTTCTGAGATGTGTACCTGTAGTGGTCTACCAGTTGTGACTTTAGTCTAACTAATATAAGAAACGTCGGTTTCTACCTCTTCGAGATATGTCAGTTGTTTTGTTCTGGTCGTCGACTGACACCGAGTCTAGTACTTGAGGAATAATGGTTCAAGTCTGAGTTTTACTTCTTTCATCGTTTTTGGTGATCTGGTAAGTCCATACTGAATTTAGTTTAGGGAATACTAATATGTCACCTTCACTCTTTATCTAAATTCCTGGATCTAGACTATCTATCTCACGGACTACTTGATACCTGACTCCAAGTACTGTAACATGTCCTCTGTCCCTAGTTCTGGTAGGGGTACCTTTTCTTTACGTTTTTTCGTTTCACCGACGGACCCCTCCGGAGTGTTTATCGACACTTTTCTTCTCGCCGCTTTTCGTTTCCTCTTTTCCTTTCTATATTTGTAGACTTACGTCTCAAGGTTTCTTATCGTTCTTCGCTATTCTTTCGGAAAGAGTCTCTAGTTACGTTTCTTTATCTCCTTTTGTTGTCTTACCCTTTCTGATCTCTAGAGAAGCTCTTTTAATCTCTATGGTTTCCTTGTAAAGTACGTTTCTACCCGAGTTATTTCCTGTCTTTACCATACCTGGATTCTCTTCGTCTTCTATAATTCTTCTCCACCGTTCTTATGTGCCTTCTTGACATGTTTTTTCTAGAAATGCTGGGTCTTTTAGTACTACTACACTAGTGATTATATCTCGGTCTGTAGAACCTTACACTTCAGTTCACCCGGAATCTTTCGTAGTGATGNCTCACGGACTACTTGATACCTGACTCCAAGTACTGTAACATGTCCTCTGTCCCTAGTTCTGGTAGGAGTACCTTTTCTTTACGTTTTTTCGTTTCACCGACGGACCCCTCCGGAGTGTTTATCGACACTTTTCTTCTCGCCGCTTTTCGTTTCCTCTTTTCCTTTCTATATTTGTAGACTTACGTCTCAAGGTTTCTTATCGTTCTTCACTATTCTTTCGGAAAGAGTCTCTAGTTACGTTTCTTTATCTCCTTTTGTTGTCTTACCCTTTCTGATCTCTAGAGAAGTTCTTTTAATCTCTATGGTTCCCTTGTAAAGTACGTTTCTACCCGAGCTATTTCCTNACCTGGATTCTCTTCGTCTTCTATAATTCTTCTCCACCGTTCTTATGTGCCTTCTTGACATGTTTTTTCTAGAAATGCTGGGTCTTTTAGTACTACTACACTAGTGATTATATCTCGGTCTGTAGAACCTTACACTTCAGTTCACCCGGAATCTTTCGTAGTGATGCTTGTTTCGATGACCTCCACTACCGTAAGGTCAACTCGACAAAGTTCGGGACTTTCTACTACGACACTTTCACGACGTGAGTTATACGGTCGTTTAAACCTTTTGAACCGTCACCGGTGTCCTGACCTTTTACAATCAAAAGTAAGGTTAGGGTTTCTTTCCGTTACGGTTTCTTCCGGGTTTGATGGCGTGTTAACATGAGTAAAGTGTACGATCATTTCATTACGAGTTTTAAGAGGTTCGGTCCGAAGTCGTTATGCACTTGGTACTTGAAGGACTACAAGTCCGACCAAAATCTTTTCCTACTCTTTGGTCCCTAGTTTATAGGTTGTAGACGACCAAGTACCTTTTTCGTTCTCTCAAGGTCTTTTTGTAGATAAAGATGAAATAACTGATACGGTTTCCGAAATGGACACACCTAGTGTTCTTTGACACCTTTTAGACTCTCTCTACCCTTATGGTCTGGTGGCTGGACGGAGAATTCTTTAGACATACGTCCAGTCCTTCGTTGTCAATCCTGACCTGTACCTTGTTGTCTGACCAAAGTTTATCCCTTTCCTCATACAGTTCCGACAAACAACAGTGGGACGAATAAATTGAATATACGTCTCATGTAGTACTCTTTGCGACCCGACCTTCTTTGTGTTCTACCTTAGTTCTAACGGTCCTCTTTATAGTCAATGGAGTCTATACGTCTACTGTGGTGGGAATACCGTCTTTTACTTCTCCTCGATTTTTCGGAGAACTACTTTCACTTTCTCCTCACACTTTTTCAACCAAATTTCGAGTTGTAAGTCTTTTCCTTCTAGTACCGTAAACCAGGGTAGTGAAGTACCCTTTATCTACCTCTTTGTCATCTTTGTCACAGTCTGAAATAAAAAAACCCGAGGTTTTAGTGACGTCTACCACTGACGTCGGTACTTTAATTCTCTGTGAATGAGGAACCTTCTTTTCAATATTGGTTGGATCTACCGTATAAGTTTTCGTCTCTGTAATTATACGGCTGATTCCAGGTAGATCAGTTCCGATACCAAAAAGGTCATCAGTACATACCTATACTCTCAACCTGACACTTCTTCCGACTCGCGACTTCTTAACTACGAAAACTTGACACTACAACCTCTTCTGAGAACTCTCAGGGAAACGTTCCTCTAGGTTGGTCAGGTAAGACTTCCTCTAGTTGGGACCCTAAAGAAACCATCCTTACTACGAATTCGACTTTGAGGTCATGAAACCGGTAGAGTACGTTTCTCAACTGAGTAACCTTCTCTGAGACTACGAGTCTCCCTAACCCCCGTCCTCCTCTTCCCCTGCTGGCTCCTACTCTACCGACCTACCGTAGTACCTGAGCTACCTGAACTCAGACTCACTTGAGACCCTCAACCACTACCTGTCCCTCCGGACCGTACGACGCTAAGTACCCCAACGTTTCTCAACCTGTGCTGACTCGCTGTCTTGACTTGATTTCAAAATTTGAGAAAGACCATGTATATACTCGTAAAATGTTGTTATATTCGTACTAGAGACAAACAAAGGTTCCGTTTGGCAAGTTACAGTGTCATTAGGTACAGATACGGACGGCCCTCGGTCGTGCCCTTTGGGGTGGGTACTGTTTCCAGTACACCTTCTCTGGACTGTCCGTTCCACTTAGTCCTTAACTTCCTGGGGGACCTGGACGAGCTCGTAGATGGGGTTTTGGTCTCAGACAGACAGAATGATAAGAGACAGAAAGTGATTGAGGAGACTATGGTCACCCCCCGATAGGGATTGGTGGAAAGAAACTTCCTTTAGTTGAATCTCGAGATCACTTATTCAGAGGACCCGTATTACCCACACAAAGTTAAGTTTGGGGAGATTACCGAGAGATTGAACGGACTGTCCAAATAGGTCTCAAAATGTTGATACGAACACTCCTAAATGTCGGAGGGTTGACGCTCTCCGTACCCTTCGAGTTTATTTCGGAAAACTCCTCAATTTTAATAATCTTACCATGACCACTTCCCAGAGTAACAACTCGGTTACAAACGACGGCTTAAAAGTATAACACACGTAATTAATTGTATCAACTATATATCTTTATATTCATCACCGGAACTATAATTGTTGTGATTTGGAACTCAACTATTTAAGAAAGGGACAATATCGGGTGTCGTGGAAACGGGATATCCTTACGTTGAAATGGATCACAAAAGTCTCTTACCACGGACTGAAATCTTTTGTGTGAAAATCTTTTTTATTCGAAAGACCAAATGATTCGAAATAGTCTTCTTTCTCAGCATTTTACAATCGTCCGGAGGACCGGCCTCCTACTACATTTAGTGGATTCCGGACACATATGTCTACCCATATGTCTTTCTTGCGGACCAAGACTATTCCCAGCCCCGGCGACTGGGACGTACTGAGACGTAGAACGTAATAAGAGATACATGTTGAATTCCATATTCTCCAGAGACACTTTTATTTCAACGCCCGGAACGAGTGACTTCGAACCAGTGGGGCACAGTAAGAGAAAAGAGAGAGAAAGAGAAAGGAAAAGTCCAACTGAGGGACCTCGTGTCCCAGGGAGACTCAAGTGAAAGGACAGGCCCGAAGATTCCGGGAGAGCTCTTCCACGGGTTCCACCCCACGTAAGTGATGTGGCTCTTCCGTGGACACCGGATACACTTGTCTCGTTCAGGACACGTCCCCGAAATAACCGAGAGACGTATTTGGTTCCTTATAGTTGGAGAAAGAGAGGAGATAAAAGAATTGTCGTTGTAAGTAAGAAAGAAAGAGGGTGAGGGAGTGGCTGCGGTAGTGGGACTCCTATAGGGACCTGGGTTGACCCCGACCTGGAGCCATATACGGGATTGGTCATTACCACTTCTTCGACTTTAACCTACCAAGATACTTCTGGATGTGTTTCGATCACCTCCACTACCTTGAGGTCAATTTGATAAATTTGACCAGGGTAGTGAAGTACTCTTTATCTACCCCTTTGTCACCTTTGTCACAGTCTGAAATAAAACCCCCCGAGGTTTTAGTGACGTCTACCACTAATGTCAGTACTTTAATTCTGCGAATGAGGAACCTTCTCTTCAATACTGGTTGGATCTATTGTACAACTTTTCGTCTCTGTAATGAAACGACTGATTCCAGGCAGATCAGTTCCGATACCAAAAGGGTAACCAGTACATACCTACACTCTCAACCTGACACTTCTTTCGACTCGCGACTTCTTAACTACGAAAAATTGACACGACAACCTCTTCTGAGAACCTCTCAGGGAACCTGACGTTCCTCTAGATCGGTCAGGTAAGATTTCCTCTAGTCAGGGTCCACAAGTAACCTTCCTGACTACTATTTCGGCTTTGAGATTATGAAACCGGTGGAACACGTTTCTCAACTGAGTAACCTTTTCTCAGACTACGTCCCTCCCTAACCCCCGTCCTCCTTTTCCCCTGCTGTCTCCTACTCTACCGACCTATCGTAGTGACTGAGTTACCTGTACTCAAATTCACTTGAGACCTTCAACCACTACCTGTTCCTCCGGACCACACGACGTTAAGTACCCCAGTGTTTCTCAACCTGTGCTGACTCACTGACTTGACTTGACTTGACTTCGAAAGTTAAGGTTATACATTAAATATGAGTGTCACCTAGAGTCAAACCTGATTCATATAAAGTTTACGAGTTTTCTGTAAGCATCAATCAAAGACGAGACAAACTATCGTCCACATCTGAGAGGCGACAAAGGAGATATGGACACTGATAAAGTCGGCAGTGATCAGTGTGAAGTGACACAAAACAAATATATAGAGAGAAGAGAATAATATGACACCGAAGGACTGTGAATACTTTGTGCGGAATTTTTTTAAAAGACATTTAGGTCGTACGACATACCAAGTACCGTGTACAACGGTAAAAGTCTCTGGTTATTCATTATGGGGGAAAAATGAGTGAGCAAACTTTGTTTGACTCTCATCGTCCTCAGTACATCTCCCCTTAGTTTGAAGTCGAAAGATTTGTTATTTTTAATAGACCTACCTCACCGAAGTCAATACACTGGAATCACCCAAGAGACTATTGAGTGATGACATGATCCATTCAAATGGAGGGTCGGTGTCCGTCAGACCTGTCGGTACCCGGAGACGTTGTCCCTCTCTGAGGAAAACATACCTACCAACGTCTAATCTCGTACTACTTCGGAAGATTGAGTTTCTCTTTCGGGTCCACCGTGGTCCCGTCCGTACGCGCTATCAAAGAGGATTTAAACAGTTAGTTTATAATTATTCAGTGTAGAGGAACTATGTTAAGAAGAACTTCATACTTCTCTTTTAGAGAGGAAAAATACTTTTGTCTCCTTATCTCCTCTCTCGTCTCTACCCTAGAGACAGGTCTCGTCTCTAGGTTATTTATTTACTCATTATAATTAAATTTCTGTATCAGTTTCACCATCACGTATAAACACCATGGACCGGTGTTTAGACAACACACTGACATAATCGAAAATGATACGATTATTTGGTATAGTCATAGAGTGCTGAATGTCACATTTGAAAATAAAGAACGGGACTGACTCCCAAAGGGAATATCAAGTCAACCATTTCTTAGACGGAAGTTACGTCCTCTGGGGTCAAGCTAAGGACCCAACCCTTCTAGGGGACCTCTTCCCTTTCCGATGGGTGGGTGAGGTCATAAGACCGGACCTTTTAAGGTACCCGACATATCAGGTACCCCAACGTTTCTCTACCTGTACTGACTCACCGAACGTGAAAGTGAAAGTCTGATTGACTTCCGACGTCCATCAACACAAAACGACACAAGGAGACGGGAGGCGTACCAAACCAAAACCAATACCCGACCTAAGTCCAAAGGAGACAGTAGAGTAAGATCCTTTATCCAACTTCCTCGTCAGTTCGGTTTGGTACTTTGACGTTAATTCATAGACCTACGTCGTTTATGGAACATGTAAATTCAGGAAAACCGGTTACGTACAGGGTATCGGTTCGGGTTTCGGTCACTTAATCCCTGTAGGTAAAGAGGGTTTCCTATGAACTCGTTTAGTGGACTGTTATTCTTTCGTATATGTTAAGAGAATACCTATCCCTCGGTTACCACCGTCATGAGGTCAGATGATGTCACTGAACATTGTTCAAGGAAGAGGAGATACCCGGTGTAAAAGAAGTAAGTATTATATATCCTTACTTTAAAGGAAAAAAACTGACGTATAGACCCGGGGTATCGAGTCGGTTTAACCAATTTTAATTGGTTGTGTCGAAGGAGACGTCTTTGATCACAAACAATCTATACTGAGTACTCTTGACGTCTGTAGATGAGACGTACCACCACACCATGAAGTGAGAGATTTAAGAACGTAAACTCAAGTGTAGTAGAGACACGGGAGTACTGACGAGATACGTCGTTTGCTACGACTAAAAGGTTATCTTCGTAGGAAAACACATTTAAGAATAAGACGACAACCTCGGGGTCTCTGTCGTAAGTAAAAGTATAAGGAGAGGAAAGAATCACCACACGGGAAAGTGGGTCACGGAGGAATTAGACGAGTATAGGGGTAACTGGAGTAATCTTAGAAACACCCACCCGAGTACCAAAAAGTAAAGTATATCATAATGTATTGAATTTACACACAAGGTGAAGAATCATCTATACATACCCAATTACAATATTTTGATTTGTACAATCTTGAATTATTTATTACGGTAAAAATTTGGGTACCTCTTCTTTCCCTGTCTATAAAAGTAGACTTCTTTTACATTTCGGTGTGTATACTCGTGTCCTTTCTCCACACTTTGTTGTGTCTCATGCGCCTTTGTATCGGAATACGAGACTCGAGTTTCCCGAAGTGTAACGAGTAACTTGAAATACGGAACAGGACTTTGAAATTTGATCCGCTTAAGTAGGGATGTGTCCGAAAGGGTTTAGTTATTTGTTTCGACACCGTGTGAACAAAACAAACACCGTTAAAGGACCCCTAGAAATCAGATCAGGGTTGTAACGAGGGAGAAGGAAGGTCTAAACGTGTAGTAACTGGTAAACAAAGAAAGGAAAAGACAGTCCTTGAAGACAGGTACCCTAAGAGGTCCGTTCTTATGACCTCACTCAACGGTACGGGAAGAGTTCTCCTGGAAGGGTTGGGTCCCTAAATTGGATCAGAGGAGGTTACGTCCGTCTAAGAAATGGTAGACTCGGTGGTCCCTTCGGGTTTATATACGGATGAGAAAATGTTTAAGTAAAGAATAAATCCAATAATAATCTGGTAAACAAAGAAAAGAATTAGAAGGAGAAACGTGATCTATGGACCTGAACCTACAGTAATGACTTTTCGTAGAAGGGTATAGGGGATAATGGAATCGAAGGTGTGTAAGAATGAGGATGTATGAGTTTCTGAGTTCTTTACAACTTTTAATAGTTCTGGTAGGGGTACCTTTTCTTTACGTTTTTGCAGTTTACCGACAGACCCCTCCGGAATGTTTATCGACACTTTTCTTCTCTTCACTTTTCGTTTCCTCTTTTCCTTTCTATATTCGTAGACTTACGTCTTAAGGTTTCTTATCGTTCTTCTCTATTCTTTCGGAAGAAGTCGCTAGTTACGTTTCTTTATCTCCTTTTGTTGTCTTACCCTTTCTGATCTCTAGAGAAGTTCTTTTAATCTCTATGGTTCCCTTGTAAAGTACGTTTCTACCCGAGCTATTTCCTGTTGTTACCATACCTGGATTGTCTTCTTCTTCTATAATTCTTCTCCACCGTTCTTATGTGTCTTCTTAACATGTTTTTTCTAGAAGTACTGGGCCTATTAGTGCTACCATACCAGTAAGTGGATCTCGGTCTGTAGGACCTTACACTTCAGTTCACCCGGAATCTTTCGTAGTGATGTTTGTTTCGATGACCTCCACTACCCTAAGGTCAACTCGATAAAGTTTAGGACTTTCTACTACGACAGTTTCACGACGTGAGTCATACGGTCGTTTAAACCTTTTGAACCGTCACCGGTGTCCTGACCTTTTCCAATCAAAAGTAAGGTTAGGGTTTCTTTCCGTTACGGTTCCTTCCGAGTTTGATGACGTGTCAACGTGAGTAGAGTGTGCGATCATTTCATTACGAGTTTTAAGAGGTTCGGTCCGAAGTCGTTATGCACTTGGCACTTGAGGGACAACAAGTTCGACCAAAGTCTTTTCCGTCTCCTAGGTCTCTAGTTTAACGGTTGTAGACGACCTAGTACCTTTTTCGTTCTCTCAAGGTCTTTTTGTAAACAAAGACGAAATAACTGATACGGTTTCCGAAATGGACACACCTAGTGTTCTTTGACACCTTTTAAGACTTTCTCTACCCTTGTTGTCTGGTGGACTGACCGGAAAACTCTTTAAACACACGTCCAGTCCTTCGTTGGCAATCTTGACCTGTACCTTGTTGTCTGACTAAGGTTTATTCTTTTCCTCATGGAGTTCCGACGTATAACAGTGGGACGAATAAATTAAATATACGTCACATGTAGTACTCTTTGTGACCTGACCTTCTTTGTGTTCGACCTTAGTTCTAACGACCCTCTTTATAGTTATTGAAGTCTATACGTCTACTGTGGTGGGAATACCGTCTTTCACTTCTCCTTGATTATTCGGAGAACTACTTTCACTTTCTCCTCTCACTTTTTCAACCGAATTTCGAGTTGTAAGTCGTTTACTTCTAGTACCGTAGACCAGGGTAGTGAAGTACCCTTTATCTACCCCTTTGTCATCTTTGTCACAGTCTGAAATAAAACCCCCTGAGGTTTTAGTGACTTCTACCATTGACGTCGGTACTTTAATTTCCTGCGAATGAGGAACCTTCTTTTCAATACTGGTTGGATCTGTCGTATAAGTTTTCATCTCTGTAATGAAAAGACTGATTTCAGGCAGATCAGTTCCGATACCAAAAAGGTCACCAGTACATACCCACACTCTCAACCTGACACTTCTTCGGACTCGCGGCTTCTTAACTACGCAAACTTGACACCACAACCTCTTCTGAGAACCTCTCAGGGAACCTAACGTTCCTCTAAGTTGGTCAGGTAAGACTTCCTCTAGTCGGGACCCTAAAGAAACCTTCCTTACTACGATTTCGACTTTGAGGTCATGAAACCGGTGGAGTACGCTTCTCAACTGAGTAACCTTTTCTGAGACTACGTGCCTCCCTAACCCCCGTCCTCCTCTTCCCCTGCTGTCTCCCACTCTACCGACCTACCGTAGTGATTGGACTACCTCCACTCAGACTCACTTGAGGCCATCAACCACTACCTGTCTCTCCGGACCGAACGACGCTAAGTACCCCAGTGTTTCTCAGCCTGTACTGACTCACTGACTTGACTTGACTTGACTAAGGGAAGATTACGTGTCAGACTCAATGTATGTCCAAAGTTCACACCTCTTGACCATCGGGGTTCCACACTTTCCTTCTTTACCCTCTCTAATGTTTATAGGATTAAAATCCACTCCCCTCCTTGTCACAATGTTTACGGTCCCAATCACTATTACCACTTGAATGGAGTTTACGGGTTTTCTATTAAACCTATACGTACAAAGGACATAAAGTGAAGATTTACAAAGGATCAAAAATTAAAGGGTACTAAAATAAAAAGTCAACAAAGTACGGACGAATAACCATGTGACATTTTCAAATTTATACCTTCGATCATAGAATATTTGACAACAACAACAAGTCAACGAGTCAGTACAGACTGAGAAATGCTGAGGTACCTGACGTCGTGTGTTCCGAAGGGACTGGAAGTGGTAGAGGGTTTCAGACAAGTTTGAGTATAGGAAACTCAGTCACCACGGTAGGTTGGTAGAGTAGGAGACAGTAGGGAAAGAGAAGAACGGAAGTTAGAAAGGGTCGTAGTCCCAGAAAGGTTACTCAGTAGAGAAGTGAAGTCCACCAGTGTCGAAACCTCAAAATCGAAGTCGTAGTCAGGAACGCCACTTATGAGTCCCAACTAAGGGAAATCCCAACTGACCAAACTAGAGGAACGGGAGGTTCCCTGAGAGTCCTCAGAAGGTCGTGGTATCAAACTTCCGTAGTTAAGAAGTCCCGGGTCGGAAAGATAACAGGTCGACAATGTAGGTATGTACTGATGACTGTAAACTGTTGACATGTACGATTCGACGAAGTCAGTACAGGTTGAGACACGTTGGGGTACCTGATATCGGATGGACCCAGGATAGAGGTATCCCAAGAGGTCCATTCTTGTCACCTCACCCAACGGTATGGGAAAAGGACTGGGTCCCTAACTTGGGTACAGAGAAAGTAGAGAACTTAACCGTCCGTCCAAGAATGGTGATCGTGGTGGTCCCTTTGGTCTCGAAACTGATATACCTGAAAACATCCGTTTCACTAAATATTCGATAGAATATATATGTCCAACTGGGATGTTTGGTGACCAGAAGGGTCCACCGAGTCACCATTTCCCGAGCGGACATTACGTCCTCTACGAACAAGCTAGGGACCCAGTCCTTCTAAGGGGACCTCCTCCCGTACCGTCGGGTGAAGTCATAAGAACGGACTTTTTAAGGTACCTGTCTCCTCGGACCATCCGATATCAGGTATCTTAGTGTTTCTCGACCTGTGTTGACTACTCTGACTCGACGTGCGTGTTTAGTAGTACACGTTACTGACAGTGTGTAATGGGCGTTGGACCCACTGTCGGGTAAGCAGGGACGGAATCACTGTGAACGCACACATCCCACTGATGTCGACTCCGACGACGTTCCGTTTTCCTACACGACTAAGCTATACCAACTCTTCTGTGTGAATGGCTTCTACTATTTGTACGGTAAACTTAAAGTAGTCCTGATGACGGACTCCTCTACGGGTAGTTTCAGTCTTAGACGGAAACCCTTTAAATGAAACTCAATGGACTCAAGAATTTCTTCCGCGACTACATAATTATACGTGACAGAAGTTTTAAACCTTTATCTTGGTTTGATATTTGTCCTCACATAAAATAGAAGAACTGGACTTCTCGTCTCCTTTATGTCACCGAGAGTCCTCTGCGAACAAGGAAGATAAAGACATGTTCATGCGAAGGCTAGTACACTGAAGACTAGGACTGAAGGAGTTTGAACACTGTTCGGTGTCGGAGAACTGAGATTCTACTTAAGAAAAAAACTACTCTCTCAGGGAAGTCAAGGTACAGGTGAGGGGTTGGACCAGGAGTACAACGACTCCGAGGACGACAACTAGACACCACTCATCCTGTTGAGTCTCTTCCCATACCCTAAGACAGGGGATAGTGGACGGAAGACTTCGAAACCCCAAAGAGTCCTGACTCAAAGACGGGTCACCACCAGTCCACACGAGTCTAGAAATGAGGGGTGACTCCCGAACCTCGACCCGTCTTTTAGTATCTATGACCTCTCGGTCTAAAACCTTCTTTTGACGGTAAAATAAAAAATAGAGTATCGTTCACAAGTGAAAGACAGAAAGAAAGGAGATAACTAAGACTGAAACAAGAACCACCAAAACTATCGGTGTTTCTATTAAGTATGTTGTTTAACCGGAGAATCAGGGAAAGGGAAGAATAGTAGTTTTACTAAAGGGATAAAAGAAGGAACACAACACACAATCAACGAGTCAACAGAGACTGAGAAACGTTAGGGTACCTGACATCGGACGATCCGAGGAGACAGGTACCTTAAGAAAGAGACCCGTTCTTATGACCTAACCCATTAATGAGGGAAGAGGTCCCCTAGAAGGACTAGGTCCCTAGTGGACCCAGAGGGTGTAACGTCCCTCTAAGAAATGACAGACTCGGTGGTCCCTTCGGGGGTAGGAAGGAACCGAAGGGGATAAAGATGGTAGTTTGGGGTCTTGAACACTAATGGTTGTTGACAGGGTGAAGGTTTCAGAAACTAAAGTCGTAGGTGGAAGGGTAGGTTAATGTCGTATAAAGGTCGAGTGAAACAGATTACGAGGTATAAGTTGTACGGAAGGTGAGGGGTCAGAATGAAAAAGTAACAGTTAATGATGTGAGACACAGGAGTGAAGAGTCTAAAGTAGTGTTATGAGAGTCTATGTAGTAGTGGAGAGAAGGGGTATCACGAGAAGACTGATTATAAGAAAAGACGTACGAAATGTGGACACGGACTCGTTGACTTACACTGGGTTTTGTTTTCCGTGTTAGGACGACGGAAAGAAAGAAAGATTTGTATCATGTGGTTAGAGTCCACCGATAGTCTCCACGGTGTGTTAGGAGGATAAGAAAACCTCAGTTACGAGAAGGCAAGAACTACTGGTGAAGGAGTATCAGGGAGGAAAGAGGAGTTTGAAAAGAGAACAACGAGAATTAAATCTTGTGACTCCTTTTATTTTCGTTAGTTTTCTTTTAAAGAAGTAGAAAGGTGACGACATAGAGACGGGTGGAGACATGAATGTATGACACGGAAAAGAGGGGGATAATACCTATATAAAAGGAAGTAGGATAACTTCCGTCCTGAGAGGTGAACACGTAACCCGGGTCTGAGGGACCGAGGTAGCAGTTTTACAAAGAGGTAGGACCCGAGAAGGATATTTATATGTTTATACGATATTATGGAAGATAAAATTTTAGTATCTTTACACTGGAGGAAAACGAAGTGGTAAGTTACATAGGGGAATATCAAAAGTCACTCAACGATAGAAATGGACCGTAGGAGGGTAGGAAAGAAAAATTTTAACAATTAAAAGAAACATCATTCTAAGTGAAAAACTACGTAAAACTAAAAACTGTTTCCAGACCTCAGTACACTGATGGTGATGTTAGTTTTATGTCTTGTAAAGATAGTGCATTTTTTAAGGGAGTTCAGGAGTTAGGGAAATCTCAGTTGAGAAGGATTGGGAACCTATAACAATTTGTCAAAATCCAGGAATATCAAGAAGGAATAGGAAAGAACTAAGGTGAAGTTAGTTAGAAACGGAAATTGTGAGGTGATTTTGACGAGACTAATTATAGTAGTTGGTGGAGATACAACGAAGTGAGTCCTAAGTTAAAAATGAAGAGTAAACTAAGTTGTAGAGTCTAGTATCAACTGGTAAGGTTGAAGACCTTTATAAAAGGGTGAACCGAAGAATTATAATATAAGACAACCAAAAGAAAGATTGAATTATGACCTACGAAATGACCAAAGTTTTACAAACTGAAAGGGTTCTAACCGTATATCTGAAAAGAGATAGGTATGAGTAAAGGGGTTCAATATATGAAATCAGTAAAATACACGGTAAAATTTCTGGAAATTTAGTTCAATGAATAGGTTGAACTAGAGTGAAAACTTGTGGAACGTATATAAGTTGATGATAGGTTGACAGATTATACATAAAATTAGAGTTGTACAGGTTTGTCTAGGAAACTAAATGTACTTGGTGGTGGTGGTGGTGATACCTTGAATTGGATAAAGAGGGATGGTAAGGAGGTAAAAACATTTGTAGTGGTGGTAAGAAGGATCATATGAGGATCTATGTGAAGTCAAGTCAAGTCAAGTCAGCGAGTCAGCACAGACTGAGAAACGCTGGGGTACTTAACGTCGTGCGGTCCGGAGGGACAAGTAGTGATAGAGGGCCTCAAGTGAGTCTGAGTGCAGGTAGCTCAGGCACTACGGTAGGTCGGTAGAGTAGGAACCAGCAGGGGAAGAGGAGGACGGGGGTTAGGGAGGGTCGTAATCTCAGAAAAGGTTACTCAGTTGAGAAGCGTACTCCACCGGTTTCATGACCTCAAAGTCGAAATCGTCTATGTGAATTAAGGAGAGAAAGGAGATATGAAATATAAGTTAGGTGTTCATTAAGGATAACTAAGATGGAGGTTTGAATATGACTTTAAACAGGGGTAGTGTCGTGGTCATGACGGATTGGGCTCGGTAGTAGGAGTGAGAAGGTCTGATTTAAGGGTGACTAAAAGAGGGACGAAAAGAACGTTTAGACATCAAGAAAGGTGTCACCTTGTCACTAAAATGTTCACCTACAGTTCAGTCTTGACAGGTACCAGGGGTTAATGTATTACTTACTTTAGTTTCGATACTGGTTCAGGTGGTTCTGAAGACACTGACCGGGGAAAAATGAAGAGTGTGTTTTTATAGTTGGTGAGAGGGGGAGTCGATCCATCAAGGTCCACGTGGACGGAAGAGTAAGACAGAACCTGTTCATGTAAAGGAGAGCTCCAGAAACACAAATGACAAAGAGACGGTCCTTACAAAAAAAGGGTTTATAAGTCTTCCGAACCAGAGATTAAAGTAAGTACAAAAATGAGTTAACTGTAGATAGATTTATCAGTTTCGATAGGGTTCTATGAGACTTTGAATAAAAAGACAAAATAAAAAGTATATCGTGACTGGTAAGAGACTCTAGTACAACGTATAAATAAATAAAAAAAATAGCTTCCTATTAACGAAATATCTTAAAACAACAAAGACAGTTTGAAGTTGTAATTAGTCGGGTATGAATAAAATATTAACTTAGAGAAGGTGATATTATATTTAAGGAATTACCTTTTCTAACAGTAAGTTTCAGTGAGGACGTTGGATTCACGTTACATGTTCCGGACTGTACGTCATTCGTGAGTTTTAATAAACAACATACCTACTCATTTATTTCACATTAAAAATACGATCGGGAGTAACTAAGGGAAGAACATGGACTCCTTGATTAATAAGTTTATTTGTAAATTAGATTTTGACATCCGTTGAGTCTGATTTGACCCGATTTTAGCTATTATTATCACTCTATTTTAAATGACTTACGATCTACTTAAGGTCTGTAAGAAAATTCGTAAAACACCTATAGTTGAGTAAATTGGAAGTGTTTTGAGACACTCCATCCAAATAATAATAGAGGTAAAATGTCCTTTGATTTCGTGTCTCTCCATTTCACAAAAAGGGTCTCAGTGTGTCGAGTATTCTCCTTCTCAGTCCTAAGTTTAGTTGTAGTAGATCGATATTTCGGATGTAAAGGGGGTCTTAAAAGGTAAAAATTGGTATACGATATTATATACCATTTAAGAACTCTCTATTCTCTTACAAACCTCTTTAGACTTAAGAAAGAGACCAGGATTCGGAGGAGACAAGACTTCAACAGTTTATTTCCCCGTAGTACAGAACCCATACTGGGACAGGTGAGAGGAATGACTACTCAGTCGTTCAGAAATCTAGACCCAGTAGTCTGAAAACTCTCTGCTCCACTCCTACTACACGAACTCCTACCTTCAGTGATTCATCAATGTCTTGTTTCTGTGGTAGAGTATTAGTGTCTACTCTCTTTATGACCTTTAAAACTAGTGTTTTGTCTTGACACACAGTAAAACATCCGTCCACTAACTTTACCTTATTCCCTTTTCCTTATCTCTCTTTCCTCTTTCCTTCGTCCCGTCCCTTCCCTATCTTTTTACTTCACTATTTCTCCCTTTTTCTCTTCCTGTCTCTCTTTCCTCTCTCCTTCCCGTGTTCCTTTCCTTCCACTCGACAACCCGTTTAGGAGCCCCCTCAATTTGAAATCCATACAAACCCTACACGGTGGAGCATGACTGCCTAGAGACGACTTAAGAGAGGGTCGAGGTGAGACGCTTAGTTGACCACTCAGAGTGAAGGAAAAAGAAAAGGTACTAGACACCCAATGAACTTGATCACGTTTTGTAGACACCTACCAACAGAACATGGACCATATGTCTACTGTCGTCGAGGGAACCCGGGTCTAACAAACACAAACGTGTTCAGAGACGTACACTGTACGTGCATGAGTCGACTATCTCGTCCAGAAGAAATCTGTCAGAAAAAATGACCCTGTAGAGTCAAATCCCTCCCACTACGACAAACGTGTTCCTTCAGTCCCTCACGACTTCTGACTGTAGTGTTCTTAGAGACGAGAGACGACTTTCTCGAGGTTTCGGGGACACATAAGGGATCATCCCACGTGGTGATCTCCTGACTTCTTTTACGGTTTCAGTATGGTGGTGTCTCTTACTGTAATATCGGTTACGAGCTCCGTGTATGTTTAACATCTGACGACGGAAGAAGGATAAAGGTCAGCAGGAGACGTCGGTATTGACAATAGAGTCACGTTAAAGAGAGAGTCTGAGACCAAATACGTTCGAATAAAGTAATGAAACGAGGGTTAAGTCAGAATGAAAATGGTCCGTTCCTCCCTTCCTTTAAAGGGGCGTCTTCTTTAGAAGGTGATTTCATACTTCGAGTTCAAGGTTAGGAAACTGGTGGACTACACTTATCGACTAAGTAACCTTTTCTGGGACTACGACCCTTTCTAACTTCCGTCTTCCTCTTCCCCTACTGTCTCCTACTCTACCAACCTACCGTAGTGACTAAGTTACCTACAGTTGAACCCGTTTAAGGTCGTCTACCACTCCCTGTCCCTTCGGACCGTACGACGTCGGGTACCCTATGTTTCTCCACCTGAACTCAACCGCTGACTTGTTGTTGTTGTTGTCCAAATTTTATTCAATAGGACGATGAGGTTGTGTCCGAAGTACACGTTGATCCTTTGTGTCCTGAAAGATACGGGTCTTTATGAGTCAATGAGTAGACTACAAACAGGTTCTGATTGAGTGTGGAACACAATTACGGTACTACGGAACGCGGACCGAGATGAAAATGAGGTGTTCACGCACACTGAGTAACATCGGAGTCTCCTTTAAATTTCGGTGTAGGTCCTATTTCTTAGTTTCGAAACCGGTGGTCTTTAAACGGTCCATCAGAGACACTGACTCTTAAAAGACTTTGTTTGACTTGACGTTCTGACTGGAAACCTGGACACGTTTGACGGGACAGTCACAAGATGAGGTAGAAATGGGGTCTGTGTAAGTTTTCTCACCCAATGTCAACGGAAAAAATTTTTTTTAAAAATAAAAATGAAATAAAATGAAATGTTATGTCAACGGAAAAATTTAAGGGAAAGGACGGGAAAGGAGAAGGGTTCTGACACAACGAAGAGTCAGGAGACCCCTGATGTTAAAAGGTTCCTCTCTTTTACTAATTTACGTGTCCCATAAGGTACGGAGTCGTGTCCGTTTGTAAAACCATAGTACTTTCACTTTCATTTTCAACGAGTCAGTACTGACTGAGAAACACTGGGGTACCTGATAGATCAGGTACCTTAAGAGGTCCAGTCTTATGACCTCTCCCATCGGATAGGGAAGAAGTCGCCTAGAAGGGTTGGGTTCTTAACTTGACCCCAGAGGACGTAACGTCCGCTTAAGAAATGGTTGTCTCGATAGTACCATGGTACCAACTTAACTTGACAATTTTCAGGTTCCCATTTCGTAAGACTATCCTTCCGAACCTCTAATATCTGTGACCTGGTCCTTAGTGGGGAGTCACTAGATCTTGTGAATCGTAAAAATGGACTATTCCTCTGTTTATCCGAAAAGAATCCTTATAAGAATTTTGAAGAGTTTCTTGTCTCAGAGACTTCCAACCTATTTGTTTACGGATACTCGTTTACGATAGTCCCGAAAACTATAAAGTACTTAACAACGTTGAACGTATCTATTCCTACATTCTACTTTCGTCTTATGTTGAAATAGGTAGAAATCAAGTAGGTCTTTTCTCGGGGATACCGGTTTTTTTTCCTATGTACCGAAGACATCCCCAAAGATATCTCCAGGGTCTCGTTCCCCAGACCCGGTGTTCCTGCACACCCACGTCTGATAAAGAACCGTTCGTGTACGAACAAGGAAGGTAATCCTTATCGTTATTTTCCCCGTCCTTTCTGATCATTTCTTTAGTTCAAGTAGACTCATAAAGGGTTTGACTGACTAGAAGGTACACAGTATAAGATGGAGACTTTCTCTATTACACCCAGACTCTGTAGTCCCTTTCCCCTTGTCTTCTTTTACTGTTCATACCGAATAGTGTTCCTATTTACTTTATATAAAGGGATTTTGAAGCTCGAAGCGAAAGAGGTTACGGTTGAGATCACTGTCAGTAGTCATAGGGACGTAACAGAGGTTCTCACAAAAGTCAAGTACCTATCTTTGAAGTTTCTTATTCTGGGTCCAGTTTCCCTTCCCAAACGGAACACCTTCCTTCACTGTGACACATCCCCGTCCTACACTTGTCGACACACACTCGTCAACTTTCGGGTACCCGGTACAGGTCCACCCCACCATTACACTCTTCACTAGACACACAGGTTACTCGACCAAGAAACTCAGAACGACTCTTGTGTTTCACGGAGACTAGTCCTAGAGACTCGAGGTAACGGGATCTTATACAAAAATAAAGAAGGGAGATCTTGACAAAGACTATCAGTCGGGGAGAGCCGGGTATCTCCCCTTGTGTTACTGGGACTGAACATTCTGGGCCGGGGGAGGTGTCTTAAACCTACGGTTCGAGGTCAAGGAGAAGATGTTTCTACCAGCCCAGGATCCCGACCGGGCCCTATCGGAGGGACTTAAGGCCTAAGGACGACACGCCTTCCTTCTGAGTCCCAGGATGACCACAGTTCGTTTCTATTGTAGATAGTTTCAGTTTAAATCGGTGTCTCAGGTCTATCTTCAAGTGTCACTCACGGTCACCCCTGGAGACGACCCCACCCGCCTCTGCCCGTCTCTGTACTCAGACCAGAAGGGACTGATAACACAAGACGAGGACGTACGTACCTACGACAAACTCCGTATATGGATTTGAAGAGAAATAGTCTCAGTAATTTTTTTTAAAAAAAAATCAACTATTAAAGAATTTGATAACCGATGTAGGGTGTCGTACACCACGGAATCGAGGGGTTGTTTCCTAACTTCAGTACGGGAGACGTGACTTTCCGGTTCAGAATTGGTGACCTAGGGGTCCCTGCAGAGAAATTGAAAAAATTTATTGTCAAAATAACTCTATATTAAGTGTATCACGTTTTAGGTGGGTAAACTTCACGTGTTAATCAAAAATCCTGTAAGTGTCAATCCGTCGGAAGTGGTGCTAGTCGAAATCTGGTAAAGGTAGTAGGGGTTTTGTTTAGGGAATAAGTACTAGTCAGTCAGAGGTAAAGGGGGAGGAAAGAGGGATCGAGATACGTCGGTGGGTACCTAAGATAGAGGTACCTAAAAGGATAAGACTTGTACAGTATATTTACCTTAGTATATTGTGCAACAGGAAACAGTGACCGATAAAAGTGCATCCGTTATAAAAGTTCTAAGGAACTACAAATCTATATGGTTATAAAGTTAGGGAAAATATCGACTTATTGTAAAGTAGCATACTTATATGACGTAAAGTAAATAGTCAAATAGTCAACTACCTGCAAACCCGATAAAGGTGAAAACTGATAATACCTATTAGACGACACTTGTGAGTACGTGTTTAAAAACATATCCATATACGAAAGTCAAGAGAATCCACATCTTGATCCTCGCCTTCACGACTCAATATACCATTGGTTTGACGGTCTGACTGAAGGTTTCACCGACTTAGTAAGTGAGGTGGTCTTGATATACTCTTAGAATTAAAAAGGTGTAGTATTCCCTATAAAATTATCTACCGTGGTATTTACAGTTTCACTCTGTACACTTCAATGTCAATAGAGAATTAAATGACCGTTATTTGAGTTTATTGAAAGTTGAAAATTCTGAACTAACTAAGTTGGATTTTCTTATCATAAATTTTATCCACAAATCTTTTGTAGAATTATAAATAAAATAGTCTCAAGAAAAAAGGGCGGTTAAAGAAATAAAAATTTATCTCAAATAAAAAATCTCACCAAAATCCAAGTGTCATTTTAATTCACCTTTCATGTGTCTAAAAGATATTTGGAGGGTGGGGGTGTATACGTGTTGGAAGTCAGAAGGGAATAAGGACAATAAGGACAAATTCGTTTGTTTTCTTACAAATCTTTCTGGAATGACATAAAGTAGCAACACGACCTCACACACCTCCTCTTTCGACGTATTATGTGTCAAGGAGTGACGCTCTTCGACTGTGAGCCGACCACAGGCTTTGTTGATCCACCAGTACGACATGTCCAACTGATAACTATCTCTGACATCTCTTCCCTATTTAGACTGACTCCACCAATCCCCTCCGAAACTCCTTTTCCGATTCCCCCTTCCCGAATACCTTCTCTTCAACTCCAGACTAAAACTTTCTATTTTCCCTTAGTTTCCACAAAACACTAAGACTTGGTACAATAGGGCATAGTCCCAACTGTAAAGACTGTAGGAGAGGGTGAGAGTTTGTTTCTCCATAGGATCGATGGTATTCGTTTACAATTATGGAGGGTTTTCGACTCGAAAGGGTTTGAACGAGTTTTGACTTGTGACACCTGGACCCAGAGATGTCTTCGGTGACCTATCAAGTATACGGTGTCCGGGACAAGACCACGAAGGGTGTACAACAAATTAATTTGGGACGTTGGCATCCTCCATCGATGGTGATAGAAGAGGTAAAATGTCCATCTTTTAACTCAGAGTCTCTTGAATTCATTAAGTTTGTTCGTTCGTGTGTGTTCTTCTCAACCTTGGTTGTAAGGTTGGGTCCGTCAAACGAAACATTGGATCTGAAAATTGGTAATATGATGACACGGAACTTTTTACCCTCAAACGTTCTAGTCCCAAGACCATTAGTGTGGTAAGATCCGTCCCTCTTCTGTGACGTAGGAGGTATCCTTATAATACCACAAAAAGAATGGGACGGTAGTAGTTGGGTTGGTCACGGTTAAGGTTTATCCGTCCTGAGGAATGGACAGGGAGTAGTGTGGAAACGTATTTAAAAACTGAACTGGTCTCCGGAAACGAAGGTCCTAACAGTGTTCATGGGACAGGGACTTTGGAAGGGATGAGTCCCGGAAGGACACAGTAGAACATAAGTACATCCTCAGGGGTAGCCATTGCACTCGAACCTCTATGTTGGAGGTCCACCTGTGGACTACCTCCCTCTCTTCGACCAGGAACACACAAACCAGTGACCCCCGTGTCCTCTATAGTAGAAGAAGACCAAGTCTCCTCGAGCCCCAAATTCAGACTTTTGCTTCTGGGTCGTAAGTGACTACCGTTGCAAACTCTAGGGACGTCACTCTCTCTCACTGAGACTGGTCATAATGACACGTCGACTGTTACCGATACCGGGGTCGGAGTCACTCGACCACTCGTAGTGACAGTCTTCATTCAAGGTGACGGGAAGTCGATCCGGTCGTACAAGGAGACCCCGTGGGACTCTTTCAAGTGACCCCAACTCGGAGACCCCCGTCCCGAACCCTCACACAGTAGTAGTCTCTGGGGGGACACTGTCAGATGATAGAGAGAGTCAAGGTCACAGAGTGGGACAGGAGTGAGAGTCCCGAGGACTCCGGGTCGACCACCACCCCGTGTATCACCTTGAAGTGACACTTCGGCTCTCTCCGAGAGGGGGCTAGGACATGGTCAAAATAGTACTTCTACAACGGGACCCTTTGTCGAGTCGAGGGAAACCTCCTCCTCACAGGAAGTTGGAGAGAGACTGACGTCTTCTAAGACCTTTGATGATGACACTCCGGTTGTTACCGGTCCACCGGGTCGCGTCACTCCACCATGGTGAGTTGTAGTGTCCATATCGAACTCAACGCCTCGACAGAACCAGTCACAAAGAAGAGTCGTAGGACCTTCTCAAAACGACTGGGATATTACGGAGACCACCCATACGATGGTTTCTACTCCGAAACGTCCATCAGGACAGGACCCTCTACATAGGTTCCCCGGTACTCCTGTAGTTCCGACCAAGGAGCGAAGAGGAGAGTAGTTACACTGTTCGACGTTCAGGGATCCACGTATTTATTTAGGGTGGACGGGGTCCTTCTCGTCCTTACCGGAGTTAGGTACGAGTTTTATAGAAGTGGGGTTTGGGTTCGGGAAGAGGAACCGTCGAGTACACGTCCAGAGAAGGAAATCACGGATACCTTCTGTCTTTACTTCAAGAATGAAGTCCTCGGTACCTCAACGACGAACCGTAGGAACGAGGGCGGTGAAACCGGGATAATAAAACGACGACCGAGTTCTCTTTTTACCCAATCATAAATGTCTCAAACCATAAAACAATGACACTAGAAACAAAAGTGACTTCATTCCGATCTAAACACTGTAGATATGATAATTCCTACTTATATAAGGTAATCTATGGAACAGATGTCTAGACGAGTGTCCGAGAGGGGAGTCGAAAGGTCGTGTGTCCAGTCATAGATAATTTCATCACTTTCAAAAATCATTTTGGGAAGTTGGGGTGTACAATAGTCAACTCCAATTCGACTATGGAACTTGAAGTCACCAAATTACAAATATGTTTTTACATTGACAAATTTTATTGGTCGGTGACCTTCTCTTTATGTTACTTGTCAAGGTCAACACAATAGAGGGTCAATTTCAGTTACGTGACTAAGAATAAACGGCATCTTATGACAGTGCACAAAAAAAAAAAAGAAGGGACTGTACGAGTGGGTGCGTAAGTGTGTCAGACAAGTAACGACAGAAACAGTGAAAAGTCAAATTTAGAGTAAAAGAGGTTCTCCGAAGTGGACCGGTGTGTCGGATGTTAAGAGAAGATCCACCGAGTCGACCATTTCTTAGACGAATGTTAAGTCCTCTGGACCTAAGTTAGAGACTCAACCCTTCTAGGAGCCCTCCTCCCGTACCGTTGGGTGAGGTCATAAGAACGGACCTCTTAGGGGTAGCTGTCTTCTCGGACTTTCCGGTGTCAGGTACTCCAGTGTTTCTCAGCATGTGTTGACTCATCATTTAGTATCGTGTGCAAGAATTAGTCTCATGGTTATCGAAGTGTAAAGTAAAGTTGACTATTAATGTATAAATAAACGTACAAATTAGAGTCGAAAGGACAATAAGTATCTCGGTCAACCTCTACCCCGTTCTCTCCTACACTCTAAGAGTGAATTTAGGGTTCTAAAAGTCCGTATAAACCTCTGGAGTGGGGTTGATACTACACAGATACCATCACGTAAAACAATACTGTCCTGATCCAACTTTTCACTCACAATCAATGAGTCAACATAGGTTGAGAAACGTTGGAGTACCTGATATCGGGTGGTCTGAGGAAACAGGTATCTTAAGAGGTCCGTTCTTATGACCTCACCCATCAGTAAGGGAAGAAGTCCTCTAGAAGGGTTATGTCCCTAACTTGAACCCAGAGAACGTAACGTCTGTCTAAGAAATGACAGACTCGGTGGTCCCCTCGTGAAAGTCCTAATCTAACATACCAACATTTCGGTTTTGGTTTTTCACAATATCCACACCCATGTCTCGGAACCCGAGTTCAGGTTTCAGCTATAATTGACGGAAACCCGTTGAGTAAACTGTTAAGACCTGGATTTCGAGAAGTTGACGTCATACTTCCTAGACGGGTTTATTAACGGTCCTACATGAGACCCGTGTTTTCTCGTGGAACGTTACCCGTACGATCTTATTCTGTGTCAGGGACGTGTTCCTGACATACTTTTGTGACTCTCTCAAAGAGGTGACTGTACGTACAGGTAAACAAACTGAACGTCCTTCTGCATGTCGGTTTCTACATCAGTCCACTCTGGAGACAAACGAGACACACGTGACTATTTTATATCTATTTAGATAATTTTTCAAAAACTTAACAAGAGAGAACACTCGAAAAGAAGTACAAAATAGTATGGATTTTGACGGTGAGGTGTCGAGAAGGTAACCATTGAAGTAAACGATAAGGAGAAGAAAATATACAATTGATTAATTATATTTAGGAAAGTAGTAAGTAGGATTGTAGAGAAAGTGATTTAGACGTCTTATTCTTTTGACGATATAACTGGTCAAAGTATGTAAATAAGCTAGTTAATTGGTTATAGACTCTCATACATTTAGTAAAAAAAACTCAAGATCTTTAGTACTTGTGTACCTTTCTAAAACTCTCGAAACTTCATAAAATCTCATCAATTCTATATGTGTGTAAAGGTCTTATGTCCGGTCTCTTATCATTTGTATGACATTTTGGTGACTACTGTAAAGAATCTTCTAATTTCCTCCTTCTATAAAAAATTTTAAATGAAAACTAAAATAAGATAACTTCATATCAACTAAACACAATGAAAGTCCACATATCGTGTTAATAAGTCGAGACAATTATATAAGAAAAAGTCTAAGAAAGGGAAATATGTGATAATATTTTGTGACTCATATAAAGGGACACGATATGTCATCCGGGAACAACTATATCTCTTCTAAAAATTTTATGAAAGTAACCCTTTATAGTCATAAATCATCCATGTAAAAATATCGTACAATAATAAAAACGGTCATTTTTAATCTAAAAAAAAGGTGTAGTTTTATCGACTTTAATGATTAAAGTAGATAAACATTAAGATTAGTGTTTAGTCTAATTGACTTTTAAAAGTCATTATGTACGTATACGTTCTGGTAATAGAAAAGGAAGGAGTTCGACGAACAAGATACATCGTTGACCAAAGGTAGACCTCATTTATTGATAAGAAAGTAAGTTATAAATGACTCTTGGATACTACGTTTATCGTGATAAGACCCACACCCGCTATGGTGTCTCTCGACAGTCTATTCCTGGAATGTGAGGACCTTATACATGAGATCCCTACGAGACGTTAAGAGACGAGTGACGTTCGTACCTCGACACCGAACATGGTCTGTCGACACGATTACCGACTAAAGTGTATTTAATCGTAAGAGAGTCCTGTAAAGGAGGAAGTCCGAAGGGAGGAAGTGACAAAATGAGTACCAGGGTCCATCAATACAGACCTTGTAGACCCTAAGATAGGGTCTATCTATTGCATACAAAGACATAAACGTCCTCGTAAGGGTTGGGACATGGGGTTCTTGGGTGGATGAAGTTGAGTGTTCGGGGTCTCGTTGGTGTAGAACTGATACTTTTACCACTCCGAAGGGTTTACTGGACCCTGTTTCATCCGTCTCCCCCAAGCACTACAGATACTTGACTTGGACTGAGACGACACAGGGACGGTGGAGATGTTTAGTCACTGAGGAGACAGGAGTACCGACACTATCCACCATCCATGTCTCACTTAATTTACAGTCCTTCTTCCCTGACACAGTATATTACTACGAAGGAAGAAAGAGAAAGTCACTTATAACATTCACCCCTACTCCAAATAAGAAACCACATGACACACGTTGTCCTTGTCGGTAGTCGTCGTCCACTCTGTACTCTCTCACTTAAACAGAGACTAAAACGGAAAGGACCTCGGTCTTCCTATTAGTTACTGACACATACCGTTGTACCGTCGACCGTGACGACGAAGATAGGAACCTCAACTTATACTCGTAACAATGCAGATAGACTTCTAACCGGACACCTGACCTTCGACGGAACTCATCCAGGGTCATTACTACGGTTGAACACATAGAGTGAGGGACAGACTACCGTCGGAACCTTTACCGTGGTTGAGAAATAAGAGATATCGTGGGACTTTGACAACGGATCAACACCGACATCAGGGTAGGACACGAACTATGTGTGTCTTTATGATTCTCCATAACTACGGTCCTCCCGAAGGGACCACGAGTCACCATTTCTTAGGTGGACCGTTACGTCCTCGACGTCCAAGTTGGGGACCCAGTCCTTCTAGGGGACCTTGTCTTTTACTGGTAGGTGAGGTCACAAGAACGGACCTTTTAGGGTACGTGTCTCCTCGGACTACCCGATGTCAGGTATCCCAATGTTTTCTTAGTCTGTGTCGAATCGTTAATTTGTCGTTGTTGTTTACGATCCTCCCTGGTAGACCGGGAGTGTGAGTGTAAACGGTTAAAAGGATCGGTATGAACACTACCGTTTTTTCATTCTGTCTTTTATAATTACCTATGTTCAATGTCCTTTATCCTCTCCTTCTTCAGAAATAATTGTAATTAAATTCCTTCCTGAGAATTTAAAAGAGAAGTGTCTTCTTGGGGACCCCTGTGTAGGACCCCTATTCCACTCAATCGTAGGAACAAGAAAGAAGGAACGAGAAAGTGAGGAAGAGGACCCCTGACCCAGAGTTTGAAGATTTTGATACCGGTGAACCCTTTTTGTTTTCTAGAGTAGTAGATAGAGGATAAAATAGAGGGGTGTGTTACCCCTATTTTTGTAGGTTAATATTGTCATTTCACAGAAAATTGTTCTATTAAGATCTCCGAGAGTATATTTGTTACCTACATACTTCCAAACATCGATTTGACATCACGTACGAATCAGATTTTCAAGATAACCAAACTTTTAGAAATAAGACTTTATGACAACTTGGTACGTATGTAGTGAAACGCGACATTCCGATTTGTGTGTCGTGCCGTTTTTGATTTAACTATAACTTATTTTACTTTGATTCTCACTAAAAACAGTAACTTTTTAACCATTAAAGATTTGAAACTAGTTAAGTTCTGAAGTGATTATTATGTTTTAACAAAAGTCTTTCAACATCTTTGAGGTTGAAACGTACACACGTTTATCTCCTCCACGAAACATTAAAACAGATCACACCACACCGTCGGTCAACAGAGTCTTGTCTTAAGTTCAGGAACTATTTGAGATCACTGTCCGATTTAAATCAAATACTTATGTTTTAAGACTACGGGAATTTTTTAATATCGGATACCTTACTGGATTATTTCCGGGTATTTTTACTTCCTTCCAAAACGTATCCATCAAGTCAAATGTCGAGTAGTCCTGGTATAGACATCGGATTGTTACCCTGCGTTCGGGAAACTTTTACGGATCCCGGTGTCAGGGTCTTTCGAGACAGAAGACAGAACTCACCACGTGGTACCATCCCACATAGGTCCGACTAGTCTTTCTCTTGGACGCCTTCTATACAAGATAAACAAAAGGGACGAGTTCAAGATAGGTACAAGATAGGACGAGTTCAAGATGGAAACGAAGATCCTGAGGAGTCGGTATATAAGGTCCGACTTCTTCCGTCTAGAATGTCTATGTCTGATGCTGCTACAATACATCTCAATGTCTTCTAAATCGAGAACCTATTGGTAGGTACACTGAAGTTTGGAGTCTTGACAATACAGGAAGTCTCTAGGACCCTCTTAATCGTAAGGTCATGTGGAGTAGACCCACGAAAGGAGGTATTTTGATAAAGACGTAGTTGACACTTCACATCAAACGAGTTCGAAACTTCTCTAGTAGATCTTCTTGGGTGGACTTGAGTCCTCACCCTTTTTGAAACAATAATCTTGAACTAAGGATAATCAAGAAAGTCCATGTCCAGTTTGAGACGAGATTTAAGAAAAATATTCACCTTTGTACTACCCTTATTTTCTTGAACCCTAGAACCTCCATCACTCTGTCACTTCGGATGTCACGTACTTGGGTCCCAATCACTAAAACACCCTGACAAGGTATGTCTCTCGACGTAGGTATATAAAAAAACCGTTCACGAAAGAGACTCGTCTGTCATGTCTCGAGATCGGTACAAAGAATGTAACTAGTAGGACAAGGAGGTATTTTATACACTGAGTTACTTAAAACCTCAGTGATAATGGTTTGATCTTAATTTAGTTTCAATGTATTTTAAGACAACACCAACGTAAGTCAAAATTAATGTATAAAATATACGTGTTTGATTAGACATACGACGGCATAAATATTACTCTAAATTACAAACATTCAAAGTGATGTAGGTACTAAGACATAAACAACGTCGAAGATCTTCAAAATCCTTATGCAAAAGAAGGAATTAAGTGTGTAAAACACTTTTACACTATTATACCAAACTTCAGGTATAAAATTAAAATTTTGTTAGTATTCGATTGTGTGTTTGATTTTGTAAATTTTTCATATGTTACATTTTCAATTTCAGAAGGGATATTCAATTGTGGTGTGCACCATGGGTAACAATTTTCGAATCGTAACAATTCTAGAATTGAGACGTCTATAAAAAGATGAAAACATCTTTGTGAAGGTGTATGTACACTTATATAAATCTTCATGTATATAAATTATTTTATAGTACTTTACAAAGTTTCAGACATGTTAAAATTTTCCGACACATCATAGGATACTATACTATTTAGTATTGTATGAAAAGAAAAAATAAAATCATTTTATATTTATTGTACTTTAAATGGTAAAATTAGTAAAAACTCGATGGTCAGAAAAGAAATAAAAGGTGAACAGTTTAAGAAATAAAAAAAGAGGAAACACAAAGAAGATAAAAAGAAAAAAATAACTCTACTGTAACCAAATATTATAACATATGTAAAATATACATATATTAAACTGAATGTAAATATGATGTCACACGACTGGTAGTTCTCAAATCAAAGTTAGATAATGGTATACTGATCAAGGGAATGGGTGAAACGATAGAAGTGGGAGGGAAGTGGAAACCATTGACGATTAAACAAGAAACATAGAGACACTAACAAAAACAAAACAAAACACTTGTCACATTTTATCCTCAGGTCAAAGTAATAAAACTTATACTTATAGGTCAAAAGGGTTGTAGTAAATAACTTCTTTGACAGGGAAGAAGTGACTCATAAGAAGTAAGACGACATTTGATAATCAACTGGTATATAGGTGCACATATAGGTAGAGTTAAGACAAAGCAAACAGGTACATAGACAAAAATACAGTTATGGTATGACAAAAATAATGTTATCGAAACGTTATATCAAATTTTGGACCTATACACTACAGAAGTCGAAACAAGAAGAAAGAGTTATAACGAAACCAATAAACTACTGAGAACATCGCGGTATATGTAAAATCTTAAGAAACAATATAAAGACACTTTACTCACAGTAATCCTATAACTATCCCTAATGTAATTTAAGTCTCTACCGAAACCCATCAATTGTTATAATTACGAAAGTTAGATACTTGTTTCCTATATAAGTGTAAATAAACACAGAAGATACAGAATGTAGTTCCAACATGTCAAAGTTTATATATCTAGAAAGTAGTGAAACCAATTTAAATAAGAATTTATAAAGTGACAAAAATTACGATAAGAAAAGTCTATTAAACATTAATTACGTATCTTTACGTTGACTTAAAACAGAAATAAAAAATAAAACTTTGAATTGACATAAAATAATAAAGATCGTTAAAAAAACCACCTCAAAGTCCCTAAAGATATATTTTTAGTTCAATAGACGTTTGTTTTTAAATGAGTACAAGACTAAACCTACGGAAAATACATAAAAAACAAAGATTAACGAAACCGATCCTGAAGATTATAATTCGTCTTATCCTCACTATCCTCACCCGTGAGAACGAACAAGGACCACAATCTCCTTTTCAAAGTTGGAAAGTGTAAATTCATACTATAATCGACACTTAAACAGTAAATACCGGAAATAATATACCTTCATGTAAGGAAGATATATATTAAAACTTTCGACAATACTTCGTAAAACAGTTTACGGAAAAGACACAGATAACTCTATTAAAATATCAAAATTAAAAAGTAGATAACAACTGTAGGAAATTACCTGACCTTGGACCACCAAGCCTCAGTTACTATTCTGTCATTTTCTCTCTCTCTTTCTCCGACTACAAGAAACCAAATACGTCTTTCGGTTATTTAGGAAACTGTGTTCCGAACGTGACGAGGTACATCCGTGGTCCGCGGGAGAGTTCCCCCACTTCCGTGTCACGCGGAAGTGGTCTCCCAGAATCTTCGGGCCCGTTCTTTCACTCGAGTCACTCGGAGACACGAGGTCTCTTAATCTCTCTCTCTCTCTCTCTCTCTCTCTCTCTCTCTCTCTCTCTCTCTCTCNTCCTTCTCCCTCCCTCCCTCCCTCTCCCTCCCTCCCTCTCCCTCTCTCTCTCTGTGCCCCTGGGTTCGAGACTACCTCGTTTCCATAAAATAAGTTGTAACACACCCATAAATATGACAGAATGTTCCATCGATAAAAGTCGTCTCTATTTTTAGTTTTCAGGTCTAAATGTTTAGTAGTATTCCGTTATGTATAGTTTCTCTCTCTCCCAACATTTATTAGTGAAAATGGTATATCAAGTATTTTTCTTTCTCCCAACATTTATCAATGAATAGTGGCAAACCTTTTTGATTACTTCCTTTACGTAAGTAAGGATTTGGGGACCCTCATCAAACGATGAGGTGAATTAAGTACTTATAAGTCCTTAATTATTCCCTGTCTCCTAAGTACTGTCTAGGTTTTGTCGTGTGTCCTTTGGAGGACAATTTACGAAGGACTGTTAGATAATTTAATTATACAACGACGTGGTGTGGTCCGAAGGGACAGGAGGTGATAGATCGTCTTAAATAAGTACAGGAAACTCAGTCTTTACGACAGATCGGTAGAGTAGGAGACGGTGGGGGAAGAGGAAGACGGAAGTTAGAAAGGGTCGTAGTCTCAGAAAAGGTTACTTAGACGAGAAGTGTAGTCCACCGGTTTTATAACCTCGAAGTCGAAGTCATAGTCAGGAAGGTTACTTATAAGTCCCAACTAAAGGAAATTCTAACTAACCAAACTAGAGGAACGTCAGGTTTCTCGAGAGTTCTCAGAAGAGATCGTGGTGCTAAACTTTCATAAGTAAGTTTACATACAAAGATCCTTAGATAATTAATAAAAGAATACAACATGTTAAACAACATTATATTAAACAAATATCATCAAAGGATGCTAAAGAACATAAAGACACCATTACAGAGAAAAAAAGTGAATGTTAAAATAAATGAACTTAGGAGAAAAAGAACAAATTATCTAAACAGTTAAAACAAATGGATAAGTTTCTTGGACCAAAGAATAGCAGAAGATGACAAAAGGATAAGAGATAAAATAAATAAAAACGTACTAGAAATAATAAAGGAATGAAGGTGATTGAAACTTGAATTAAACAAGAACAAAAAGATCAAGAAACTCCATATTACAATCCTACAAGTTATTCCAGAAAGAAAAGAAAGAAAAAATAAAATTTAAATCCGTAAATATCGGTATTGGAAAGGAGTAATTTGACAAAAAACAACGTAAGGGTTCATTACTACACAATACAAAAATAAAATAAAACGGATTTCTAAAAAAAAACTGAAGGGAAAACAAAAGAAGAAACGAGGTAACCAGTATTCACACAACAAATTAAAAGTACATAAACATTTTAAAGTCGAAAGGGGGACACTAACTAAAGATCAAAGGATAGTAATGTCGTCCGTTCTTTTTTGAACCATATTAAATAAAGAGAATTTTAAACAACTCTTGAACATAACACCGGATTGTATAATAGATCGAATCTTTTACAAGGTACACACGAACTTTTACCACCCATAAGAAAACGACAACCTACCTTACAAGATATATACAGACAGTCCAGATAATCCAGATTTAGAACAAGGTCAAACGAGAAAGAAATAACTAAGAGACGTACCAGATAAGTAATATCTGGGACCCATCAATTCAAGGGTTTATAATAACGTAACCACGAATAAAGAGGAAAGCAAGACAGATATAAACCAAATACATAAATACGACCCATGTATTTATAAATATTAACAATATAGAAGAACCATTGAACTACGTCTTCCGTTACCGTGGGGTCAGGTCATGAGAGTGGACCTTTTAGGGTACCTGTCTCCTCGGACCATCCGATGTCAGGTACCCCAGCTCTTCTCAGCCTGTGCTGACTCGCTGAAGTGAAAGTGAAAAGTGAAAGTACGTAACCTCTTCCTTTACCGTTGGGTGAGGTCACAAGAACGGACCTCTTAGGGTCCCTACCCCCTCGGACCACCCGACGGTAGATATCCCAACGTGTCTCAACCTGTGCTGACTTCGCTGAATCGTCATCGTCATCGTCGTTGTCTAATATGTTACTGGAAGAAACAGAGAGTCAAGTAGGGTGGGAAAGACAGGGGGTGACACAGGTTTTCAATATCGAAAACTGAATTTCGGATAAAACAGACGATATTTATATCGAAGAAAGAAAACCAAAGTAAATGAGTCTTAAACAAAAAAGTGGGGAAATAAAACAAGACACACATAGAAATATCAACTACACAGAGAGAAGACTCGTCGCATATCAATTCGGAACAAAATAATAGGTAAGTCGGTGAACTAACTTCTTACCTTAAATTTAAATATATTAATGTCTACACATTCTTGAATGTTTACGGTAGGGAACACCGAGTACCTGTCTGTAGGACTACCTAAGACACTACGTCAATCATTGTAAATACAGGGAAACCAGGGGAGACTCTCAGGAAAGACTGTGAAAGACTCAACGAGGGGTGGTGACAGTATGGTGTGTAAATTTATAAGGGGAAGTCAGATAGGTTGTAGACTCAAAAACGAGGTTATCACACAACTTTTGAGAGACAACCTGAGGACCTAAAGGTGTTCCGAGAGAACAAGAAACCACTAACAGATTCAACCACCAGAATTTCCTTTCTGTCTTCTTTTAAGAATAAGACGATACTACTATTATAGTGAGACCAGGTCAAAGAAAGACGTACTTAAAAATGAAAGATCAAGAAAAACGATGTCAGACACTCAAGTAAATAGGTTTTCCATGTTTACGTCTTGACACTCCACTTGCTTGACTCTCGTACACTATCTATCACTTCTTTCAGTCTTTCTCTTTTTGTTTATAGAATATAATTGTGTATATATATTAGATCTTTTTACCGTAACTACTTGAACATACGTCCCATCCTTACCTCTGTGTCTACATTTCTTGTTCCAAAACAGAGGACTAAGTTATACCTGAAATTCGGGTATTTTTAATAAATCACATTATAAAAGAGGAGGTGAGGAGGGGTCCCCTTGTCATTACATTAAATGTACAAATTGTGAGACAAAAGTGAAGGAAAAATTTTAGATATTATGTCCTTAAAGGGAAGAATGGACAAACCGATACGTAAAATTTTTAATCCATTCTAAAAAGGTAGGGACTCACTTACTTACTTACGAAAAAGACTGACCCCTAATATGGATACACTTGACCCTTTGTCAACGATCCTCTCGTACAATCTTCTCACTCGTTTTTGGAGGTTTCCCTTTAGCTCTGACTTTCGGTCCTATATTAAACCTAGAATCACGAATAAATAAAAAAGACAGTGTTTGACTACAAATCGACGGTCCTTCTATGGATTTCTTTCGACGACATCCACTACGATAATTCCCTACCCTATCAGTTACTGGGTACCGAGTGTCAAGAGTCATTAACAGGAAGGGTGTACCTTTCAGTATTAGGTAAGTAGAGGACATTTTAGGTACTCGTGTGTTAATTTTATCTTTCGTCTTTTGAAGTCTAACTTAACAGACTAAGAACCCCCGGGGAGACGTGGACGGTAGGGGTCCCTCAGATCCGGTGAATGGTCCACCACAAAAATGTGTACCTCCTTCCCGTCGAGGGACAACATCTACGATGAGTCTATAGACAGTTCTCGGAGTCATTCAGTAGGACACGGAGACAGAGGGGAGTCTGAGGTTCTAATCCGAATAGAGATGAGGGGTGGTATTTTTACCGTTACGGAAGACATCTTCCCCAAATATCGTTGAAAATGGTTATCCCTCCTTTGACCATGAGAAACATTTCTACTTTTTGAACTCGAGACATTTTGAAGTCAGAGAATTTTGTTAGTAATAGACTTCGGTTTTGAATGAAGACGGGAAGAGATTAACTCGTTTATACCCCTATTGAGAAAATCTTCGACCTAGAGACCTCGTAGGAAAAAAAAAAAAAAAGAAAATTCATAAACCAACACGATTCAGAATCAACACCATGTGTCCTAGAAATCAACATCGTACATCCCAGATCAAGGGACTGGTCCCTAAACTTAGGTCCGGGAGATGTAACCCTCACGACTCAGAATGGGTGGTCTGGTAGTCACCCTTTTAGGGACCTCATAGAGGTAGAAATGGAGACGGTTCCTCCATTCCCTCTTGTTGAAACTCCGTAAGAATCAGACTTTAGACAGTATGATTAATCGGATATATCCTGAGGTCATCTAAAGAACTTTAATTAATTAACTTAACATCTCTTAGACGACCCGTCTCCCCAGACAAAGACAGATTTATTGTAGACAGACATATCTGTTGTAGGGATAAAGGTGATCGGTCAAGAAAAGGTCTTTCAGAGGTTGTTTGTAATGGAGACACGTACGTACGCTTCGTCGAAGTCAGTACAGGCTGAGAAACGCTAGAATACCTGATATCGCACGGTCCGAGGAGACAGGTACCCTAAGAGGTCCGTTCTTATGACCTCACCCAACGGTAAAGGAATGGTAAAGGTATGGATAGTTCTCTCTGTATAGTACAACAAGTTTTATTAATAGTCAATCAAGTCAAGTCAGCGAGTCAGCACAGGTTGAGAAACACTGGGGTACTTGACGTCGTGCGGTCCGGAGGGACAGGTAGTGGTTGGGGGCCTCAAGTGAGTCTAAGTGTAGGTAGCTCAGTCACTACGGTAGGTCGGTAGAGTAGGAGACAGCAGGGGAAGAAGAGGACGGGGATTAGGGAGGGTCGTAGTCTTAGAAAAGGTTACTCAGTTGAGAAGTGTACGCCACCGGTTTCATGACCTCAAAGTCGACATCGTAGTAAGGGAGGTTTCTTTAGGGTCCCGACTAGACGAAGTCTTACCTGACCAACCTAGAGGAACGTCAGGTTCCCTGAGAGTCCTCAGAAGAGGTTTTGGTGTCAAGTCTTCGTAGTTAAGAAGCCCCGAGTCGGAAGAAGTCAGGTTGAGAGTGTAGGTATGTACTGATGACCTTTTTGGTATCGGAACTGGTCTACCTGGAATCAGTCGTTTCATCACAGAGACGAAAACTTATACGATAGATCCAACCAGTATTGAAAAGAAGGTTCCTCATTCGCAGAAAATTAAAGTACCGACGTCAGTGGTAGACGTCACTAAGACCTCGGGGTTTTTTATTTCGGACTGTGACAAAGGTGACAAAGGGGTAGATAAAGGGTACTTCACTACCCTGGTCTACGGTACTAGAAGTAAAAGACTTACAACTCGAAATTCGGTTGAAAAAGTGAGAGGAGAAAGTGAAAGTAGTTCTCCGAAAAATGAAGGAGAAGTGAAAGAGGGTATTCCCACCACAGTAGACGTATAGACTCCAATAACTATAAAGAGGACCGTTAGAACTAAGGTCGAAGACGAAGGAGATCGGGTCGCGAAGAGTACTACTTGAGACGTATATTCAATTTATTCGTCCCACTGTTATATGTCGGAACTGTATGAGGAAAAGAATAAACCTTGGTCAGACAACAAGGTACAGGTCAAGATTGACAACGAAGGACCGGACGTATGTCTAAAGAGTTCTCCGTCCAGTCCACCAGACCATAAGAGTAGAGAAAGTCTTAAAAGGTGTCAAAGAACACTAGGTGTGTCAGTTTCTAAAACCGTATCAGTTATTTCGTCTTTATCTACAAAAAGACCTTGAGAGAACGAAAAAGATACTAGGTCACCTACAACCGTTAAACTAGAGACCAAGGAGACGGAAAAGATTTTGGTCGAACTTTATTAATATCATTGATAATTTTAATGATGGTGTTGATGATCGTGTGTTACTACTGGAACGGTTACTGATGAAGATATGGGTACACATGACGTATATATATAATATATATATTACTGTAAATTAGACAGTCTCACTGGAACCTTGGGGTGTAAGTTGGTCTATGTAGGTCTCTAGAGACTTCAAATGGTCGGATCTCTTCAAATGGAAAAGATAGGATTGATAGGATCATCAGTTGAAGGAGTTTATCCTCTACGATACAAAAAGGGAAGAATCGACGTGAAGTACTGTCGTGAGAACCAAAGTTAAGACTGTATGACCAAACCGTGACATGAAACACGGGATAAGTTCTATAACTTCTCTTAAACGTCTCTAATGAAAACGAGACGTAGACTCTTTTATAGAAAGACATGTAATGGAGGACACCTTAGAGGTTCAGTTCGTAGATGCACCAACGTGGTTCTTTGAAAAGATAGATACGTATTTAGACGAAAGGAGACGATGGGCACTGAGGTAGAACGAACACCGATTAATAGAGACGTGTTCCCTAAAAAATTTTAGAGAGTGAAACCAAGCCTCTTCCGTTACCGTTGGGTGAGGTCATGAGAACGAACATCTTAGGGTCCCTGCCCCCTCGGACCACCCGACGTCAGACACCCCAGTGTGTCTCAGCCTGTACTGACTTCTCTGACTCGTCGTCGTCGTCGTCGTCGTCGTCGTCGTCGTCGTCGAGTGAAACCAATTGGAAGGGGGAGAGGGGGGGTTTGTTAAAGTGAAAACGACAATGTCAGAATTTGTAATTCAATGGGAAAGAAGGTGACATGATCATCGAAGGATTAGACCGACGTCAAGGATCAAACGAAGGTTAAAAGCCACACGAAAGTCACACACAGAAAGGTGTCCGTTTGCGGACGGTAGACAGTCTGTGTTTTGTCGTAGGTCCTTGAAGGAACTACCGGGTCACTGATTCAGAGGTGTGAGGGATACGTCCTCCGGATCCAAACCAGGAATCAACCCCTTAATTTAGGGTGTACGACGTTGATTCTCAAGTGTTCGGTGTTGATTTTATAAGATGTACCACGTTGATTCTAGACTACGTCGGTGTATTTATTTATGAATAAAATTTTTTAGTCGTGGGTCTACCTCGTACAGTTAGTAGAGTCTCCTGAACAACGGTGATAACACCGGGTAGGTGGAGTGATACTGTTACTAACAGAGATTGTTGAGTCATAAAGAGGAAGTATGTTTATGAGTGGATGTATGAGTGGAAGTATGTTTGGCACTTAAAATAGGGTGTGGTAAACACCATCATGGAATCCTTTATAATTAAAGGTTGGTTTGTCCGATGTAAAGACATATCCTGTATAACCTTAATTACTTTCCAACACTTATAAAACTTTTTGAAGGAGTTTACAACTACTTTTGAATATGGATGGTGATTGAGGAGGTGGTAGAAAATGAAAGAGGAGAGAGACGAGAGGAGATTAAACGAAGGTGGGTAGTTTTAAGATACTGAAAGAACGACTGGTTCTTCTCCTCCTTAATATCCGGTTGATCCTTATGAAGATCGTCCATTCCTGAACTACTAGCCAAGACCAGAGTCCCTTTCTTTTGAATGGGACAAGTTTTGTGAATTTGGTAAATACGTCTATCAATTTCATCGTAACCTACCGAAGAGACTATCGAGTGAACCATTCCTTAGGTGGACGTTACGTCCTCTGAGTCTAAACTAAGGACCCAATCCTTCTAGGCGACCTCTTCCCTATCCGAAGGGTGAGGTCTTAAGAACCCGAAGGAATCACCGAGTCGACCATTTCTTAGGCGGACGTTAAACCCTCTAGACCCAAACTAGGGACCCAACCCTTCTAGGGGACCTCTTCCCTTTCCAATGGGTGAGGTCATAAGACCGGATTTCTTAAGGTACCTGAGACACCAGGTACCCCAGCGTTTCTCAGCCTATGCTGACTCGTTGAAAGTGAAAGGGGAATCGTTATATAGTGTTTGTAGAAAGTAAGGATATTTTATAAGAAGACTTCTCAGTAAAATTACCGTCGAACCATCAGACACATATTAAATAAAAGTTTGACGGAAACAACCCACAAAAATCGTAAAAGAAAAATGTACTAATATTACCAAGTATTGTAGTGGATATATGTAGTCGTAAAGGGTTTTATTTTGATGTAAATATCGCTTACTATAATTCACAAGTGGACTTGTCTATTGTAACTCAGATACTAATAATAGATTGATAGTCAGTCAGAGGTCCAATGTTTGTAGATACTAAAACACTAAATTTCAAAGTACAACGTATTCCAGGTTTTTGTGTTGAACGTAGACGGACCTGTGGGATCGTCAGACAAGATATATTGTAAATACTCCTGATGTATAATAGTCCTACTCTTACTGTCATCCGAAATTATACTACGTACGAAACATCCCATATCGGTATAATTCTGGTTAGACACCATGTTTTTCGTCATACCAAATCTTTATCCCTTCCCCTGTTACAAACGTTACTATATCTCGTTCGCGAAACTTAGAATCACTTTTAGAGTAAGATGTTTGAATCTTTTTAGAGTGGATTCTGAATCCTTTTAGAGTGGATTCTTTGGACTCGGTAAAATTGTTACCGGGAAGATAGAATTCCCTTCTAACCTCTGTTATGAAGTATCATTCTGTAGTTTCACAAATTTTCCGTCCGATACCTTGACTTGACGGACCCAAACTGAGGTTCAACAATGATGATCTTTAACTGGTACAACTAGAACTACCGAAAAAAAAGACCAAACGGAGTCAATGAAGTAAACGTACTTTCCATCTCGAGACTAAAATGTTCAAATGACTCATAATTTTTATTGAAACACTTGTATTTCGAGAAACTTAGATAAGTCGAATAATTATTGGTATATATTCACATTCGATAGTAGTCGCAATTCTACACCTTAAAGAGACGGTAACTCTCCTAGTAGAAATTAAAAGAACCGTAGATGTCTTTTCTTCTATCACCACTCTGTAACTTCTCGAGAAGATGAAGGAAAAAACGATTCACACGTTTTGAATGAAACTTTTCATCAAAGTAAAGGACTAGTACCTTAAGTCGTCCACCAACACTCTTGTAGAGTTGATCGACTTGGTCCGGAAGTGTGACAATACCAGTAACGACTATTAGAAACCATTCGATTGTACTTAAATCTTGACTACACCTTCGTCCTACTCTAGAGGTCGAGGACTTTCTAGATTCCTAAAGAGTCTCGGGTCCCTGGTTATCTTTACGAACCCAGTGACGAAGGTCGAATCTAAAGTTTCCGTCTACGTTTTGTCACCGGGACCCTTTTAGGACAACGTTATGTAGGATTAAGATTTACGAGTCCCGTCCGGGGAAATGGTAAAGAACTGGTACTTACCTCACTTACTTACTTAGACAAATAGAATCTAGAGTCTCTCATTATACAAGAGTATTTATTTTAAAAGTATTAAAGTTTTAAAGTATTACGAATTATGGAGAGGAACTTTTCATAAATCTATCAATAGTTGTTCTAAAACCGAATTTTCTACATAACCCTGGACATCGACTACAAGGAAACGAATTCACACCCGTTACCCCCTCTTCTCCCGACGACGACTCTTCGTTCTAAGGAAAAAAGACGTAAGTCATCCGTGATTTAAGCCATTCAGGGAATGTATACTTGGAAGTTCGACATTTGAAAGTTTCCACACTTACACAATCCCCTTCGTATGACTAACTTTGGCGGGTGGGACCGGTCCGTGGTATCATTGGTAAACGTACTCAACAAAATACTGTTCTCTAGGATTATTCCTTATACCTTGCTTATTCGGTGGTGGTTGGCCTTCTCAAGCCCTTTCCAACTTTCCTCTGTGGTGCACAGGCAGGTGAAGGGTCTTAGGGAGAGTGATCACACGTAGAACCGACTCGCTACGCACACGGTGGTCCTTTCTGACTTAATCTTACTAACCGGTTTCTGATGGGCCTTTTATTAGGGTAGTGGTATTTTGGGCTCTGACGCTCGGTGCACCGTCTCGTCAAGAGGACCCAAGGGAATGGGATGACGAGAGGTGGGCCCACGGGAAGGGTTATTTCGGAGAACGAAACAGTCGTGCACAGAGGAGCCTGTTAAGAAAAGACTCACAATCTGTTCTCGAGTCACAGCCCGGGACCTTCCCCAGGGGAAAGGACGTTGTTTACACGAACGGAAGGTAGAGGATAACGACTATTAAGAAGTCTTACTGGTACACAGATAGTAACGAAGAAACTGAGAGATAGTCCTCAGTCGTTTGAAAGAGACATTTTCCGGTCTCTCATTTATCAAATCCGAAAAGTCCAGAGACAACATTGAAACGTTTGAGACAGTAATATCGTCTTTTCGGTGATACCTGGTAGACATTTACTTGTCCGTGTTGAAACAGAGTTAATGTGAACTAAATGGTCTTGTACGTCGACTAGTCGAGTGTTCCGTGACAGACGATCAAAACTGAGATCCGGTAATACGTTAAGACTTAAATAAGTATACACACTAAGAAAAGATTGTAACGTACTTATTTCTATTAAAGTAGAATGACGAACTAAATCTTGACACGATTTGTTTTCTCCATTTACTTCTGTTACAAAATAAGATATGTGTCTTTTAGGTGTGCTCGGTTCTGATTTAGACTCCTCGACCTCTTAACAAGGGAACGAATAGGTTACTATTGGTGGTTCACCCTCCCAGAAACGCCCGAGATTTCTTAACATGACCCTATTTGTCTAGGGACAGAGTGGAAATTGACACTCTGTAATTACCTTGTCCTTACATATCCTGTGAATGTCCTCAAAATCGAAAGTCGAAGGAGTCCTCGTTCTGAGTAGAGAACGTAAGAGACATAGGAAACTTATTAAGAATCACTGACTGAGTTTCAAAGTCAATCAGTTGATATGGGGTTCGGACACTTCAACGAGTAATACTCGGGAAAGTTATCGTAAAGTTTGGTACTGAATCTTATAAAGGAAGGATAGAACCTTTCGTAATAGGGACCCTTAAAAAAGGTCGAAGATCCACTTCTGAGATCATTACCAAATTTCTGACCGAAGTAACATTCAGAGTCCCGGTTCAGGGGTACCCTAGATCAGAGGTAAATATTTCCTCTCGTTTTAAGAACTTAATTGGATAACAATGACGTTACGTGGAAAAGACGAGAAGATTAAAATAACTTGTTGTCTAACAGGGAGTTATAAGTTGTTCATTCAGATCAAAAGGTGGACATAATCAGTCATTGTTTGGAGTGAAAAAAGAGTTTTTAATTTTAAGATCTAAGGTATTCAAAGAACACCGTAAACCGAGACCTAAATGTCACTATGAAGTCCTTCATACTGTAGAGAAAATACTGACTGGAAAGGAAGGAATGTGATATGTAGGTTTAAGACCATTAGTACCACATTAACCTGTCACCATCCCTCTTATAAAAGTAAACTCTATATCGAATCAAGGAGTGGAACTCTAGTTTTAGGAGTTGATATTAGGATTTTATATTACGTCTAGACTGTTTGTGTTTTGTATCAAACCATGGTATTTATTCACTTCTGTATTCCACCTTTAATCTATTAGGTACTGGTTAGATTTTTCTCGTCGGGAGCCCCTCCTACAAACATAAACCATTACTTTAAAAAAAAAGTGTTAATAGTCAGTACATTCTTGATTTGGAACCTAAATTTGAGTATAGAAGGAGTAATATCTCAGTTACTTACCTGTTTTTTTAAAACCTTCGTAAATTCTTCTTTCAAGACTCTTAACTTTAATGACCTAGAATAAGATCATTGGTCGAATAAGACGTCAATAGGTCCGGTGAAACACCAAAGTGGATCGATCAATTCTTCTTCCTTGTCTTATACTTAAATATTATATCGTATCTCGGAATTTTCTACCCTTCTTTCGTACTCGATACCCTTTCGTTTACGGGTGATTCCTGTTACCAGGGGACACACTACAGTGGTTACCTCTTTTGATTCTTCATCCTCGAAATCGTCTTATGAAAAATAGGTATATTTTTCAATAAGGGACGTTACCTGACTGACAAAGTCAGTCAATGGGTAAGTACACAATTTTGGTAGAAGGGTTTCACTATCATAAACCTCCATCCTAAAAACACTCCATTCCTATCTCAGAAGTACTTACACTAATCACGGGAATATTCTTCTCCAGTTTTGACCAATCAAAAGAAGGACGACATACTCTTTTGTTCAGTCGTCAGACGTTGAACCTTTTCCCCGGAGCCGTCTTGATCTGGTACGACCGTGGTTCTATCCCGAAAGTCCGAGATTTTGACACTCTTTATAAACACAATGACTATCCGTGGGGGGGAGGGGGCCAAATACTACCCCCGAAGGGACTAGACTTCAATTCCGATAAATTATACCGTTGAACCACCGAGTCTGTCATTTCTTAGACGGACGTTACGTCCTCTGGACCCAAGCTTGGTACCCAACCCTTCTAAGGGACCTCTTCCCTTACCGTTTGGTGAGGTCATAATACCAAATACTATAAAACAATTCAAGATTCACTTCAGCGAGTCCGCACAGACTGAGAAACACTGGGGTACCTGACATCGGATGGTCATAGGAGACAGATACGTTAAAAGGTCCGTTCTTATGACCTCGTCCAACGGTAAAGGAAGAGGTCCTCTAGAAGGGTTGGGTCCCTAACTTGGGCCCAGAGGACGTAACATCCGTCTACGAAATGGTAGACTCGGTGGTCCCTTCAGTCGGGTTTAACTGATTCTATAAGGGAGACCTTTTTATTCTACGTGCAGACAGACGGATTACCCAACGTTGATGGTAAAACAGATTTCCACTTCTCTAAGAGGGGTCATAGTAGAGTTACGGATTCTCATTCCCTCGTCCAATCTGTAATCTAAGAGACGTCTTTACTCTTCAGGTCAAGGGTGGAGAGGGGAGAGAAAGTCTGACAGAGTGGAAGAACCGAGGAAGAAGACAGAAACTTACTTTGTCACACTAAGACCATGAGGTCTCTCTTTTCCGGACCTTTTGTTTCTGACGTTGAATACTGTTTTGACCTTTTCTCAAAACTAAAGGTGTTTGATTTCTTCTCTCCATAAAACACTTATTGAGTGTTCTCAATAGAACACCTTCCTCAATAAAAAGTGTTTACTTCAGAATTTGAAAGGACAGGTTTTAACCGTCAACACTCACTGTCACCGTTTATAATGACATGACAATGACCCTCTTTTAATATTTCTTTATTTATCATTTTTTATCATTCCCCTGAAGGGACCGTCAGGTCACCAATTCTCAGACTCAAGGGTTAAGTCCCCCAGGTCCAAGCTAAGGACTAGTCCCATGATCTACGGTGTTTGGAGTTGATTCTCAAGTGTACGACATTGTTTCCAACTTCTAGAGCAACGTACGGTGTTGAGTCTGGACCGTGTTGGTTTTATTATTATTATTATTATTGTTTCTAATGACAGAAACCATTTTAGTAGTGAGGACACCTTCGACCCGACCTGTCCTCTGTCACCATCGTCTCGTCCACTCTCGGAGGATCACCTTTGGATTGGTATGTAGTTTATGCTTAACTTCAGGAACACCACACTGGCATGTTCCCTCTGTACCATCTACTATATACAGAACAATACTTACAGGAGAAACGACCCAAACGAAAAGTGATCCAGGAAAGGTCGTCCTTGACATTCAGTGCGACAAAACTTTTGGTAACACTAGGGAGAAAAGTCTCGACAAAGGTACAGAATCCGACTGTAAATCGAGGAGACCCGGGTGACTGTCCACGGGTCACTGGGACTGGAGAGAACTCTCTGGATCAGGAAAAACTTCTCGGGTCTACGGGTTGAGATTAAACGAAGAATTCTCGGTCGTCCTGGGACCCCAGTCTGATCTCGTCGAGGAGTCTCGAGGTCTATAGGTTGTATGTCTTACTTCTGAGTCCTAGAATGACCACCGTCCCTCTCTGTCACTAAGTGTCACAGTCTTTAGCTTCTGAGGTTAGGATTTAAGTACTCGTCTTATTCATAATCACCTCGACTCGTACCCCCTATTACACTTGTGACATCGAAGTCGTACCTAACGATCAGAAGACAAAGAAACACGTTAAGGACAGGAACACCTTTCATCCTCAACCTGATCTCTGTAAGACGTTTAAAGACAACCGTAAAGTATTCTTATTACTTACGTGTTTCGAGGACTATTAGAAAGAGAAAAAGTACTTTCATTATAGTAGTTAGTTTAGAAGTAACTAGTGAGTAACACACGGGACCGTAAATCGTCACCCGACCCCTGAAATTAACACTAAGTATGTCAGTCCAGTCCTTCGTTGTCAAGCTTGACCTACACCTTGTTGTCTGACTAAGGTTTATCCTTTTTCTCATGCAGTTCCGACATATGACAGTGGGACAAATAAATTGAATATACGTCTCATGTAGTACTCTTTGCGACCCGATCTACTTCGTGTTCGACCTTAGTTCTAACGGCCCTCTTTATAGTTATTGGAGTCTATACGTCTACTGTGGTGGGAATACCGTCTTTCACTTCTCCTTGAGTTTTCGGAGAACTACTTTCACTTTCTCCTCTCACCTTTTCAACCGAATTTCGAGATGTAAGTCTTTTGTTTCTAGTACCGTAGGGAAGGGTAGTGAAGTACCCTTGATCTACCTTTGTGACAGTCTGAAATAAAAAAACCGAGGTTTTAGTGACGTCTACCACTAACGTCGGTACTTTAATTTTCTGCGAATGAGGAACCATCTTTTCAATACTGGTTGGATCTACCGTATGAGTTTTCGTCTCTGTAATGAAACGGCTGATTCCAGATAGATCAGTTCCGATACCAAAAAGGACACCAGTACATACCTACACTCTCAACCTGACACTTCTTCCGACTCGCGGCTTCTTGACTACGCAAACTTGACGCCACAACCTCTTCTGAGAACTCTCAGGGAACCTGACGGTCCACTAGGTTGGTCAGGTAAGACTTCCTCTAGTTGGGACCCTAAAGAAACTTCCTTACTACGATTTCGACTTTGAGGTTATGAAACCGGTGGAGTACTCTTCTCAACTGAGTAACCTTTTCTGAGACTACGACCCTCCCCAACCCCCGTCCTCCTCTTCTCCTGCTGTCTCCTACTCTACCGACCTACCGTAGTGACTGAGCTGTCTGTACTCAAACCCCCTTGGGGCCCTCAACCACTACCTGTCCCTCCGGACCTCACGACGCTAAGTACCCCAGCTTTTCTCAGCCTGTTCTGACTCGCTGACTTGACTTGACTTGACCCCTGAAATTTTCCGTTCCGAGGATGAGAGGTTTACCGAGGTACACGACTTGACGTTGTGTATAAATCGATTTACTTCGTAATCTCGTTCCTCTTTAGTTTCACTTGTCCTCACCAGTCTCCTCCCCACTGCTAAACACAACAGGGAATCTTGACCCTTATTATCTCCTTCACAATAATAATAATAATCCTTGTCACAGAAAAAGTTCCATCTTAACTCCGATGGTCACTGGGAGAATTAAGATACGCTTTTCACACAGACGTGTCACTGAGTAGATTTTTTTACAAAGAAGAGAGTACCTCACCTAAGTAGTGTCAATAAATTATTAACGTGGGGTTCTTTAATCGATTCAGAGTCAGTCCAGTACGTTCGTAGTCATAGGTGTATGAAGTTCCTATTAATGGTACCTAAGGTATGGTAACACATGAATAATATACAATGTATCTGTTATGGGTATAATACAGAAGAACGTAATCTCTCACTTTATTCAGTTGGAAGACCAAGGTCTCAAAAAGTATCAGTTCCAAGAGTGTACAGTAGAAGATAAGTCTATTTTCAGGGTTAGACACTACATTCGATTCTATGAGTCCAGGGATTTCCTGTTCTCTAATCTCCTCCTCTAGAGTAAGACAAGACGAGTCCCCGACTTCCATATCCTTTGTAGTGTAAAAGGATCGGGACTCCCCGGTGACCTTGGGTAAAACCTGTCCTCGGGTCGTAAGAGGCAGTCGTCTGGACCTCTAGGGTCGACACTTCCCGGTGGTACGACCGGTCATACTGAGACCTCGACTGTTACCGGTGTCAGGGTAGGTCTCGTTCCACTACTTATAGGGACACTCTTCCTTCAAAGTGCGAGTAAGTAGAGTCTGTCTTTAGGGGTTTGGTTGTCGGTCTTCAGTACTCCTTTAGGGTCCCCTAGGGTCGTTAGTCACGACACCTCTTGGTTGTTGTTAAACTCCTACCCACAGGAAATGTCCAATTTGACGACTGTAGAAAGAAGAAAAAAAAAAGTACCTTCTTTTGTGTTTCCCCCGACTGAACCGTAATCTTTGTTTATTCTACTCTTCCTGTTTACTAGTACAGAGATCTTTTATGGGTCTTAATATAAAGGGGTTTAAATATTTCTATGACAACCCCTTTGTTGGAGACTATTGCGATCACCCCTACTCCCTTACCTTCCTTATGTGTTACTGGTTCTCGGTCCAAGAAACGACTCTAGGACCATACCCTTAAACACTCAGATTACCCGTAGTGGTCAGGACTCTCGGGGTGAAACTCAGACAATTAAGGTCGCAGAACAGGACAGGAGTGAGTCCAAAGGGTCCTGGGTCTGACAGGACCCCCTACACCACCTTGAAACGACTTTCCAAACTTCGACGAGGGTGTAGGAGGGTCAGGACATGACCGAAATAGTACTCCCGTAGTTAGACCCCTTGTTGAATCGTAGGAGACCTCCTCCTCGTAAAGAGTTGGAGAGGGACTGGTGGTTTGTAAGACCTTTGATGATATTCCGGCTGCCTTCGGACCCCCAGGTCGAGTCACTTGACCACGGTGAGAAACAGAGTCCACCCAACTGCCAGGGACCTATGTCTTTTGCTTTCACTTTTAGCGGGTCAGCACAGACTGAGAAACGCTGGGGTGCCTGATATGTCAGTTACCTTAAGAGGTCCGGTCTTAAGACCTCACCCATCGGAAAGGAAAGAGGTCCCCTGGAAGGGTTGGGTCCCTACCTTGGGTCCAGAGGGTGTAACGTCCGTCTAAGAAATAGTCGACTCGGTGTTCCCTTCGGGTTCTTATGACCTCACCTATCGGATGAGAAGAGGTCACCTAGGAGGGTTGGGTCCTTAGCTTGGTCCCAGAGGACGTAACGTTCACCCAAGAAATGGTTGACTCGATAGTCCCTTAGGGGTCTATGTCCCTATCATAATATTAGTTACTGAAAAATAACCATTGTGTACCCTTAAATTCTTTTCTCCACCTTCATAGATCCACTACAACCGGTTCACCCTCCTCATCCTCTTTTACTCGAGTAAGGTTCAAACTGACGAAAACTAGAGAGACGTGATTGGACTTTTCATGTGTGCTATAAATCTATTTTAATGTACTTAAATATAAATGGCAAGGACGTATCATAGCCATTCCTAAGGTCCCGGGTAATGACTATATCTAACCTAAACCTTTTTTTTCTCTCTTTTCTTTTTTCTTTTGGAAGTTTTTAAACGAGTTAATAAAAATACCAAATGTTAAAAGATTCCAAGGTACGTCACCCGTTACAACGAGATAATGATTAAAACGTTATACAGTAAAAGGGGACGTACATCAGTGAACTCTGATTTTAGTAATTGTGTAAGAAGGTACGAACTGAAAATTTATTTTTCAGGTTAATAATTTACATTAAATTGTTAAAGTTATCTGTTTTAATCAAATATGAGTTACCTCATCCTATATTATTCCTCAATATAAATTTATTTAATTTTGTTGAATCATGTTATAAAAGAGAAAATGAATAGGTAAAGAAAAGTCAATGGGAAGAGTAATGTTTTTGTCTCTGGGGAAATACTTAGGTACTTAAATAAAATGTCTAGTATGCACCGGTAGATGTGGATGTACAGACCACCAACTATGACCCATACCCAACCCCGGAGTTGGTTTTGTCAGTTAATCTCTCACTTACATTTACACTAGACCTAAGAGGCCTTCACCCACCGGAGTCCCATCCGGAAAAATGTATAACCGAAGTCAAGTCAAGTCAAGTCAAGTCAGCGAATCAGCACAGTCTGAGAAACGCTGGGGTACTTAACGTCGTGCGGTCCGGAGGGACAGGTAGTGGTTGAGGACCTCAAGTGAGTCTGAGTGCAGGTAATTCAGTCTCTACGGTAGGTCGGTAGAGTAGGAGACAGTAGGGGAAGAGGAGGACGGGGGTTAGGGAGGGTCGTAGTCTCAGAAAAGGTTACTCAGTTGAGAAGTGTGCTCCACCGGTTTCATGACCTCGGAGTCGAAATCGTAGTAAGGAAGATTTCTTTAGGGTCCCGACTAGAGGAAGTCTTACCTGACCAACCTAGAGGAATGTCAGGTTTCCTGAGAGTTCTCAGAAGAGGTTGTGGTGTCAAGTCTTCGTAGTTAAGAAGTCGCGCGTCGGAAGAAGTGTCAGGTTGAGAGTGTAGGTATGTACCGGTGTCCTTTTTGGTATCGGCCGTTTCATTACAGAGACAAAACTTATACGCTAGATCCAACCACTATTGAAAAGATGGTTCCTCATTCGCAGAAAATTAAAGTACCGACGTCAGTGGTAGATGTCACTAAAACCTCGGGGGGTTTTATTTCAGACTGTTACTAAGGTGATAAAGGGGTAGATAAAGGGTACTTCACTACCCTGGTCTACGGTACTAGAATCAAAAGACTTACATCTCGAAATTCGGTTGAAAAAGTGAGAGGAGAAAGTGAAAGTAGTTGTCCGAAAGCTCAAGGAGAAGTGAAAGACGGTATTTCCACCACAGTAGACGTATAGACTCCAATAACTATAAAAAAGGTCGTTAGAACTAAGGTCGAACACGAAGGAGGTCAGGTCGCAAAGAGTACTACATGAGACGTATATTCAATTTATTCGTCCCACTGTTATATGTCGGAACTGTATGAGGAAAAAGATAAACCTTTGTCAGACAACAAGGTACAGGTCAAGATTGACAACGAAGGACCGGACGTATGTCTAAAGAGTTCCCCGTCCAGTCCACCAAACCATAAGGGTAGAGAGAGTCTTAAAAGGTGTCACAGAACACTAGGTGTGTCAGTTTCCGAAACCGTATCAGTTATTTCGTCTTTATCTACAAAAAGACCTTGAGAGAACGAAAAAACTACTAGGTCGTCTACAACCGTCAAACTAGAGACCGAGGAGACGGAAAAGATTTTGGTCGAACTTGTAGTGTCTCAAGTACCAAGTGTAAAACGACTTCGGACCGAACCTCTTAAAACTCGTAAAGAAATGATCGTACACTCTACTCACGTTGACACGCCATCAAACTCGTAAGAAACCGTAACGGAAAGAAACCCTAACCTTACTTTTGACCGGAAAAGGTCAGGGCATCGGTGACGACTCAAAAGGTTTAAACGACCGTACAACTCACTTCGTGAAACTGTCGTAGTAAAAAGTCCTAAACTTTATCGAGTTGACCTTAAGGTAGTGGAGGTGATCGAAACAAGCATCACTACGAAAGATTCCGTAGGTACAACCGAATCCAAAGGTTCTTTTTTTTTTTTTTTCACACTATCACTTAGATGTTGTAGAGTAGTTGATTAAATTTTTAATGGTCATAGCGAAGGTGGTGTTAAAGTGACCTTTACGTCCTCTATGGTTAAACTAGAGACCCACCCCTCCTACGGGACCTCCTCCTGTACCGTTGGGTGTGGTCAGAAGAACGGACCTTTTATGATACCTGTCTCTTCGGACCACCCGATGTCAGGTACCCCAACTTTCTTAACCTGTGTTGAATGACTAATTCGTTATTGTTGTTGTCACAGGTTGTTTGAACAGACCTACGTTTCTCTCCCTCATATCTGAGATGAAGATTTATTTCCTTGACAGTTTTTAAAATGTTGGTATACATAAAAAAATTAACTTCATATCAACCGAATATTATAACGTAATTAAAGTCCACATGTTGTGTCACTAAACAAAAACAAAACATCCAATATCAGGTAATATTTAATAATGGTCTATAACTTATATTAAAGACATGATATGTCATTTAAGAATGACAAATTGATAAAGTACATATTATCAAACATATAAAATTAGGGTATGAGGATTAAATGGGGAGGGAGGGAGAGAAAGAACAAACCATATCTAGTGAAACATAACAAAAAAACTGATCTACATATTCACTATATTTAACAGAACCAGTCTGTAAAGTGATTCACATAATAAGAGGTCTAGGTAAGTACAGTGACGTTTACCGTCATAAAATAAGAAAAAATATCATGTAGGTATAAAATTTGTAGAGGTGTGTGAGTGGTTGTACTTAAGGTTAGGTACGGAGGGTTGGAGTGTCGACTCAGTACGTCAACACAGACTGAGAAACACTGGGGTTCCTGACGTCGTGTGGTCGGAAGGGATAGATAGTGGTTGAGGACCTCGAACGAGTTTGAGTACAGGTAGCTCAGCCATTACGGTAGGTTAGTAGAGTAAGACACAGTAAGGGATGAGGAGGACGGAAGTTAGAAAGGGTCGTAGTCCCAGAAAAGATTACTCAATCAAGAGACGTAGTCCACCGGTTTCATAACCTCAAAGTCGAAGTCGTAGTCAGGAAGGTTACCTATAAGTCCTGACTAAAGGAAATCTTACCTGACCAACCTAGAGGAACGTCAGGTTCCCTGAGAGTTCTCAGAAGACGTTGTAGTGTAAAGTTTTCGTAGTTAAGAAGCCGTGAGTCGAAAGAAACACTAGGTTGAAAGTGTAGGTATGTACTGATGACCTTTTTGGTATCGAAACTGATCTACCTGGAAACAACCGTTTCATTACAGAAACGAAAAAGTGTACGACAGATCCAACCAGTAACGAAAATAGGGTTCCTAGTTCGCAGAAAATTAAAGTACCGACGTCAGTGGTAGACGTCACTAAAACGTCGGGTTCTTTTATTTAAACAGTGACAAAGGTAACAAAGGGGTAGATAAACGGTACTTCACTACCCCGGTCTACTGTACTAGAAGTAAAAAACTTACAACTCAAAATTCGGTCGAAAAAATGAGAGGAGAAAGTGTGAATAGTTCTCCGAGAAATCAAGGAGAAACGAAAGATGGTATTCCCACCATAGTAGACGTATAGACTCCAATTACTATAAAAAGAGTCGTTAGCACTAAGGTCGAACACTAAGTGGTTCGGGTCGTAAAGTTGCTACATGAATTGTATATTCAATTTATTCGTCCTACTGTTATATGTCGGAACTGTATGAGGAAAGGAACAAACCTTGGTCAGGTCACAAGGTCCAACATTGACAACGAAGAACTGGACGAATGATCTTCATATTTTTGTGCGTGGAAAGTAATTGGTTGTGAAAGTATTTCCACAACACAAAAATCGTAAAAGTCGTATTGATATAGAGAAACATCACATAATCAACATTCAGATTCTTAGATTTCTTAAAGAGGTTTACTATATAGTATGACTAGGAGTGAGTATGAGATGATCGGTTTTTAATAACGGTCACTGGTTCAAGATCTCGGGACGACGTATTGACAACGTAGGTAACAGTTTTTGTTACACAGTACATTAGTTTTTAAGTAATTCTTCTATCTGTAGTACATTTCACAAGGAAGATATTGTCTTTTTCTTTCCTTCCCTCCTTCTTTCCTTCCTCCTTTCTTCTCTTCCGTTCTTCTCTTATTTCTTTCGTACTACCTCTTGTGTGGTCTGAGAAAAGTCGAGGACACTATGAGATCAAATTCCTCTCTTTCCTTGTAGTATGTACAACTCAGGACGGGGTCCGGTGTCCGCTCTACGGAACGTTCTGGTGTCTTCGTCTCGGGTCCCAGTAAAGACTTCGACTGACTCTGGGTGACATTGGTAACAGTTTTCGAGAACTAATAGTCATCGTTCCAAGGACTGAGGATCAATCCGTTTCTACAGGTAAGGTCCTTTGTGGGATATCAGAGGGTTAGTTAGTGGATTACGATTGGAAGGTCGTCCTTAAAAGAAACAGAACTCCGGTATTCTTAATCGATAATTGGGTGTTTTTGACAGATAAGAGGGACCAGACAGTCCTCCAGTCGGTGACACGAGTGTCACGGGTGAAATAGAGACGAGAAATAAGCATTATTTGAATGAGGAAAGACGTCATGAAACACGGACCTTTAAGAAAAGGTTGGACACGAACCTGACGGAGTTGTTACGTTAGTGTATTTATGTATGTCTTTTTGTTTTAAAGTATTGACGGTACCCCCCTTTCTTATCTTTCTGTAAACAAATTTCTCCTGAAGAAAGAAAACATCGGAGTCCTACCGGAGGAGTTTCTTCCCTTTGAAGTAGTCTCTAAAAAGACAAAGATTATATTTTTACAGAAACTTACCTGTATTGAAAGATAGGATGACTCTTACCAGACAGAGATACACATCTCGTACGAAAGGGTCGTCTCCGCTATAGTTGGAGTTCCGTCGTTTTTAACCAGGAACATCTCCACTTTTTTTAAAATAAAAAATACATATTTCGTATATATTATTTATGTATTTCTATATATCGTATAGACACGATAACGAAGTATGTCATCCCTCCACCAAATTTTTTTTTTTTTAGATTTATCCGGGAAACCCTACATGATTACTTTATTTACGGTTCTTTAGGACCAGGTCTCAAAAAGTATCAAAGAAATTTTTTATTAATAATTTACGGAGGGACGTTCTCTCTTAACCATCTCCGTGTCCCCTATTCGTGCCCGGGAATTTACAATCGACTCCTTTTCTGTATTTTCGTTCGTTCTTTTGTCTCCTTTATTAATGTTTAATACTATTTACGACACCTTTTTTCCATGTCTCCGGACTCTATCTTTTATTCGTCGACTCTGGAGAAACTAACTTTCCAATCCCGAGACCGAAATTTTTGTCTTCAAGACGTCTTACTCCGGATTGTGACCAGAAAGGAAACATTCCGTTTTCGGATTGAATACGAAACAAACGACTCCGTAGGTGAAGTTTCTTGATGAAACTTATTTATACAAAGGTCGGTCACCTACTCTTTCGTCGTACTTTCGGGTAGGGGGTTAGGGTCTGAAGAATTAAAATCTCTGTCACCAACTAAAAGTAATGACTGTTAGACCCGAAAAAAAAAAAAAAGGGGAGAGTGTAGAACACGAAATTTAAGACCGAAAACGTACAATTTAACTGGTTATTTCCGACTCGGGAGTCTTTGTGATCCGAGAGGGGAGGGGCAGTTATTTTCGTCTTGGGGTCCGGAAACTGGAGTATCACATCGGACTCCGCTCGGTACACGAAAGGACCTAGACACTCATTATTTGAAAAGAAAAAGTTTGAAAGATGGACGAATAACGACTCCCAACAGTTGACGTTTGACCGTGAACGGTAGATGGAGATACTCCTAGTTTAGCACACGACGACACCGACGGTTAAAAGTTGTGGGAGACTTTCCTCAAGTCCCACCTCTAGTCTTTACTCCGTGAGACACGAGTTACCCCCACCCTGGCCGACCTGTCCAGAAGTCTATCTATAAAAATCCTCGGTTAAAACACTCGGATTAAGAACATAGACGAGTATAGATCTTTTCGTGTACTACTACTGATAAGGAATGCTGATCGTCTTTCGAAGTGCACTGATCATCTTTGGAAGACACTTTCATATACGAACTAACATCTATAAGGGGGAAGTGGTTTTAGTGTATATATGACTGGAAAGGGGTGACGGAGAAACCTCTTCAAAGAGTCTCGAGAGACTGTATGACTGAGGACCCGACGTCAGGAATAAAACGGGGGGTCATCTCGAATTGAGTGTTAAAAGTGTGACACGAAAAAAGAAAAAGTTCAGCTGTCCCACAGAACTCTTGTATTAGTCTTGGTGTTCCAAGACACGTCGGTGTGGTGACCAATATATCCGACGCACACGCTCACGATTCAGGGAAGTCAACACAGACTGGGAAACTCTGGGATACCTGACGTCGGTAGTCCGAGGAGACAGGTACCCTGAGAGGTGAGGTACCTCACCCAACAGTACGGGAGGAGGTCCTCTAGAAGGACTGTCTCCCTGACTTGGCCATAGAGGATACAGAAGACGTAACCGTCCGCACAAAAAATGTTGGTCTCGGTGAACCCTTCGGGTCAATATCCGACTCCACCCGTGTTTTGGTAAAGAATAAATTACGAATAAGGAAATGGAGGATTAAACGGGTTTAGACCCTCCTTAAATCCCTGTCTGGGAAATCGATCAGACACTTAAAAATTTTTTTCAGGAGAAGTTTTTGAAGTACGGTTACACATAATCCTGTTTTCCAAAAGTACAGACGAAACTGTGAAACTAAGAAACACTGAGTGTGATGTTTAGTATCACTCTGTGGTGTCAGATATAATCCTCGGAGTACGTCTTGGTTTTCAACATACTTAAGTTCCATTACTTCCCAAAAGGTAAAATTTTTACCTTTTTTTTTTTTTCACTAAATTTATGATCGTTTAGGTATCGTACTGGTTTCTTGGGTCGTGTTGGAACCTCTGTTAAGAGGATTCTCTCGACTCGACAACTTTCTACTGACAGTTGTAGACTTTTACGTGTTGACGGCTCCAACTTTATGTTCGTTGTAAAATTTTCCATCGATACAATGACAAAGTCTTGGGTTCCACTTTATACTAAGAAAGTGAAGAGGAAAAGACTAAGAACGTCTAGAGGAGACTCATAGAGGGAAGACAGAAGAAACACCTACCCTTTATTCGGGTCGAAACCACTCTGTCTAAACGGGACGGGAGTCGGTGTCAAGGGGTACGAAGACACCGACGACGACGACGACTAGGACCCACTCATCTACCCAACCTGACCTGTCACCGGAGACAAGGATTATAGTCGGTCCCTTTTTGGTTCTTCGAAGACGGAGACGAAGGTGAGTCCCAAGTCTCTGTATATCGATCACAGTTAGTTTTCTTTTTACATGTTACATTTACACTTAATTCTAAATAAGCCCTTGGATTGACTCCTGGTAGTTGGTCCTCTGTCGGAGAGTCGATCTAGACTCCTTGACGAGACTTCTTCATTCCGTCTTCGGTCCTATATATAGTTGAAAAAATAACCCTTTTTGTACATCAGTTTGTAGTTTTCTAGTGACGATTAGTGTTTCTTACCCTTAGAGTTCACTCGTTAAATTTACGAAAAGTTACATACCCTTCTACTTTTTCGACTCAGTAAACTTAAAAAAAAAGAATCATACGTAGAATTGATAGATTCCTACTCATTTAGGTTTCGTGTCTTACAAAAGACCAAAAAAAAAAAAGTAGGACTTAACAGGAACCTCGGATGACGGTCACCCGTTGGCGTCGTCGATTACCGAACTAGGAACTTCTTGACCTTATCGTTCATTGTCAAAAAAGGAATGTCACGGGAAACCTTCCGCAAAGTACTATCTAAATAGGGTACCACGATTCTTGTGAATAAGGATAGATTCCGTTTCTAGAGGTACAATCCGGTAAGTACATGATATGGACCTAATCCGAGACAATCATTGAAATTCAAGAGACCTAGTAGATAGAATGATTAGATAATACTAGGTTCTTTACAAAAAGGGAACAATGAAAAAGGGTACAGATCTCAACGTACTAATGTTAATAAGACATATCTCAATATACACATTAGTGACCTGAAAATCGGTAGTAATTAAAACAACCTCCGAAGTAATGTGTGTAATCCATTAAGTTCTCTGTTGTTAAAATGTTTTATCTGTTATATTCATTATCTCGTTCCTTGTAATTATCCCAGTCTGATCTCGTCTTTCTCTATGTTTCGTATCAAACTTTTGTTGTTTCTCTCTTGTCTAATTTTACTAAGGATATTGACCCATATTGGACCTAGTGTTATTCGGTATTTCAGGTCTCTCCCCGGTCGACCTTTTCGGTTTAAGACCTCCTAGTCATCTCTCTTTTTCTATTTACAAAGTATAAACAAATGTTTCCATATGTAATGGTTGACCAACATTCAGTATCACAATTTCCTTTCCAAAAGACCTTTTGATTCCTAATTTTCAGTCGTTATGAAGTCTTTTTTATATTTAATATCCCTGAAGGGACCGTCAGGTCACAAATCTTCAAGTGTGAAAGTCACGTTCCACACGTCCAATCTAGGAACCAATCCCTTGATTCTAGGGTGTACCGTGCACCGTCAGCTTAATTTTTTATTTTTACATATATATATATGTGTGTGTGTGTACATATATATATATATAAGTTTTCGTCTCTGTAATGAAACGGCTGATTCCAGGCAGATCAGTTCCGATACCAAAAAGGTCACCAGTACATACCTACACTCTCAACCTGACACTTCTTCCGACTCGCGGTTTCTTAACTACGAAAACTTGACACCACAACCTCTTCTGAGAACTCTCAGGGAACCTGACGTTCCTCTAGGTTGGTCAGGTAAGACTTCCTCTAGTCGGGACCCTAAAGAAACCGTCCTTACTACGATTTCGACTTCGAGGTCATGAAACCGGTGGAGCACGCTTCTAAACTAAGTAACCTTTTCTGGGACTACGACCCTCGCTGACCCCCGTCCTCCTCTTCCCCTGCTGTCTCCTACTCTACCGACCTACCGTACTGACTGAGCTACCTGTACTCAAACTCATTTGAGACCCTCAACCACTACCTGTCCCTCCGGACCGCGACACTAAGTACCCCAGCGTTCCTCAGCCTGTACTGACTCGTTGACTTGACTTGACTAAACTGTTATAAAGGGTACATAATTATTAAATTGTATGGGTTGTTTGGATTAATCAAATTATAGACAGAAATGAAACTTTGTAGAGTTTCAATCGATCTTCAGATTTCATGAAGTAAATCTTAAACTGAAGCCTTCAAGTAGTTTCTATAATTTTGTAAAAATTTTATAAACCAATTCATCCTGGTATCCAGTGGTTAAGAATAAGTGGGTTGATTTCACTATTATTTTCTGAAATTTCCGTTTATGTCTGTCTTTCAATGTTGTTTAATGAATTTTCCATTTCTTTGAACTGTTAGGTAATTGTTTTCGTCTAGTTATAAATTTTTTTTTTTTTGGAGACAAGAGCCTTGTATTTTTTTTTTAAGATCGAAACATGGTCGAATGAAAATTATAAATTTAAATAAATGAGTTTAAAATAAAATTAGAATCGGTCAGGACTGGTACGTGTTTTGAGAAAACTTCGAGCAAAGGGTGTTTGGAAGATATTGAAAGAAAAAACGAAAGTCTAAAACAGGTCCCTAAAAAGAAAGAAAGAAAGAGAGACCTTATTTTACTGATAAAAAAGGGTATTGTTTTACTTACAGGTAAGAAATACAGGAAAAGGAAAATGTGTTTCTATAACGGAAATTATTAAAATCATGAAATCTAATATATATTTAATCTTAAGAATTGAAAATTGGTAGTCTCATTTTGTTACTGACAGATATTTTCTGTTGTCTATAATTTGCCGTACCAATTTATAGACTAACGTTACGTTGACTGTTTCCTATATGTTATAAAACGTTAAATGGAATTAAAGATCATCTGTGATTCTTCATTCTTTACTGTTTGACAGAAAATGTAATCGTAAGACATCTAACCTTTTGTATTTATAATAAATACTAAGGATTTTTAAACACGAAAAATATCCTATAAAAAATCACACCGTGATTTTAAAAATAATTATCAAGGTTCATAGAAATCAAAGAGACATTTCACTTCGGACATAAAATATTAATTATAAAGTAATAAAATAAACGTTTACTAGACTATAAATTATTTAAAAGGAGTAAACTTAAGTAANGTCTGTCTTTCAATGTTGTTTAATGAATTTTCCATTTCTTTGAAATGTTAGGTAATTGTTTTCGTCTAGTTATAAATTTTTTTTTTTTTGGAGACAAGAGACTTGTATTTTTTTTTTAAGATCGAAACATGGTCGAATGAAAATTATAAATTTAAATAAATGAGTTTAAAATTAAATTAGAATCGGTCAGGACTGGTACGTGTTTTGAGAAAACTTCGAGCAAAGGGTGTTTGGAAGATATTGAAAGAAAAAACGAAAGTCTAAAACGGGTCCCTAAAAAGAAAGAAAGAAAGAGAGACCTTATTTTAGTGACAAAAAAGGGTATTGTTTTACTTACAGGTAAGAAATACAGGAAAAGGAAAATGTGTTTCTATAACGGAAATTATTAAAATCATGAAATCTAATATATATTTAATCTTAAGAATTGAAAATTGGTAGTCTCATTTTGTTACTGACAGATATTTTCTGTTGTCTATAATTTACCGTACCAATTTATAGACTAACGTTACGTTGACTGTTTCCTATATGTTATAAAACGTTAAATGGAATTAAAGATCATCTGTGATTCTTCATTCTTTACTGTTTGACAGAAAATGTAATCGTAAGACATCTAACCTTTTGTATTTATAATAAATACTAAGGATTTTTAAACACGAAAAATATCCTATAAAAAATCACACCGTAGTTTTAAAAATAATTATCAAGGTTCATAGAAATCAAAGAGACATTTCACTTCGGACATAAAACATTAATTATAAAGTAATAAAATAAACGTTTACTAGACTATAAATTATTTAAAAGGAGTAAACTTAAGTAAATCTTTTTAAGATTTAAAATTCTTTAGTTTTTAGACCTTTTTTATAAAAGTTCATCTACATGGTATTTTGTGTTAATAAAGAATTCACAAGTGGAGTCAAGAATGGGGTAAACATAGATAATTTAATTAAACAAAACTCGTCAAAACAAATCGAATGGGTACTTTTGAAATACTCTGTACTCTGGTTCAGTCGGTAGTAGGGTTCGATAAAAAGAACGACTATTTAAAATATTGTCTCTATTATACTAGAATAAACTTAAAATCATTTGGATTGACATTATTTTCATTCTATATAGACATAATTAATTTGGTTGTTTGAACTTATATCATGGTTTATAATTAAATTATAACTTATAAAGGGTCTAACACACTTAAAATTTAAGTGAACCCATTCAAAGATTTTGTAAATTAAACATTTATAGATGAAAATTCAGTTGATCTATCTCTAGACAATATTTAAATTAAAACTATTATAATAGACTTCCATTTCTATATAGTAGACATATTGTATGAATTAAGTCAAATCAGTGAGTCAACACAGACTGAGAAACGCTGAGGTACTTAACGTCGTGCGGTCTGAGGGGACTGGTAGTGGTTGAGGGTCTCGAAAGAGTTTGAGTACAGGTAGTTCAGCCACTACGGTAGGTCAACAGAGTAGGAGACAACAGGAGAAGAGGAGGTCGGAAGTTAGAAAACGTCGTAAGTCCCAGAAAAGGTTCCTCAGTCAAGAAGTATAGTCCACCGGTTCATAACCTCGAAGTCGAAGTTGTAGTCAGGAAGGTTACTTATAAGTCCTGACTAAGGGAAATCCTACCTGACCAACCTAGAGGAACGTCAGGCTTCCTGAGAGTCCTCAGAAGAGGTTGTGATATCAAGTTTTCGTAGACAAGAAGGTACGAGTCGAAAGAAATATCAGGTTGAGAGTGTGGGTTTGTGTTGATGACCTTTTTGGTATTGAAACTGATCTCACTGGAAACAACCATTTCTTTACAGAGACGAAAGATTATGTGACAGATCCAACTGGTATCGAAATGAAGGTCCCTCGTTCGCAGAAAATTAAAGTACCGACGTCAATGGTAGATGTCACTAAAACCTCGGGGGGTTTTATTTCAGAGAGTGACAAAGGTAACAAAGGGTAGATAAACGGTACTTTACTACCCTGGTCTACGGTAATAGAATCAAAAGACTTACAACTCAAAATTCGGTTGAAAAAGTGAGAAGAGAAAATGAAAGGAGTTCTCCGAGAAAACAAGAAGTAAAAGAGGGCATTCCCACCACAGTAGACTCATAGACTCCAATAACTATAAAGAGGGTCTTTAGAACTAAGGTAGGACACGAAGTAGGTCGGACCGTAAAGTGCACTACACAAGACGTATGTTCAATCTATTCGTCCCACTGTTATGTGTCGGAACTACGTGTGGGCTAAACCTTGGTACAACAACAAGGTACAGGTCAAGATTGGCCTGTACGAGTGTCTACACATTATCTGTATTGACTCTAACGTATCGAAGTAAAATTTTGAAACAGTACTCCATAATGGTATATTTACATGGTTAAATATTTATTGTTAACAACGTTTTTTATAAACGAGTCTACTACTTCCGAAAAATGATAAACACCTTTTCGGAAACTCTAAACATAGACAGGAACTATTTATGAATTCTTCCGGTAATTAATCTCAAACCCACTCTCTTTGAAAGGTCGTCGAGCTCAATAAAACAAACGAAAACAAAATCTGTCCATTTTTCACCTAAATAAATCTCTTTGTGTGTAAGGTGTCTGTCTTGTGTCAGGTAGACTTTTCCGTTCCTTCCGTCAGGACTTTCTTTCTGTGAGATGTCTCACACCCGGTAAAGTCCTCCGTTCTCACGGTCGTCAAACTCAAAATTTTCCAGAGATAAAATGAAAAAAAGGGAGAAGTCGAAGTCTAAGTTGGACTAACTAAAGTAATCCGAGTCAGAGTCCAGTGACACTCAACATAAAAGACCAAACATCGGCAAACTCCCTGTTTCTGTCAACGAAAATTAAGGGGTTTCTTGACCAGACGACGGATTTATTAAAATTTTTCAACTAAAAGGGTCGATATAGGTCGATATAAAAGAAATTAAATGAAAAAATTATATAGTTGTCCTACTATAAGTCGATTTGACCTTCAGTTCTCAAGATATAAGATCTTGAAATTCTAAGTTAAATAATACAGAAGTTTTCACATATGTTCTATAAGTTATTCCTGTGACAATCACTTAACTGTTCAATTTGTATCGTTAGATGGGATCTCTTTTTTTTTTTAATAACGAAAATAATCAGGGACTTATACTCGGGGTCAAAAGTGAAATATGACACACCCGAGTCCATTGAGACAACCAAAGGAAATCATACAAATTGACTATGACGGGTTCCCCGTCTATATATACGAGGTAGAATATTATGTTCCGTTCCTTCGTAACGAGTCTCTACACTACAGATAGGGTGTCGTGTTAATCCGCTTTCTCTACATTGGTAGAATAACTTTCGAGTAAGTTTATGAGGTTAAAAATATTCTAAAGTAGAGTCAAAATATTGAGGGTATGGACATTGAAATCGGAGGGAGGTAGTCCTGGGGTAATTGTTCAGAACCAGAATTTTCCTCAGGACTTTGAAAGGAAAAATAGTGGAACCGGTAAATTAGGTAAACACACATTTTCCAAAAACCGGAGGGTCACTCCCGAGTTCGGGTCCCTGTGTCCGGGAAAACAGTCAGAATTGAACTAATTAACTAGAGTGACAACAGGGTTCATTTACGATCAGTCCATAGAGTCGTATTAAAAGAAGGTCGGAAATTTAAAACAAAACTTTGTCTTTATTCGTCTCACTTGATGTGACAACGTCCCTGGTTGACCCCCCAGGGAAACCAGATAGGTTGGAGTCCATCACAATTGAATTTTGGAAACAAAATTAGGGTAGATAAAATAAATAGAGTAAAGGACTATTGGTAGATTTCTAAAGGTAGGACAACTATATTCGGGAAAATTTTAAAGGTGGAACAATCTTTCTTCAGAGAACTGAAAGGGGAGTCAAAGAACAAAGAGATAATTAGATGGATTGAATGTAATTAATTCGATTAAAAAATAATTGTAGAAATTCCGAGAAACTTCCCTTCGACTCTGGTGTTTATTTTGAAGGGGTTTGTCAAAAACAAAAAAAGGGAATTTGATTCCCTCAAAAATTCTAATCAACAATGTATACGTATCATAAAAAGTATCCGTTGTTATTTTGTCGAGAAATTAAAGCCTCGAAAGATTTTTAAATGGTCAATTCTTCAAAGAGGATAAACTTCGTAGGTAACAGACCGGTACTACTTCTCATAGAGCACTCGTACGATTCAACGAAGTCAACACAGGCTGAGAAACACTGAGAGACCTGACATCGGGTGGTCCGAGGAGACAGGTACCCTAAAAAGTCCATTCTTATGACCTCACCCAACGGTACGGGAGGAGGTCTCCCTAGAAGGGTTGGAGCCCTAATTTAGGAGTAGAGAATATAGAGGACGTAACCATCCAACCAAGAAATGACGATCTCGGTGGCCTCTTCGGGACTTATCATAGATTTATGACTGAGTTTGGTTATTCTGTGTTCTCCGTAAGATTCTTCTCTTGCGTTTCCTACGTCGGAAGTACTCTATGTCTTCCAAATAAGGGGGTTTGTCAGATTCTGTAATCACGGAAACAACATGTCCATCTGTGTCTTTCTAACTTTACTGTTTCCGGGAAATACCCGATCCTAAGAAAAAAAAAAAGGGAAAGAAAGAAAATTAACTTTCGATTAATGAAATGTTATAACACCACCAAAAACGGTATGTAAGTGTACTTAGTCGGTGCCCACATGTACACAAGGGGTAGGACTGGGAGGGAGGGGTAGGGTAGGGAGTCCCAGTAGGGTCACGTGGTCGGGACTCGTGGGACAGAGTACGTAGCTTGGACCTGACCGCTCGATAAAGTGTATACTATTATATATACAAAGTTACGACAAGAGAGTTTAGTGGGGTGGGAGTGGAAGAGGGTGTCTCAGGTTTTCAGACAAGAAATGTAGACACAGAGAAAACGACAGAACGTATACTCCATTAATAATGGTAGAAAGATTTAAGGTATATATACACAATTATATGACATAACCATAAAAAGAAAGACTGAATGAAACGAGACATATTGTCCGAGGTCAAAGTAGGTGGAGTAATCTTGACTAAGTTTACATATGGAAAATTACCGACTCATTGTAAGGTAACACATATACCTGGTGTCGAAAGAATAGGTAAGTAGACGACTACCTGTAGATCGAACGAAGGTACAGGACCGATGACATTTGTCACGACGTTGTTTGTAACCCCATGTACACAGAGAAAGTTAAGACCAAAGGAACCACACATACGGATCGTCACCCTAACGACCCAACATACCGACAAGATAAAGGTCAAAAATTTCCTTAGAGGTGTGACAAGAGGTATCACCGACATGATCAAACGTAAGGTTGGTTGTCACATTCTCCCAAGGGAAAAGAGGTGTGGGAGAGGTCGTAAATAACGAACATCTGAAAACCTAGCGTCGGTAAGACTGGCCACACTCTACCATGGAGTAACACCAAAACTAAACGTAAAGAGACGATTACTCACTACAACTCGTAGAAAAGTACACCCGATCCTAAGAAATATTGTTTAAAAGGGTTCTCGACCGTATTGGTCTGTTTTACTGGGGAACTTTATGGTCAACTAAGGTAATGGACGGTTTACATGTGGTATACGCATGGAAGGGTACCGTCTCTGAATCGAGAGTTTTGTGTCTTATTTTAAGGATTCTTCGGGTAATATATCTTCAGGATATCTTCAGGTCTATATTGTAAATGTAGAGTTTCCGTGTTCCTCTCTTTCCGTTCAAGGAGGACCTTCCCGAAACAATGTTGGAAATTCCAGTCTTAAAACTTTTCTCCAAAATAGTCCGACTGAAAGAAGATTAGTAAGAACTTTACAGCTTTCTTCGGATAGAGCTGGTGAAATCCTGTTCTAAAGGTTAATTCGTTCATGGATATTCTTATTTAAGGTATCCCTGTATTTGTCCGACCTCATAATCAACCCCCGACTGAAAGACTCCGGGGAGCAAAGTAGGTCAGATCTTCCGAGTCACAGAAAATTGGTCCGAGGGGGTCATGGAAATTTGACCCCAACCCCCTCCGCCTCCGATCTAGGGACAGTATATGGTGTCTTATTTTGAGTCCTGGTAGTCGGTTATTAACCCCTTAGACTCTCGGTCCTCCCTGAGTAGGTTCAAACAGATTCAAGTGTCTCCTCTTCTTACCCGTGTTCTCAGGAACGACCATAGTCCCGAGGCCTAGAAACATCTCAAGTCCGTTTCCTTACTGCAGACGAGACCCAGGGAAACACTAGTGGTTATGGTAACTTACTTTCTCTTCGAGTGTTACATTTTAAGCTCAGTTCAAGATAACCGTCGGAATGACTCGTGATATCAGACTTTCTGTCGGAGAGTCTATCGAGACTCCTTGACCAGACTTCTTCATTTCGTCCTCGGTCCTGTATGTGTACTTGAAAAAACCACCCTTTTTGTACATCAGTTCGTAATTTTCCAATGACGATTAGTGTACCTTCTCTTTAGAGTTACTAAAATCACGAAAAGAGACATACCCTTCTGAATTCTTAGACCTCAGTAAATTTTTAAAGGGAATCTATGCGTATAGATTCCTCGGTCATATGGGTTTCGTGTCTTACAGAGGACAGAAAGAAATAGGACTTAAAGGACGTCTCATGTGACAGACACCCGTTGACACCACCGATTATCTAACTAGGAACATGTTTGACCTTACCGTCCGTTGTAAAAAAAGAAATGTGTTCTCTACCTTTTACTCGTCTCAACCCAGCGTTCTCTTGATTTTCTGAGACGTATGTTGGTCGCACCGTTTAGTTAATATAATGGGAACCAAGGAGTTGGTTAAAAAAAAAAAAAGTAAAACATCCTTCAAACCCACAAAGAAAGACAGTTTGGGAGAGATATAGAGAGTGTATTTATTAATAAAAGTTTTAAATCCACTCATTCCCTTCTAGATGATTCTTTATACCGAGGGAAGAACTCTGAACCACGGTATTAAATTGGTCTCTAGCTTTTTCCTCCTCCTTGTTACAGGTTCATTACTCCCCTCTTATTTGGTAAAGATGTTCGGGAAGAGATGTAACGATCAAGTCCGATCTCTCCTCTCCCTTCCTTACCTGATACTTCGACGATTTCTACTCGGTCCCAACACCTATGTTCAGTAAGTATAAATATTTCGTTTAATGTCCGATAAGAAAAAAACAAACAAACTCCTGATGCCCTTAGTATCTTTCCCCCGTTTCTTTACCCTTCCTTTTTGATTCACCACCACCGCCGACACAATTACCTTGTAAAGAGTCTAACAGACTCACTTTTACAAACTTTTTAACACGAGACACGATTAGAAATTTAGAACCGAGGGAGTGTCGAGGACCTTCTCTAGTCAGTCCAGTCACAAGGGAAAAGAGACGAGGAGGGCCAGAGACCCGCAACCAGGAGGGTCTGTCGTGATGGACAGGGGTATTTACTCCGGACACCATTACGTGGTTGTAGTCACCACAACGATGAGACTCCAGTGTGGACAACGGCATCACCCACTCGTTTGGGAGGAGACTAGAGAGGACAGAAGTCAAGAAAGGGATAATGACTTACGGTATCACATCTTCCCTTCTTTTACAAACGTCTTCCTTGCTGTCTCCGTCCTTTGACTACAAATTTCTAGGAGCCTAGATTAGAGGAGATAAGGGATTCCGGGGCGGGAGACATACAGGTTCGGGCACGGTGATAGTTCCTTATGTCTTTATCGAGGACAAGTGTCTCCCTTTACGATACCGGTTTAGAAATATATAGAGGTTTTCTTTGAGTGCAGTGACTTGACAAAGTTAAAGACCAGGGTAACCAGTAAACGTTACTATATGTGTTTATACTAATACGTTCGTCAGGTACGGGGAAATTTAGAAAAAATTTAGAAAAAAACACACAGCACATAGTTAACGACTAATACAAGTGGAATCCACCTCTCAACTTTTTGCAACGGGAGGGGTATCTTAGATTTTAATTCGTTCCAAATTTTCTTAACATTCACTTTTTCTAGAACGAGTAATTTATAATTGTTGGTTCCTCCTTGACCAAAAAGTTAGATCTTTTATGAAGACTCCATATATGTAGGGTCCAAGTGAAAATAAAACTGTTCTTACACATCCTGTTCTCGAAAGTCTAAGTTGGATGAATGTCCGAGTCAGAAGTGGGTAGACATTTAGTATAGAGGACTTGAAAAGACTCGGGTAAGGTCCTTAGATGTGGGGGTGATGGTAATCCTTTTTTTTTTTTTTCTACTTGTCTAAGACTCCATAAAGAGGTTCAATTATGGAGGTAAACCTCCATTATGAGGTAAAGGTTAGGACAGGGATTATCCTTAATCAGGTCTTTTTGAGGATCAACGTCGACTCGGAAAGGGATACAAGGTGGGTGGAGGGTAAGTGGAAGTGGACGGAAGTAGAAGGGATAAAGGAGAAATCCTCATTGAGGTTTTCGAAAGGAAGAGGAGTTGGGAGGTACCAGGTGTTTGAAGGTGTTTCTGTTTCACTGAGAGTGTACGTCGCTAAGGGAAAGAGGTCGGGTTCCTCTGTATATAACCATAATATTACTCTTAAACAACTTATTTTTTAGACTTCTCTAGGTTTATCTGTTCTGACCTATAATGTTTACGTTCTGGGTTTCTAGAAGAGAGTCACTGGGGTATGTACACCTAAAAAGTAAACCACTCTTTCCTTTCCCCCACCAGAGACTTTGATTTGGGGACCCCCGACCCCTTGACGTCCCTCGACTCTATTCTAACATTTATCCGTATTCTTATAAACTACATGACTGGGGTCACCCCCTATATTCCTCTATTCCGTCGTCGTCTTACGACAGGACAGGTAGAAAAGGTAGGTCTCTTCATATTCAGTCTGTAGTGGTCCATTTTCCCTAAGTTCAGACTTCTTTCTACTCCATATTTTAAAGAGAAAATTGTTATACGTACCCCTAACGAATTTCTGTAAAAGACCTTTACTCAGGTAAAAGGATCCTATTCCCTCTTGACCCAAACTCCTGGTACATCTTTACGATTACCTCCCATAAAAGTCCACATGTCCTAGTATCGAGAAAGAAGTACGTGTCTTTACTCTCAAATTTCTTTCTTCGTAGTCCCTTATTTGACTCACATAAGGAGATGAGAAACGTCTGTTCGACTAGGAAGTCCGAGGTGTGGGACAGAAACTTCCTCTACTACAACAAGAGTCTACGGTCCGCTCTCTTTTTCGTTTTCTTTATTCAGAAATGTCTTTATTTTGTGATTAAGTTAGTCTGAAGTGAGATTTCAGTCAGAGGTCCTTGTTGCTGTGTATAGTAACATGACGAGAGTAAGTTCCGAAAGAGACCTGTACCTTCTTTCTTTAAAGTTTTGTAGATTGCTAAGTTCAAGTTCCATTACCGACGGGAGAACACCCATTGTCCTGAGTCGTCCCTTGGACACACATTGCTAAATCCCTCACCGAGTAGTTACCCCTAAAGTACTTTGCGGAGGACAGGATCCTCCCTCTACCCTCCACTAAGGTGGACGAACCCATGAACACAAGATGACCGACTGCGACTCACGAGTATACGTAGAAAGGTCCTAGGGACTCGACACGATGGGACTCTTGACACAAACAAGAAGAGAGATCTCGACAAAGGGGGAGGATACGACTATCGGTCGGGGAGGAGTGGGTATCTTCCCTCGGGTCACTGGGACTTTACACTCTGCACCGAGGGAGGTGTCTCCAGTGTGTAAGTCGAAGTTAAGACGAAGAAGTCTCTTCTGTTCCGAAACGTCTTTACGACCTCGTCGAGAGGTCTCGAGTTTAATGGGTGAGACACCTCACTTCTACGTCTCAGAATGACCACGGTCCGTCTCAGTCACTACGGTAGATAGTCTTTTTCTTCAAACTCTAGGGTCAATATACACGTCTCACTCATAAATACCTCAACGAGAAGGTCTCAGTCTCGACCCCTCCACTCTCGTCTCGTTACTGTAAAGGACGACGGACCCTGTCACTTGTATTGGTTCTCCTCGGAAGACGATAGGACTATGGGAGGAGTGAAGTCCAAGTTGTGACCGGATTACAGGGATTTTGTAAGAGAAGGTGGATTGAGTCAATTATCGTTAACAACCAGTTAACGACCCAGGGGTCGAGAAACCCCCACTGTCTCGGTATGTCGTATGTAAGAGAGTTCTCAGTGTCTATTAATCTTCGTGTCTACTGGTGTACGTCAGAAACCTCCAGGGATACGAAGAGGGTAAACAACTGGATTGGTATAAGGTTTTATTTTCTCCTTTAATTTGTACTTGACCACATTAGTCTTTTTTTGTACCCTTCTACCCCCACTCTGACCTCTTCTCAGAATTTCCTATCCTATCCCCAAACTTAAAGTCCTATCTTCAGTATAAGATACCCAAGACAAAGAAAACTTGTCTTCATTCTGGTGAGAATAAAACACCAGTAACCACGTGGTTTCTAAGGAATTCATATCTGTAGGTATTTTACACTGACGATAGTTATAATCCAAATTCTAGTTCTTAGGCAGTGGTGTAGGAGGTTCCTACCCTTGACAACACACACGACCTTGACAACACAAACGATGGAAATATTATTGTGTGTGTTAATTAAGGGACAACGAGTGAAACCGGGGGACGTATAACACAGACGACGATAACTGAATAAGTACCGTCTTGGTCGGAAGAGGAACTAGGACTTCAAAGACGGTACTCTTAGAAGTACACAGTAGAACACAGGAGGGTCCTTAGGGTCACAGACTACATTGAGATCTCTAGGTCGGGGGACTTCCCGTCGAATAACTTCCTCTTTTAGACTAGGAATAGACGAGTCATCGGTTCCCATGTCCCTGACAGTGTAAGAGGACCGTGTCTCTCCCGTGTCATTCTTCAAACCCTTGTTTCTGGGTCGCAAGGAACAGCCGCCACGACGTCTATGAGTGACACTTCCTCTCGCTACGACCCTCTATGATGACACGTCGACTGTTGTAAGTGCCAGGGTAGGAGTCATTTGACTAGTCTCAGTGTGACTCTTCATTCAAGAGTTAAGGAAGATAAGTCGGAGTCAAGTGTTTGGTCCCAAATCGAACAGTTAATCGGTACTTCTAGAAACCTTCCTCCGTTTCCTTATCTCCACATTTCTAAATCTCCGATTGATTACTTACCGTTTCTACCGTTTTCAACTTCTGTAGAATACAGAATATCTCGTTTGACTTTTGTCATCATCACTACTTTCGTTTTAGTAGATTCTAATGAGAAGTACCAAGTTCACTATATAGATATAAATCCGAAGGGACCATCGAGTCAACCATTTCTTAGACGGACGTTACGTCCTCTGGTCCCAAACTAGGGACCCAACCCTTCTAGGGGACCTTTTCCTTGACTGTTACGAGAGGTCATAATAACGGGTTTTTTAGGGTACCCATTTCCTCGGACCGTCCATGTCAGGTACCCCAGTATTCTCAATCCGTGTTGAATCGTTGATTTGGTGGTGGTCCGAAGAACCCACACCAAAACTCAGACCGTGTCGTAGTCTCAGGAGATTGCTGAGAAAACATAGAAAGTCAAGGTCATAGAGCGGGGCAGAAGTGGGAGTGCAGAGGATCCTACGTCCGATACCACCCCCTACACCACCTCGAAGTGACACTCAGGGTTTCCCCGAGAGGGGGATAGAACATGGCTAAAATAGTACTCTTACAGTGGGAACCTTCGTCGAGTCAAGGGAGACCTTCTCGTCCGAAGTTTAAAAGAGACTGACGTCTTGTAAGACCTTTGATGAGGACACTCCGACTGTTATCGGACCCCCAGGTCGCGTCACTGTCCCACTAAGAGTCACAGTGTCCACTCATCCTATACGGATGTCGTCAATGTCTGTTCTTGTCTCATACAGGAGAGCAAATCCGATGAACGACCACGCTGTAAGGTAGTCTGAGGAACAAACAGACGGAGATGGACTCTCAGGACCCTAAGAAAGAAGACTGATATGTAAGTCCTTAAATCCGGTAAGGATTACAAAAGGGATGTAAATAACTCTACTAATATACTAAACATAAGAAGTGAAATAATTATAGCGTATAGTACAACTGCCTAAACGTTTACAACTTGGTAGGAACGTATGTACCTTATTCAGGGTGAACTAGTATCACATGCTAGGAAAATTTCATAACAACACAAACCAAATGATTATCAAACAACTAAAAAACACAGATACAATAGACTCTATTACCAGATATTAAAAGAAATAGACCAAAACCATAGTCTTACGACCGGAAGACATTTTACAGTCCTTCATAAGAAAAGAGAAGTCAAAAATTTTTTTATAAAACTCTTGTCCTAAATTTAGTGGAAACTGATAAACGATCTTAAACTGGAGACTTCAGTAGACTAGGACGTAAAAAAATAAGAACCCTCAAAAACTAATAACAAAAAGAGAAATGATCACTAACCAGTAAGTTTAAAGTGAAAAATGCTAAGTCAGAATCTTCCAACATACTAAGATTCTTAAACAGGTAAATAAGATCCAACGGGTTAAACAACCGTGTATTGACAAGTATTATAAGAATATATTAGGAGACATCAAAACCTGTAAGTAACAATATGGAGGAGAAAACAAAGACTAAAATAAATAGTTTCGAAACAGAGTAAAAAGAATCACTTACATCGTTTTCCAAACAGTTAAAAATAGATAGAAAATTTTCTTCATCCAGAATCAAAAACAGTGAGAAAACATCAAACGAAAGTCACATATAAAGTAAAGAGAAGATTAGAAATAGTAAAGAAAGGAGTACGACTGAGACCCGAAGTAAACAAGGAAAAGATCAAGGAAATACACGTTTCAACCTAAAGAAATACAGTATAAAAGTAACAGTGAACAGAAGTAAAAAAGTAAAGAGGAAACGACGGAACAAACTGGGTTATCAACAAGGAGTCGTACGACAAATCAGAAGTGTATAAACACTAAAAGGTCTAAAGAAAAACACCAACTAGAGGTTAAAGTATGGTAACATTAGTTCTTTCTATCAATTATACTAAAGTTAGAATTTCAGTAACTCTGAACAAAACACAAGGTTATGTACCAGTTAGGAACTCTTTCAAAGTACTCGTCGATTCATACACATAACATGACGTAAACTTACCTTCCAAGATATATTTAAATAGTTCTGACGGACCAGATTACAAAGAAAATTCCGACGATAAAGGACCAACTGAAAAACAGACATACTAGATAAGTAATTACATCCACTTCACAACATCAAGGGATGATAATAACACAACGAGAGGTAAAGAGGGAAATCCAGACAATTATTAACGAAACATATAAACCCACGACGACACAATCGATATATACACAAATAGTGACAAAATAGAAGAACCATTTAACAGGGAAAATGGTAATGTATTATGGGTAAAAACAGGAAACAATGTAAAGGACCAAACTCCGAATAAAGTGAATTATACTCACACCGACGTGGTGAAATAAAACCAACGCTATACGTATCTCATAGTAGAAGATAATGAGACAGATCGGTGACACACAGAAAACTAACCACTTAAGTTAGGTAAATGTAAATTCCACTAATAACTATTTCCTTTTGAAGTCACGACAGGTAAAATAAAAAATCACGAGGGGAAAAATAAAAGACCAACGAGATATGGAGGAAAAAAAAAGGAGAATTCAAAACGTACAGTAGAACCAAAACACCGAAAGATACTATAAAAAGAGTTAAAGGAGAAAAAAAAAAAAAAACCATAGAGACGAAATCTAAATACAATACACCAATGGAACCCCCAACGTATTTGCGAGAGTATCTATTTAATCAGGTAAAAGACATAAGACCGGACCTCTTAGGGTACCTGTCTCCTCGGAATCACCCGATGTCAGGTGTCCCAGTGTTTCTCGACCTGTGTTGACTTCGTGTGACGACTGTCGTAAAATAAAAGTAAATGGATACACTCGAGGTAAGAAAGGGAGAAGAGGAGAATACGAAAACGACAGAGTTTAATAGAGAAAAATACAACACTCTAACGATGGTTTAACCTCATCGTTACCAACAAAAAAAAAAACGAAGGAGGAAAATGGAAATACGATATTATTTAATAAATTTCGAATAACACTCAACGTTAAAAGACTAAGATGTATATTGAAAGGAGTTTCATAACACATAAAAACGGAAAAACAAAAATCGTCTCTCGAAGAAATTTGTAAATAACATTCGTCTTGGTCACAACTACTTAAAGGAGTCGAAAGTAAACAAACCCTTCTAGAAACAAAAAGGAAGTGTAGACTTATTATTGAAAAGATCTTTTTTATCAGAGCTGACTATGAAAAATAAAAAATCATAAAACTCTTACAGTGAACTAAGGGAGAACAGGACATCTCAAAGACAATTCTTTGGACTAGTATCCGAGTACCCCTAAGAGTACATCCATGTTAGGCAAAAAGGAGGACCGACGGAATTTTTAGGAAAGAAACAGTAACTGAAAACTGTTAAAATTATATTATACAGGACACGTTCCAGAAAACGTAACTCCATTAATCCACAATCGAAATACTTAAACATATAGGTTAAAGAAAGGGTCTAAACCCTTCAAGAGTCGATAATAAACAAATTTATAGGAGAGAGTCAATAATAAACAAATTTATATTGACTTTGAAGGGGAGAGGGACAGAAGAGGACCCTATGGGGAATGAGATTACAACGGAAAGGATTTTCTCAGTATATCGAAGACCTCTTAAGGGAGTAAAAATTTAATAGAATGAAGAGAGAGGAGTATATGAACATCGTAAAGATTTAAAGATAGTAGTTCGGACGATTAAGAGAGAAAGTATGTCAGATTAGATAAAGGTTTCGAAAGGTTCTGTAATAAAAATTGTAAATGACTCAAGAAGTTAAGGTTTCAAAGACAAACCGAGGAAAAAATCTCAAAATTACAGAGACCATAAAAAAGACAAATGATCAAAATAAAGACTCGAGCAATCAGACCGAAAGACTAAAAAGAACGTCGAAAGACTCAAAGAAGTACTGTCGGTAAAACTTAAGAAATAGTCAATCTAATATTATAAAATACTGTCATTCAAACCAAAGACCTCTTAACGGTAAAAGAAAAACACCATGTCACAATGACACTAAGAAGTACCATGAACTCAAAAAGGAGCGGACCACGCAAACTACATCAATCTTTAATCTCCGGAAAGATAACAGAAGGTCATCCGCCACGATACCGTATGCAAAGACAAAAGAGTGTGGATCCGAATGAGACTAATATAAGCCCTCATCAGCGAAAGGTGGGAAGGGGGCAGAGACGTTTTCCACTCCGAGATAATAGCGAAGAACACAGAAACCCCAATGACGACGAAACGGGGACTTCACTACGACAATAGCAGTGGGCCACGGGGTCCTACCACCCGAGAAGGGAGTACAGACCCTAGGGGACTCAGTATCAAAGTAGTTGCGTCCCTCTTTCTTTCCCGTCCTACCCTCGGTCCCACTCTGACCGTGGAGTCGGAACAGAGAACGACCTTTCAAACACCTGAGACGACGACGTCCAATTCCCCATCCCCAGTCTTGACCCCAGTACCCCTTAGGTAATTTTTTTCTCATTTATCTGAACTTATCCGTAGAGAGGCTTCTTCTATATATTTATTGATAATTCATGTGTGTGTGTGTCGAGTTGTAATGAGTAATAATCCCTTTAAGTTTAGTTTCTTTCGATGATACTTTATGGTGGAGTATGAGTAATCCTACCTATGATATTTTTTCTTGTCTTTTATTGTTCATAACCGGTCCTACACCTCTTTAACCTTAGGAACACATTAGCAACAGTCACTAGTGTGGCAATACCAATAAACCCAGTACTTCTAGAAAAAGCATACCAAGAAGATACATAAGAACAGTGGAGAAGAATTATAGAAGACAAAGACAATCTAGGTACGACGAAGACAGGAAATAACACGGGTAGAAACGAACTTTACAATGGAACCATAGAGATTAAAAGAACTCCTCTAGAGATTAGAAAGGGTAAGATAACAAAAGGAGATAAAGAAACGTAACTAGTGACTTTTTCCGAAAGAATAGAGAGAAACGATAAGAAACCTTCAGATGTAAATCTACCCATATAAAAAGGAAAAGAGGAAACGGAAAATAAAAAGAAGAAAAGAGTCGATAAACATTCCGGAGGAACCTGTTGGTAAAACGGAAAAACGTACAGAGAAAGAACCCTACCAGAACTAGTGACGGAGGACATGTCACAGTGTTTGAAGGTAGGTATCAAGAAGTCCGTAGGACAGATAGTCTAGATTAGGGAACTTAGATAAAGAGTGAAGGTGACATATTAGCATTCCCTAAACTAAATCCAGTATGGACTTACCGGATCACCAAAAGGGATGAAAGAAGTGAAATTCAGACTTAAACCTCTATTCCTCAAGTACTTGACTCGGTGTCAGTCAAGGGTCAGAACGAAAACGACTGACACATCTCTAAGAGGTAGAAGTCGACGTTTCTTATATTAGTTAGACTAAAGCCACAACTGGTAGACCCACTACAGGTACTCTCTCAACAGAAGAACACAACAACCTTCTCCCACAAACGATACTGGTCACGTAAGAGTACCGTTTTGAGTCAATCGGAAACGGGACGAATTAAAAATGAGGTTCCAGTTTGAACGGACAATGAGGTCTACAAAGAACTGAAGGATGAAGACGTAAGGTCAGGGGATATTACTTTTCCTGTAGAAAAAACCGACAATCAAGATCTTACAGAACATCCAGAAGTATCTTGGTGAGTTGAAGTCGAAGAAGTGTAATCACCAACCCCGTATCTGAACCTAAAGACACTATAACTTACCAACCCGAAGGGACCATCGAGTCAACCATTTCTTAGATGGACGTTACGTCCTCTGGGGTCAAGTTAAGGACCCAACCCTTCTAGACGCCCTCTTCCCTTTCAGATGGTCAAGGTCATAAGGACCCGAAGGAAACACCGAGTCGACCATTTCTTAGACGGACGTTACACCTTCTGGACCCAAACTAGGGACCTAACCCTTCTAGGGAACCTCTTCCCTTTCCGAATGGGTGTACTCATAAGACCGGACCTGTTAAGGAACCTGACATATCAGACACCCCAACGTTTCTCAACCTTTACTGACTCACTGAAATTGAACGGAACCTTTACTTGTCTCTAGTAAGACAGTAAAAACTCTAACGTGGGTTCATGACGTAAAATCTGAGAAAACAACTGATACTCCCGATGAGGTAAAGTAGATTCCTTAAGTCCGGTTTCATCATCTATATTACCAGTAGACTTAATTTAAGTTGGTACGACCAGGTAAAATCAAGTGACTAAGGATTTTACAGTTACAAGTGAGTACCACCACTCCAGACTGTCTTACACCAGGTGACCTCTTCCCTTACCGTTTGGTGAAGTCATAAGAAAGGAACTCTTTGGGTACTTGTCATACTTTTCCGTTTTACTATCCTATGACTTTCTCTTTGAGGGGTCCAGTCATCCACGGGTTATACGATGAACTCTAGTCACCTCTTTATTGACGTCTTTCTTACTTCCCTACCTCGGTTTCGTTTTTGTTATGAGTCGACACCTATACTGACCACTATTTTCGTTCCAGGCTACGACATTTTTCGTTATAACGTATCCTTGGACCTTACAGTCCAGTCACTTAGTTCCGTTTAACCTTCACCGGTTTGTTCTCTACCGTTCTCACTTGCAGCTGTAAGATCCTTAGTCACTTGATTTTACCTGACCTTACCCACTTAAATTGAGTGTACTGGTAATATAGAGGATGACACCCGTCCTTAGGGAGTCTTCTTTACCTCATCGGTAGTACCAGTTGTTTTCTCAGGCTTTACGTCATGAACCTACGTTAGAGTTTTCGTTGTCTTACTAGCGACAAGCAGGGGTTCCTTTTGGTAAGTTATAGTGTCATTAGGTTCAGATACGGGGTTGATCATTACGACTTCTTCGACTTCAACTTGCCAAGATACTTCTGGATGTTCTGGAAAATCTTGATTGTGGGTTTTTTCTACAGGAAAAGTAATATCCCCTGACCTTACGTTTTCATCCTTCAGTTCTTTGTGGACCTCATTGTCCATTTAAACCGGAACCTTACGCCTTACTTCGTCCCGTTTCTGATTATCTCAAAACGGTTCGTTTACGTGACCAGTATCGTTTGTGGGAGAAGGTTGTTGTGTTCTCTTCTGAGATGTGTACCTGTAGTGGTCTACCAGTTGTGGTTTTCCTCTAACTAATATAAGAAACGTCGGTTTCTACCTCTTCGAGATATGTCAGTTGTTTTTGTTCTGGTCCTCGACTGACACCGAGTCTAGTACTTGAGGAATTATGGTTTAAGTCTGAATTTAACTTCTTTCATCCCTTTTGGCGATCTGGTAAGTCCATACTGTATTTAGTTTAGGGAATATTAATATGTCACCTTCACTCTTTATCTAAATTCCCGGATCTAGACTATTTCACGGACTACTTGATACCTTACTACAAACACTGTAACATGTCCTCTGGCCCTAGTTCTGGTACGGGTATCTTTTCTTTACGTTTTTTCGTTTTACCGACAGACCCCTCCGGAATGTTTATTGACTTTTCTTCTCTTCACTTTTCGTTTCCTCTTTTCCTTTCTATATTTGTAGATTTACGTCTCAAGGTTTCTTGTCGTTCTTCTCTATTCTTTCGGAAGAAGTCGCTAGTACGTTTCTGTATCTCCTTTTCTTGTCTTACCCTTTCTGATCTCTAGAGAAGTTCTTTTAATCTCTATGGTTCCCTTGTAAAGTACGTTTCTACCCGAGCTATTTCCTGTCTTTAACAGACCTGGGTTGTCTTCGTCTTCTATAATTCTTCTTCACCGTTCTTATGCGTCTTCTGGACATGTTTTTTCTAGAAGTGCTGGGTCTATTAGTGCTACCACACTAGTGAGTAGATCTCGGTCTGTAGGACTTTACACTTCAGTTCACCCGGAATCTTTCGTAGTGATACTTGTTTCCATCACCTCCACTACCCTAAGGTCAACTCGATAAAGTTTAGGACTTTCTACTACGACACTTTCTCGACGTGAGTTATACGGTCTTTTAAACCTTTTGAGTCGTCACCGGTGTCCTGACCTTTTCTATACAAAAGTAAGGTTAGGGTTTCTTCCGTGTTTGACGGTGTGTTAACATGAGTAGAGTGTACGATCATTTCATTACGAGTTTTAAGAGGTTCGGTCCGAAGTCGTTATACACTTGGCACTTGAAGGACTACATGGTCGACCAAAAGCTTTTCCGTCTCTTTGGTCTCTAGTTTAACGGTTGTAGACGACCTAGTACCTTTTTCGTTTTCTCAAGGTCTTTTTGTAGATAAAGACGAAATAACTGATACGGTTTCGGAAACGGACACACCTAGTGTTATTTGACACCTTTTAAGACTCTCTTTACCTTTATGGTCTGGTGGACTGGACGGAGAACTCTTTAGACATACGTCCAGTCCTTCGTTGTCAATGTTGACCTGTACCTTGTTGTCTGACCAAGGTTTATCCTTTTCCTCACACAGTTCCGACATATAACAGTAGGACGAATAAATTGAATATATGTCTCATATAGTACCCTTTGTGACATGACCTTCTTTGTGTTCGACCTTAGTTCTAACGACCCTCTTTATAGTTATTAGAGTCTATAGGTCTACTGTGGTACGAATACCGTCTTTCACTTCTTCTTGAGTTTTCGGAGAACTAGTTTCACTTTCTGCTCTCACTTTTTCAACCGAATTTCGAGTTGTAAGTCTTTTGCTTCTAGTACCGTAGACCAGGGTAGCGAAGTACCCTTTATCTACTCCTTTGTCACTTTTGTCACAGTCTGGAATAAAACCCCCCGAGGTTTTAGTGACGTCTACCACTGACGTCGGTACTTTAATTTTCTGCGAATGAGGAACCTTCTTTTCAATACTGGTTGGATCTGTCGTATAAGTTTTCGTCTCTGTAATGAAACGGCTGATTCCAGGTAGATCAGTTCCGATACCAAAAAGGTCATCAGTACATACCTATACTCTCAACCTGACACTTCTTCCGACTCACGGTTTCTTAACTACGAAAACTTGACACCACAACCTCTTCTGAGAACTCTCAGGGAACCTGACGTTCCTCTAGGTTGGTCAGGTAAGACTTCCTCTAGTCGGGACCCTAAAGAAACCTTCCTTACAACGATTTCGACTCCGAGGTCATGAAACCGATGGAGTACCCTTCTCATCTGAGTAACCTTTTCTGAGACTACGACCCTCCCTAACCCCCGTCCTCTTCTTCCCCTGTCGTCTCCTACTCTACCGACCTACCGTAGTGCCTTAGCTACCTACACTCAGACTCAATTGAGGCCTTCAACCACTACCTGTCCCTCCGGACCGTACGACACTAAGTACCCCATCGTTTGTCAGTCTGTGTTGACTCGCTGACTTGACTTGACTACCAGTCATTTAGAAATTAGGATGAAAGACAACTATCGTCCCGACACAAAGGAGGGACAACAAACCGGACTCCGGTTTGACAGCTGGGTGTGGAGGTGATGTCTCAGGACCTTTGAGTGTCCGTTCAGACCAAGTCAGAGAACACCCCAATGACGAGGAAAGAGAACCGAGGACCACACGTGTTCCAAAACAAACACGGGAGGTTCTCGGACAAATAGGTCAGAACACCTTCAAAACATTAGTTAGGGTGACCGGAGGTTTCAGTTTAAGGGACCCCCAACAGTCAGGGAAACATCCTAGGGGTCCAACTCTTTAAGACAACATCCAGGATCTTGAAAGAATTGTCACGTTCTTAAAGAAAACATATTAACAAGACGTCAAACACCCAGTAGACGAGTCACCGAGATACCACCCGATTACCACTGGAGGAAGTTCTCCCAATACGTTGTCCGACGTACTGGGTCTAGACGACGTCGTTCGATCTCAGGGACAGGGACGTCGTCCGTTGACGACTGGAGACGGAAGTGTCCTCTATGAGTTTGTGAGTTTCCGTGAGACCAGAGACACCCTAAAGACCCAGGACCACGTGTGTTCCAAAACAAACTCGGGAGACTCGTAGAGACCACCCATACCTCAAACTAAGATTTACAATGTATTAAAACCACCCTTACATTTTACTATTTTAGTAATAACTCTGGTGATGTCTTCAAGGATTCTTTTAATTTTTATCTCGATGGTATTCTGTGTATTTAAGGTGAACACTCAACAACAACAAGTCAGAGATTCAGTAGGGACTGTGAGACACTGGGGTATCTGACGTAGTGTAGTCGGAAGAGACTGGAAGTGATAGAGGGACTCAAACGAGATTGGGTACAGGTAACACCGTCACTACGGTAGGTTGGTAGAGTAGGAGACAGTGGGGGAAGAGGAGAACGGAAATCAGAAGGGGTCGTAGTCCTAGAAAAGGTCACTCAGTCGAGAAACTTAGTGCACCGGTTTCTTAACCTCGAAGTCGAAGTCGTAGTCAGGAAGGTTACTTATAAGTCCCGACTAAAGGAAATCCTAATTGACCAAACTAGAGGAAGGAAAGGTTTTCAGAAGAGGTCGTGGTGTCAAACTTTCTTAGTCAAGAATCCGTGAGTCGGAAGAAGTACCAGGTTGAAAGTGTAGACATGTACTGATGACCTTTTTGGTATTGAAACCGATATACCTGGAAACAACCGTTTTACTACAGAGACGAAAAATTATGTAACAGATCCGAACAGCAACGATAAGAGGGTTCCTCTTTCATAGAAAATAAAAGCATCTACGGTAGTGACAGACTTCACTAAAGTCTCGGGTTCTTTTATTTTAGACTGTGACAAAGGAGTAAAAGGGGTAGATAAACGGTATTCCACTACCGTGACCTACGGTACTAGAATCAAAAAACTTACAACTCAAAATTCGGTTGAAAAAGTGAGAGGAGAAAATGGAAGTAGCTTCTCCGAGAAATCAAGAAGAAGTGAAAGACGGTAATTTCACCGTAGTAAACGTATAGACTTCAACAACTATAAAGAAGGTCGTTAGAACTAACGTCGAACTCTAAGCAGATGGGGTCGTGAAGTGTACTACAGGAGACGTATACTCACTTTATTTGTCACACTATTATATGTCGGAGTCACATGAGGAAAGGGTTAAAACTTGGTCAGGTAATAAGGTACAGGTCAAGATTGACGACAAAGAACAGAACGTATGTCCAAAGAGTCCTCCGTCCATTATACCTGACCATAAAGTAGAGTAATTCTTATAAAGTGTTAAACGACACTAGGTGTGTCAGTTTCCGAAATCGTATCAGTTACTTCGTCTCCTCTAAAAAAAAATTAAGGGAAAGAAAAAGATACTAGGTCACATACGACCCTCAAACTAGAGACCAAGGAGGCGGAAAAGATTTAGGTCGAACATGTAGATCTTCAAGAACCAAGTGTATGACGACTTCGGGTCGAACTTCCTAAAACTCGTTTTAGAGTGATTGTACACTTTACTCACGTTAACATGTCATTAAACTTGTAAGAAACCGGAACGGAATGAAACCCTAACCTTACTTTTGACTGGAAAAGGTCGGGACACCGGTGACGACTCAAAAGGTTTAAACAACCGTATTACTCACGTCACAAAATTGTCGTAGTAGAAAATTCTAAACTTTATCGAGTCGACTTTAAGATAATGGAGGTGATTGAAACAAATATCCTACGAAGGATTATGGGTGAATTGAAGTGTGAAGTCCTACAGACCGAGATACACTCACTAGTATGGTAGTACCAATAGACCCAGTAATTCTGGAAAAAACATATCGAGAAAACACATAAGAACGATGTAAAAGAATTAGATAAGACGAAAGCAATTCAGGAACGGTAAAATAACACGGACAGAAACATACTTTATAAGGGAATCATCGAGGTCAAAAGAATTTCTCTAGAGATCAGAAGAGGTAAGGTAACAAGAAGACCTATCATGGGGGAGGGGGGGGGGGGGGTTTTTTTTTCTCTTTTTAAACTTTTATATAAGAGTGTTTCTGTAAACATATGGGTACATGTCTTGTAATAAGTAATATCGATTTTGTACCTTTGTTGGGTTCACAGGTAATTTTCTATTTACCCATTAGTTTCACAGTATATGTATACTGTACCTTAAATAAGTCTGAATATTCCTTTCTTGTAAGTCTAAGTACGTTGTTGTACCTACTTAGAACTCCAGTAATGCCATTCACTTTTTTTGGTCAGTTTTCATCTGTTTATCATATACTAGGGTGAATATATTATATAAGTCTCATTAGTTTTAGTATCCTTGTCTTTCACCCGACTACAAACAGTCCCCGACCCCTCTTCCTCGTATCCCTGAATAACAAACTACCCATACATTAAAGTCAAAATGTTCTTTTTCCAATACCTTTAACTACCACAACCAAAGTGTCACAATACTTTCACAAATATGGCGAAGTGATATGTGAAGTTTCCGAATACCACCTTATAAAATTCCCTACATACATATAAAATGTCGTTATGTTTAACTTATTTTTATATACTTCACCACTGTGCCCATTTTTCCGTGTGACTCTACGTGTTCGTATATTTCTGAATGGGGACTCTGGGAACCGTAAACCGGGTCCAGTGACATATAACGTTTCCCACATGTGTTCCCGTTTTGGGTTCGGCAGACTTAAAATGTTTTCGTGCTGAACCGTAAAGATGGGTCTACTCTGGTGACCACGGTAGACGGAATGTCGGTCGTCTACCACGTAAAAAGTCAACTTAATAGGGGTAAATTCACTAACGGAGGTAATGGGGAGAGATGGGTTAAAGTCTACGTTTCGATTCGAAATCTAGGAACGGTTTGAAGAGAACGGTTACTTCGAGTGTCAAATATATATTTCGTGAACGCGTATCTAACCAAATGGACCCAAAGGAGTGTTGAATTGTCTTAGTCGTTAGAATGTCAAGTGTAAAGTGTAATTAACTAATCACTACTTATTAAGGTATATAATTAAATTTTGTATTACTAAAAGACAAAAAGGACCGAAGGGATAAAGATATTAATGTTTAATTTTACCTTTAGAAAGAACGATAACGACATAGACCTATAAAACCACGGTTTATATCTAATTAAATGAATAGGTGAATAAGTGGTTAATAACTATTTGATAATGTACGGTTCCGTTTTAAGACGACGACGACGATTCAGTGAAGTCAGCACAGGCTGAGACACACTGTGGTATCTGCCGTCGGGTGGTCCGAGGGGGTAGGGACCCTAAGAGGTCCGTTCTTGTGACCTCACCCAACGGTAAAGGAAGAGGTTACGTACTTTCACTTTTCACTTTCACTTTAGCGAGTCAGTACAGACTGAGAAACGCTGGGGTACCTGACGTCGGATGGTCTGAGGAGGCAGGTGCCCTAAAAGGTCCGTTCTCATGACCTCACCCCACGGTAACGTAAGATCGTCAACCTTTATGTTTTTACTTGTTTCTCAATTCAGGAACAAGAATACTTTGAATGTAAGACAACCCCCTTAGTCTATATATTGTTACTATTTATCTAGCTATGTATTTATTGTCTAACTATCTACAATCACGATCACGATTCATCTTTTTATTTCGTTCCATTGACTCATCTCCTATGAAGTTTATCCACACCTACAGATCCAAATTTCGACAGAGTCCTTAATCATTATACCTCGTTGTTTGGAACGACAATCATTAATAAGGAGAGTCGTTGTCATCGATCGTAAATGACTCACGAAATGTATGTACTAAGAATGATAATGGAAGTGAAATGTTTCCTTATTTGACTCTGAACCTCTTTCGTTTTACAAAATTTTGTGGTTCTAGTATCCCGATTATTTCCCGTCACTTTCACAATAAGTGAGTCGACACAGACTGGGAAACACTGGGGTACCTGACATCGGACGGTCCAAGGAGACAGGTACCTTAAGAGGTCCATTCTTATGGTCTCATCCATTGGTAAGGGAAGAGGTCTGGGTCCCTAACTTGAACCCAGAGGACGTGACGACCGTCTAAGAAATGGTACTCTCGACGGTTCCTTAAACTCAAATTTAGGACAGAGACGGTAATTATTTCTCGTCTCTACCCTAAATTTAAGTCCAAAAGGACTTAAGGTTCGGGTACGAAGATGATGACTTGATACTACCTATAAAGGAAATAATTTAATAAAACATGTATGAATTGGTTCAGCCGAGTATTCGATACAACGGAGAAAGTCAAGGACACAGAGTAGGACAGAAGTGGAAGTCGGGACGACCCGGGGTCCGACACCGTCCTCTACACAATCTCGAAGTGACACTCCGGGTTTTTCCGAGAGGGGGCTAGGACATGACCAAAATAATGTTCTTACAGTGTGACCCTTCGTCTCTCCGGGGGAAACCTCCTCCTCGTAGGAAGTTGGAGTGAGACTACCGTCTCGTAAGACCTTTGAAGAGAACACCCCGACTGTTACCGGACCCCCATGTCGTGTCACTCTACCACTATGAGTCGTAGTATCCATCCAACCACCATGGACCCGATGTCCAATGTAAATATCAGTTATTTTATAAAGAGGTTATCTGACATGTTTAGGAGGGTTACAGTTTCTCAATAATCGTACTTTGGTTCCGAACCCCGAAGACCTCTAACCATGACTAAAGTACCCCTGTCTCTTCCCTTTTCTTTATTTAAAATTACAATCTAAGACCGTTAGTGAAAGGGACACGATAATAAAACTTTTAATGTTTAATATGACCTTTACTAAGGTTAACTCTTTAGTCTTGGACCGTTTTTGGACAGGATTATATATCGATCAGGGTGTGAATGTATCAAAAACAGACCTACTTTATATAAACCGTGACTTGAGTTCATATCCAGAGAAGTGAATCCTGGTGGGTCATTGTTTTGTTGTGAATAGTGACCCCCTCAGTGGCGTCCCGATGACTCGTAGGAACCGGAACGACGATGACGACGAGACCACGTAATGAAGTCCTGGGTTTCCTTAAGTCCATGCACCGATATAGAGTGAGAAACTACAACACTGAAAACGGTAACGATAATAATAAAGCTGAACACATCACGTAGGATGTTTCCAACTAATAAGAAAAGGTTCATGACTAGTGTGTCTAACCGTCTCTATTTTTCCGTCTTGTTTAAAGAATTACTTCAACAATCAGGTACACAAAGTAAACTCAAAATTTAGTTTCTCATCTCAAAACAAAGGTAAATTTTTAATCTCCAATTCATAAATGACAAGGTTGGAGTCAGGTTTCGAATCACTTTTATTTTTCTTACTTTCTCTTTCAGAAAGTAGACATTGTTGTTGTCTTTATTTGTTATCGGTATCCTTGTTAGGTATTTGAGTATATATAAATTTATGGTAAATTTATATCACTATAAATCTATTTTAATTCTATAAGACTCTTACTTTAATTTAAAAGTCAAAGACTAACAAACAACGATAATACACACACAATCAGTGAGTCGGTACAGGTTGAGAAACACTGGGATACCTGAAATCGGGCGACCCGAGAAAACAGGTACCCTAAGAGGTCCGTTCTTATGTCCTTACCTAATGGTCAAGGAAGAGGTCCCTTGACCAACTTGGGTCCCCAACTTGCCCAGAGGGTGTAACGTCCGTCTAAGAAATTGTAGACTCGGTAGTTCCTTCGGGGAACAATGATCACATATCTTTAAGTTAACCAAAAAGATATAACCAGAGTATAGGATGTTGAAACGATTTGTGTGAATAATCAAAACAGTTAAAGTAGTCTAAAAGATGTGTCTACTAGTTCAGTAGATACTTATTTCTGTTAAAATATGGAAGAAAAGGTTAGAGCTAAGGAAAATAAAGAAAAAGGAATCACATGACCGATCTTGGAGGACATGTTACAACTTGTGTTCACAATTCTCTTGTCTGCAGAATCAGAACAAGAACTCGAATCCCTCTCCTTTCATAAACTTGAAAGTGGCAAATGTATACTATTAGAATCGACACCTAAAGAACATCGATGACAAACAATCCGACTTCTTCGGGGATGATTAGCATTAAATGACTGTCAAAAATATCTTGTTTACGAAAAAGATGTAACTCTTTTAGTATACTAAAAGAAAAGATCAGATGACTATGTCTAAAACCTAAAACTTACAACCTACAACTTTGTCGAAACGTAAAGACCCCAATTGGAGTGAACCAATATTAAAAACTTAAACTAAACGATTTTAAAACAATTCTTACAAACGTGGATACAAGTATTACCTATAACCAAAACATCGAAATAAAGAATAGTAAAGAAAAAGACCGACCTATAGTTCCATTATAGGTAAATCAATTCTGGAGGTCTTAGGAAGTAAGGAGAAACATGTATATATGTAGGTGTACCATAGTAAAATAGAGACGAATTTCCTAAAGAAAAATTGTAAAGAACACCATACTTAAACAACCACTTAAACTAACTATCACAACTTCAGAAGTTATAGACATGACAAAAAAGAGGATGAAATAACTAATAACTCTCTTCCTATACTTTTAGAAATTGTCATTAACACCCAAAAAAGTAAAGAAGAACGTTAGGATAGTCTAAACGAAGTATATAGAACTTTGAGATAATAATCCACGTGTTTATAAATAGCGACAATACACAAAAACTACTTTACTGGTGTAATAGAAAATACTGAAATACTGGAAAAATAAGGACCACCATAGTAAATTGGGACTTTGTGATAAACTATAATTATTTTTAATTAATTACAACATAATTGATATCCCGAAGGGACCACCGAGTCCATCATTTCTTATATGGACATTACGTCCTCTGGGTCCAAACTAAGGACCCAACCCTTCTGGGGGACCTCCTTCCTTACCGATGGGTGAGGTCATAAGACCGGATCTCTTAGGGTACCTTTCTCCTCGGATATAATTATATAACTATAGTTTATTATAAAGTTCCATTTAATATGATGGTCCTTATTTTTCGATATATTAATTACAACCCGAAGGGTCCACCGAGTCACCATTTCTTAGACGGATGGTTTCGTCCTCTGTATTCTCTGCACCCAAACTAGGGACCCAACCTTTCCAGGGGACCTCCTCCTTTACCGTTGAACGAGGTCATAACAACGGACCTCTTCGGGTACTTGTCTCCTCGGACCTCCCGATGTCAGGTACTCCAATGTTTCTCGACCTGTGCTGACTCGTATATACGTATCTTAATTATACGAACTATAAAGAAAAAAGATGAGAAATTTTAAAATTGGATAAACAAAAAGATATAAATTTCGTATAAAAATATCTATCGCATACCCATTAAGACAAAAAATAGATTATACCGTCAGACAAAGATGAAAGATTGAAATTTTTGAAACTGGTAAATGTAATTATACTAACACCTATGTTAATCCCAGGATACAGATAATAAAGGGATAAACGAGAGACGAACAGAGTAAACAAGAAACAAAAGGTAAAGGAAAAAAACAGATGGGAGAACCCATAAAAACACTAAGTTAAAATAAAGGAGACAACCAAATAATCGACATATTGAGAAACAAAACAATAAAATCACCAATAAAATTCGACATACCATATGTATAGATAGAATAGTCAGATGAATGTTCACCGTAACATAGTGACGTACATATCGTACTCTTATAATAGTAACACATGAGGTAAAAAGGGAAGGGACCATGTAACAATGATGGAAACATTTGTTAGTCAATAAAACTTTTCTTCGAATGTATATCAAATTTTTATAATATGTAAATGAGTATGTCGATTATGAAGTTACAAAAAGTAAGGAAATACACATAGGTATAAAAGTAGACCATAGTAAAAAAAAAAAGACGAATTTTCTAAAAACATCCTACCCAGACGATCACTAATTAGTAGAGTCGAAGACATACTGACATTTTCAGAAACAAAACGTAAGTAACCACTCTTTATAAACACGACCGTATCTGAGGATTCAACTTTTAAAAAAAAAAGAAAGTTATAAATTTTCTACAACGACACGACAGAAGAACACACGTACCGAAGACTGCCCTTTAGACGGTAGTAGGAACTGAAACAAGAATGCACTGACGAAATTGAAAAGAGAGACTTACGAAAAAACAACTAGTCTTTAGAACCCTACATGCCTGACAAAATAAGTCACGAAACCCACGAATATTCGAAAGTTCTGAAATATAAACCTTGGTGATTAGGAAATGAAAGACAGAAAGAGACACCATATTGCGCTTGAGAGGAAAAGATAGTCCGGTTTACTAAGACAAAAGGAAAAAAAAAAAAAACCGAGTATGACTTTTAGTTCGTTTATTTGTTTATTAACCTAGAGTCAAATTACTTTTGGTAGAATTACTACCACCAATTCGTACAGAAGAATGAAGATGAAAGTTCAGTTAGTTACCAGGAAATAGGAAGACGAAGAAACATACTTTTTACTGTAGTAAAGTGTAGTAAAACACTGACTATAAATGTCGATGGATTATAAAAAAGTTTACTATAATACATATGTTAAAAATACATCGTGATTGGGACTAGTCAAGTCAAGAGAAGTCAGCGAGTCAGTACAGGCTTAGACACTAGGGTACCTGACGTCGTGCGGTCCGAAGGGACGGGTAGTGGTTGAAATTTGAATGAGTTTGAGTGCAGGCAACTCAGTCACTACGGTAGGTTGGTAGAGTAGGAGACAGTAGGGGAAGAGGAGGACGGGAGTTAGAAAGGGTCGTAGTCTCAGAAAAGTTTACTTAGTCAAGAGACGTAGTCAACCGGTTTCATGACCTCAAAGTCGAAGTCGTAGTCAGGAAGGTCACTTATAAGTCCTGACTAAAGGAAATCCTACCTGACCAACCTAGAGGAACTTCAAGTTTCCCGGAGAGTTCTCAGAATAGGTTGTGGTGTTAAGTTTTCGTAGTTAAGAAGCTACAAGTCTAAAGAAATGTTAGGTAGAGAGTGTAGGTATGTACTGATGTCCTTTTCGATATCGAAACTGATCTACCTGGAAACGGTCGTTGTATTACAGACGAAAAATTATACTACAGATGTAGTATCAAAAACAAGGTTCCTCATTCGTAGAAAATTAAAGTACCGACGTCAGTGGTAGATGTCACTAAAACCTCGGGCTTTCTATTTCGGAGAGTGACAAAGGTGACAAAGGGATAGATAAAGGGTATTCACTACCCTGGTCTACGGTACTAGAAGCAAAAGACTTACAACTCGCAATTCGGTTAAAAAAGTGAGAGGAGAAAGTGAAAGTAGTTCTCCGAAACATCAAGAAGAAGTGAAAGACGGTATTCCCACCACAATAGACGTATAGACTCCAATAACTATAAAGAGGACCGTTAGAACTAAGGTCGAACACGAAGTAGGTCGAACCGTAAAGTGTACTATATGAAACGTATATCCAATTTGTTCGTCCCACTGTTATATGTCGGAGCTACATGAGGAAAGGGTTAAACCTTGGTTAGACAACAGAGTACAGATCAAGATTAACAACGAAGAACTGGACGTATGTCTAAAGAGTCCTCTGGCCATTCCACCAGACCATAAGGGTAGAAAAATTCTTGAAAGGTGTCAAACAACACTAGGTGAGTCAGTTTCCGAAACCGTATCAGTTATTTCGTCTTTATCGACAAAAGACCTTGAGAGAACGAAAAAACTACTAGGTTGTCTACAACCGTTAAACTAGAAACCAAAGGGACCGAAAAGATTTAGGTCGAATTTATAGACCTTCAAGTGTCAAGTGTATGACAACTTCGGACCGAACCTCTTAAAACTCGTAATGAAATGATCGTACACTCTACTCACGTTAACACACCATCAAACTCGTAAGAAACCGTAACGGAAAGAAACCCTAACCTTACTTTTGACTGGAAAAGGTCAGGGCACCGCTGACGACTCAAAAGGTTTAAACGACCGTGTAACTTACGTCGTGAAAATGTTGTAGTAGAAAATCCTAAACTTCATCGAGGTGACCTTACGGTAGTGGAGGTGATCGAAACAAGCATCACTACGAAGGATTCNACTGGAAAAGGTCAGGACACCGCTGACGACTCAAAAGGTTTAAACGACCGTGTAACTTACGTCGTGAAAATGTTGTAGTAGAAAATCCTAAACTTCATCGAGGTGACCTTACGGTAGTGGAGGTGATCGAAACAAGCATCACTACGAAGGATTCCGGGTGAACTGAAGTGTAAGGTCCTACAGACCTAGAGCAGGTCACTAGTGTTGTAGTGTCAATAGACCCAGTAATTTTAGTAAAAACACATATCAAGAAGACACAAGAACGGTCGAGAAGAATTATAGAAGACGAAGACAAGTAAAGTAAAGTCAAGTCAAGTTAGCGAGTCAGTACAGGTTGAGAAACGCTGGGGTACTTAGCGTCGTCCGGTCCGGAAAGACAGGTAGTAGTTGAGGGCCTCAAGTGAGTCTAAGTACAGGTAGCTCGGTCACTACGGTAGGTCGGTAGAGTAGGAGACAGCAGGGGAAGAGGAGGACGGGGGTTAGGGAGGGTAGTAGTTTCTGAAAAGGTTACTCAGTTGAGAAACTCACGAAGACAATCCAGGTATGTTAAGGACAGGAAATAACACGGGTAGAAACGTACTTTACAAGGGAACAATAGAGACGAAAAGAACTTCTCTAGAGATCAGAAAGGGTAAGATAACAAAAGGAGATAAAGAAACGTGACTAGCGACTCCTTCAGAAAGAATAGAGAGGAACGATAAGAAACCTTGAGACGTAAGTTTACCCATATAGAAAGGAAAGGAGGAAAGGGAAAACGAAGAGAAGAAAGAAGTCGATAAACATTACGGAGGAGTCTGTTGGTAAAACGGAAAAACGTACAGAAAAAGAACCCCTACCAGAACTAGTGACGGAGGACATGGTATAGTGTTTGGAGACACAGGTATCAAGAAGTCCGTGGGGCAGATAGTCTAGATTAGGGAACTTAGATAAACAGTAAAGGTGACATATTAACATTCCCTAAACAAAATCCAGTGTGGACTTACCAGATCACCAAAGGGGATGAAAGAAGTTAAATGCAGACTTAAAACATTATTCCTCAACAAATAGACTCGGTGACAGTTGAGGGTCAGAACAAAAACGACTGACATATCTCGAAGAGGTAGAAGTCAACGTTTCTTGTATTAGTTAGACTAAAACCATAACCTGTAAACCACTACAGGCACACATCTTAGAAGAGACCCAACAACCTTCTCTCGTAAATGATACTGATTACGTTTCTCAGATTGGGACTATCATGAGTAGTATTTTAGATGGTAAGTAAAGCTTAGATAATATACACTAAAAAATTATACAAATCAAAACACAGGTAAACTGAAGTTAAGTTGGTGATAACGATATTGATATAACTTCTACTTCTTTACTTCTTAAGTCCTTCGATCGTTGGAAAGGTCTAAGTACATATGGATCATTTTCAGTCTCAATCCCGTATTGACCTCAGAGAGATCGGGAATTCAGGTATAAGAGAGGTAATGTAAAAAAAAAAATTTCAGTGAGTCAGCACAGACTGAGAAACTCTGGGGTACCAGGTACCTTAAGAGGTCCGGTCTCATGACCTCACCCATCGGAAAGGGAAGAGGTCCCCTAGAAGGGTTGGGTCCCTAACTTGGGTCCAGAGGACGTAACGTTCGTCTAAGAAATGGTCGACTCGATGTTCCCTTCGGGTTCTTATGACCTCACCCATCGGATAGGGAAGAGGTCCCCTAGAAAGGTTGGGTCCTTAGCTTGACCCTAGAGGACGTAACGTCCACCTAAGAAATGGTTGACTCGACACTCCCTTCAGGGGTAATACAGAAACACTGAAAATTTTACGACCAACGTGGAGGATGGAATTCTTCAATGAAAAGATATAGTAACGGACAGACCTAAAGTAAATAGTTAGCCATCATATGATCTGTACGTCTGTGCCCTTGAAGTCATAACGTCAACTATTATGATTTTTTGTTTTTGTCTAACGACAGTCATGTTGTGGTTTATTGCGTTCTCTTCCTTTCTAATGATTAGTAACAAAATATACCAGGTACTCCCGTCTCCGCGTCCTCCAAGACAGGAGGTCTAAATCCCCTTTAACAACAAAATTTACAGTTTGTACTGATTCTTTAAGACTGTCCGATGGTTAGTCTCCCGGAAACGGATAGTGTTGACTTTTAGAACGGATGACATGAAGGGAGGTTCGTTTCGGAAGGAAGAGTAATAACTGGTCAGAAGAGTCCCTTCTTGAGTCCGGAAAGTTTAAGAAGGTTTTTACTTCTTAAGACGAGGAATTCGGACTAACAAAGGAGGTTCAATGGACGTCCTCACCACATAAATAATCGAGATATTGACGAACCTAATCGTAAGACCATTACATTGTGGGAGGTTTGGGGTCAGAGGAATCGAGACACTACCAGTACTATTATCATAGATGTAATATCCGTGATACTCTGTTAGATACATTTGACGACTCGTGTCACGGACCGGTTTTATAGAAGTCACTTATAATCGAATATAATATTTATCGGTGCAAAACCCAGACAAAAGGAAGTCCGTTTACTTCTCTATCAGACTGAGAATCTATGTGGGATTTGAATCAATTGGACAGATGTTCATTCTTATAACCAACAACTGACTACTCCAATGTTAAGGTCTCCTCTCTCTATGTCCGATCCTAATACGAATGTACGGAAATCAAATTGAGTCCTGTGGACCAAGGGTTTCAGTCCCAGACTTCCGTAATTAGTCAGAAAAAACACCATACGTTTCCACCGAGTCACCATTTCTTAGGTGGACGGTTACGTCCTCTGTGTCCTTTGTACCCAAACCAGGGACCCAACCCTTCTAGGGGACCTCTTCCTTTACCGTTGGGTGAGGTCATAAGAACGGACCCTTTAGGGTACCTGTCTCCTCGGACCACCCGATGTCAGGTACCTCAGAGTTTCTTAACCTATACTGACTCACTGACTGGTGTGTGTGTTCGGACGTATACAGATGAAACCCGTTATTGGACACAAGAGACTCGGACCACTCTGTCTATGTCACACGTACGTACGAATTAACGGGTCAGCACAGATTGAGATACTGGAAATACCTAACTGATACACTGACAATGCCTCGGAGTGCCTGTCCAAGAAAACATGTACCCTAAAAAGTCCGTTCTTATGACCTCACTCAACGGTAGAGGAGGAGGTCTCCTAGAAAGACTAAGTCCTTAGTTTGGGTTCAAATGACGGAACGTCCCTCTAAGAAATGGGTGACTCGGTTGTCCCTTCGGGTTCTGTCTATATCGACGGCGACGACGGTTCAACGAAGTCAGCACAAGCTGAGACACACTGGGGTATCTACCGTCGGGTGGTCCAAGGGGGCAGGGACCCTAAGAGATCCGTTCTTATGACCTCACCCAACGGTAAAGGAAGAGGTTACGTACTTTCACTTTTGACTTTTACTTGAGTGAGTCAGTACAGGCTGAGAAGCGTTGGGGTACCTGACGTCGGATGGTCCGAAGAGGTAGGTGCCCTAAAAGATCTGTTCTCATGACCTCACCCAACGGTAACGGAAGAGGTCTGTCTATTTCTCAGTATCCATTTTCCGTTTCCCGTCTGTACCCTTCGAATCCTCCTCCCGACATAACCTGTCCGGTCTTTCTGAAGTCATAAAGTCACAACTACCTTTATAATACATAAAAATTCCGACTACCTCATCCGAAGGTCTAATCCAAATGTAAATTAGTAGTCAATCCATAAACAGAGGGGACCACCGAGTCTACCATTTCGCAGACGGATGTTATGTCCTCTGGACCCAAGTTAGAGGTACTTACCTCCTCGGACCGTCCGATGTCGGATACCCCAGCGTTTCTCAACCTGTGTTGACTCGCTGAAGTGAAATGAAGTGAAGTCCATTAACAGTTGAACAAAAAATCAGGAACATCATTTATCGAATTAAACAAGTCAACAAATTGTTTAGAAATAATTTATAAAAGTTTGAAGATTCATGTCCTTTATGTTTTTGTTAATTCTGCTCGAAACATGGAAGTTCATTGTGTGGGAAAGTACTTCGTCACAAACTCCGTTTGTGTCTTTAACTATTAATGTTACGTTATACCATTAAAATCATATCGTCCCAAGATACACGAAGTGCCCTTCGAGACCTCCTCCTTCCTATGGAACCTTAATCCACTTTCCCTTCCTTTCTCCCCGATACCTCTTCTGTTATACGTGGTTTACGACAACTTTACCTGAACGTTCCAGTATCTATTTCCTTCCAGACTGATGTTCTCAGAACATCAGGGTAACTTGGTATGAACATATCGTTAAGTCATAATTGAAATTGGGGAGAGATCCGGTATCAGACGAACAGAGGTGGAGTACCCCGACGTCAGTCTTATCTCTCCACCCTCATCCCCTTCGTGAACCGGATCTCAATTTGCAATGCACATTGAATTACAAAGACGAAGACGACAGAGTCAATGTCTGATGCATCTCAAGTAAGATAACTGACTTACTGACTCTTATTAACACTAAGACGTGTTTGTAGAGAAGTCTAGGGTGGAAGGAAGAGATATTGTACTGGATACCCCATCTCGGTCTACAAGAGTTTCTAAACGGTATCGACTTTAGATCCTACCTAAACTAAAGACCCTTTCCTGTAAGATTGTATATCGTGTGACAGGTGTGTCTAGTGAATAGTAGTTACAAGGAAACAACAAAAAGTCTTTCTGAAAGGTGGTGGTCTTGTGGATCCATTCCAAAGACGAAGACCACGACACTCGGAAAAGTAAAATAAATACAAAGGTTCTATCTTGTACTTTGATACACGTAAATTTTCATAAAATGAACTAAAGAATAAATTTAAAAGTTTACGAACCACCCCTCCCTATTTAATCTTGTTCTAACTAAGTGTGTGTAATGTTACATATAGTTATTCTATCTATTGATTATTCCTGGATGACATATCGTGTCCCTTGAGACGAGTTATAAGACATTACCGGATGTACCTTTTTCTTCGATCTTTTCCCACACACACACACACACACACACATATATATATATATATATACATATATACATATACACACACACACACATATATATATATATGTATGTATGTATATATATATATATTATTGTCTAAGTGAAACGACATGTGGACTTTGATTGTGTTGTAACGTCTAATATGGGGTTATTTAAATAAAAAAAAAAATCAAAGTTTAAGAATACTGTATTTACACCATGACGTCTACCACTGACGTCGGTACTTTAATTTTCTACGAATAAGGAACCTTCCTTTCAATACCGGTTGGATCTATCGTATAATTTTTCGTCTCTGTAATGAAATGGTTGTTTACAGGCAGATCATTTCCGATACCAAAAAGGTCATCAGTACATACCTACACTGTCAACCTGATATTTCTTTCGACTCGTGGTCTCTTAACTACGAAAACTAAACACTACAACCTCTTCTGAGAACTCTCAGGGAACCTGACGTTCCTCTAGGTTGGTCAGGTAGGATTTCCTCTAGTCAGGACCCACAAGTAACCTTCCTGACTACAACTTCAACTTTGAGGTTATGAAACCGGTGGACTACGCTTCTCGACTGAGTAAACTTTACTGGGACTACGACCCTTTCTGACTCCCGTCCTCCTCTTCCCCTACTGTCTCCTACTCTACCAACCTACCGTAGTGACTGAGTTACCTGTACTCAAACCCATTTGAGGTCCTCAACCACTACCTGTCCCTTTGGACCACACGACGTTACATACTCCAACTTTCCTCAGTCTGTACTGACTCGTTGACTTGACTTGACTTGACTTTACACCAATCCTTCCGATGAAAGTTTGTATCAATACTTACTCGTATGAATATGAACCTGATATTTCTTCTGATTCACGGTTTCTTAACTACGAAAAGTTGACACCATAACCTCTTCTGAGAACTCTCAGGGAACCTGATGTTCCTCTAGTTTGGTCAGTTAGGGTTTCCTTTAGTTGGGATTCATAGGTAACCCTCCTGACCACGACTTCGACTTCGAGGTTATGAAACCGATGGACTACACTTCTCGACTGAGTAATCCTTTCTGGACTACGACCCTTTCTGACTTCCGTCCTCCTCTTCCCCTACTGTCTCCTACTCTACCAACCTACCGTAGTGGCTGAGTTACCTGTACTCAAACTCGTTCAAGACCATCTACCACTTCATGCCCCTTCGGACCGTCCGACGTCAGGTACCCCAACGTTTCTCAGTCTGTACTGACTCGCTGACTTGTTGTTTTATGAACGAATATGTACCTTAATTACAACAAATGATAGGTAGGTAGAATTAAATAGAAGAAGGTATTCACACGAGATCGTCTCTTGACTGATGAATTACTGTAGTAGCAAGAATTCCGAAATAAATAAATAAGGGAATAACAAGTAAAAGGGTGAGTATGTGAATAAGTCCTCTGATGCTAACTTACGACCGTCACAAGTTGAGTGTTACAATTGACACCTTGCTTTACTTTAATCTTTTTTTTATGAAAAGGACTTCTCGAAAGTATCATAAAATGTCCTTTCCATATAGTAATATTATACTCCATCTTTTGACTTTCCCTGGAATTTTTTTCTGTTTCCGGCTAAAGACTCCCTTACATCTTCGAAGACAATTAAGTACGACTTCGTAAAGTTGAAAACTTTTATTAAATTTTCTATCCATTTATGTTCACAAATAAGATAGTTTCCCTAGAACTTGACACATCAGAAACGGGAGACTAGAACGGAGTCGACCAGAAAAGACATTACAACGGGACCGATATAGAACGTGGTATGAAGACTGTAAAAGAGTTTTCTCGGTACGTCTGAGTCTCATTCGTCGGTACTATAAAATGTATTGGTACGACCCGAGAAGGACGTATAACTAAAAGGGCTTTACGATATATTAGGTGTTTATGTAAAGAGAAAAAGAGAGAGTAGTGGAGTAGTATCAATGTCAGGGTCCCTCAAATTCCTTGGAAGGCCTTGGAGGTTTTGTTTAGGAGTTCTCGGTGGTCTGGGTCACCTTGGCGTCGGTCACATGTTGTTACCACTCCTGAAGGATTCCCTGTCTCTCGAGGTCCCTACTTAGTCCTCCCTTCTCTCTAACTCGTTATCACGTACCAAGTCAGCATAAGTTAAAAATTTACTATAAAGACCGGCATACAGTCCCTATCATCTACCAATATTTGAACCACTGACCTTCTTCTCAGACATCACACTCCAGAACTGATGTCGGCTGACATTAGATAAGGAAGTGTCACTTAGGACCTCTATCACTGGACCAAATAAGGGTCTAGACCTCGTAGGTTGTATGTTTTCTTTTAAGTCCATTCTGTTTGCACTTTATTTATCTCCGTTCTACCGTCACAAAATAGTCTAGGTCGTTCCCTCAAAACTAGTTTCTCAGTAGAGTTTATACTTAGGTTGTACTTTCCGTAATTGACAAGAAGAATATTATGTTTAGGATATTAGTATAGATAAGGAAGAATGAACACATGTGACGACAGTAATGGACTATTTAAGTAATTCCTGTCTATGACATAAAGAAACGATTATACAGTTATCGTAGATCACAAGTACGAATCTTTTGATATCCGGGGGATTTATCGAAAAAAAAAAAAAAATCATTTACTTACTTGTATTAATGATTTAATTCCGAAAATAATAGATTACTCATTTCTTAACATTAAGAAAATTGACAAGAAAAATAAAGGTTATAACAAGAGGAAGGTTGGAACCCAAACTAGGGACCCAAGGACCTAACCCTTCTAGGGGACCTCTTCCCTTTCCGATGGGTGATGTCATAAGACCGGACCTCTTAAAGTACCTTACATATCAGGTACCCCAACGTTTCTGAACCTGTGCTGACTCACTGAAATTGAAAGGTTGGAAGATTGTTAGACAAAGGTCTTACTAGGGAGACTCTACGTGTTAACTAGTGTAGTAACAGTTCTAATTGACAGGAGTTGTTAAGAAGTAAAATTTCGTGCCGGAAACGGAGGGAGGTACGAAAACAGGAAGCAGATTCGAGACGGAATACAGGAACGAAATCGGTACAATTTGAGAGTCGTAAAGGAACTAGTTTGACTCGATAAAACACGAAGAATAGACAGAACACTTCTTTCGACTCGTGGCTTATTAACTACGAGAACTTGACACCACAACCTCTTCTGAGAACTCTCAGGGAACCTGACGTTCCTCTAGGTTGGTCAGGTAAGACTTTCTATAGTCGAGACCATAAAGAAACCTTCCTTACTACGATTTCGACTTTGAGGTCATGAAATCGGTGGAGTACGCTTCTCAACTGAGTAACCTTTTCTGACTACGACCCTCCCTAACCCCCGTCCTCCTCTTCCCCTACTGCCTCCTACTCTACCGACCTACCGTAGTGATTAAGCTACCTGCACTCAGACTCACTTGAGACCCTCAACCACTACCTGTCCCTCCGGACCGCACGACGTTAAGTACCCCAGTGTTCCTCAGCCTGTGCTGACTCGTTGACTTGACTTGACTTACAAACGGAGATCAACCGGATATTGGGAATCAGTGTAAAGATCCGTATTAAGTCAATAGTGATACTTTGAGTGTTACTAAGGGTGGTCGGGAGGGATAGAGGACTGGACTCTCCTTGACTAATAAGAAATCACGTTGTCGTATCAAATTATACGTAAAAATAGAACCAGGAATATTATGAACAACTTAAACAAAAGTAGAGATAAAAAGAGGTATTACCATTCTAAAGACTAGTATACGTGTCTCAAGCACAGTAAAAACGAAGGAATATTTAATGATTACGAATTATCCTCCAGTAATAAGTGACTTATGAATGACCCACCAATTCATTTATTTTCTTTGGGTTTATCAGAGAACCTTCCTAACTTCTTTATGTGTGTGACTTAAAAGAGTCACAATTGCAACGTTTAGAAACCGAATGACCCTTAAAAGAAACACTAGAATCTTAGGGTTCGACGATAACCTCTTCGGAGGAGGTTAAAGAGACACGTTTCACTTTACTTAGTATAAATGAAGGAAGAGGGTTTACTGGTTATATCTGTAACAACAACAACGAATTAACGATTCAACACATGTTGAGAAACTCTGGGGTACCTGACTCCGTCTGCTCTAAAGGGACGGGAAGTGATAGAGGGACTCAAACGAGTTTGAGTACAGGTGACTCAACCACTACGGTAGGTTGGTAGAGTAGGAGTCAACGGGGGAAGAGGAGAACAGAAGTCAAAAGGGGTCGTAACCCCAGAAAAGGTCACTCAGTCGAGAAGAGTAGTCCACCGGTTTCAAAACGTCGAAGTAGAAGTCGTAGTCAGGAAGGTTACTTATAAGTCCAGAATAAAGGAAATCCCAACTGACTAAACTAGCGGAACGACAGGTTCCTGAGAGTTCTCAGAAGAGGTCATGGTGGTAAACTTTCACAGGTCTCTTCTTAACGAAATACCAGGTTGAGAGTGTAGATATGTACTGATGACTTTTTTTTGGTATCGAAACTGATTTACCTGGAAACAACCGTTTCACTACAGAAACGAAAAATTATGTGAATAGATCCAAGTAGTGTCTAAAAGAAGGTCCCTTGTTCGTAGAAAATTAAAGTATCGTCGTCAGTGGTAGGGGTCACTAAAACCTCGGGTTCTTTTACTTTAGACAGGGACGAAGGTGAAAAGGAGAAAGATAAACGGTACTTCACTATCCTGGTCTACGGTACTGGAAGTCAAAAACTTACAACTCAAAATTCGGTCGAAAAAGTGAAAGGAGAAAGTGGAAGTAGTTCTCCGAAAATCAAGGAGAAGTGAAAGACGGTGATTTTCCATAGTGGACGTACAGACTCCAACAACTATAAAGAGGGTCGTTAGAACTAAGGTCGAACACTCAGTAGGTCGGGTCGTAAAACATACTACATAAGACGTACATTTAATTTATTCGTCTGACTGTTATATGTTTGAAGTACATAAGGAAAAGGTTAAAACTTGGTCAGGTGACAAGGTACATGTCAAGATTGACAACGAAGAACAGGACGTATGTCCAGAGAGTCCTCCGTCCATTACACCAGACCATGAGGGTAGAGAAATTCTTATAAGGTGTTAAACAACACTAGGTGTGTCAGTTTCCGAAATCGTATCAGATACTTTGTCTTCATCTACAAAACAACCTTAATATAACGAAAAAGATACTAGGTCGCACACAACCGTTAAACTAGAGACCAAGGAGACGGAAAAGATTTAGGTCGAACATGTAGACCTTCAAGAACCAAGTGAATGACGACTTCGGATCGAATTTCTTAAAACTCGTTTTAGAACGATCATACACTTTACTCACGACGACGACGACGACGATTCAGCGAAGTCAGCACAGGCTGAGACACGCTGGGGTATCTACCGTCGGGTGGTCCGAGGGGGCAGGGACCCTAAGAGGTCCGTTCTTGTACCCTCACCCAACGGTAAAGGAAGAGGTTACGTCCTTTCACTTTTCACTCTCACTTCAACGAGTCAGTACAGGCTGAGAGTCGCTGGGGTACCTGATGTCGGGTGCTCCGAGGAGAAAGGTATCCTAAAAGGTCCGTTCTCATGACCTCACCCCACGGTAATTTAACATATCATTAAACTTGTAAGAAACCGTAACGAAAAGAAACTGTGACCTTGCTTTTGAGTGGAAAGGGTCAGGACACCGGTGATAATTCAAAAGGTTTAAACGACCATATAACTCACGTCACGAAATTGTCGTAGTAGAAAATCCTAAACTTTATCGAGTTGACCTTAAGGTAGTGGACGTGATCGAAACAAACATCGGTAGAAAGGATTCCGAGTGAACTGAAACGTGAGGTCTTACAGACCGAGATCCACTCACTGGTATGGTAGAACCAATAGACCCCCGTAATTCTCGAAAAAACGTGTCAAGACACATAAGACACATCACGAAGGAGAAGAATTAGAGAAGACGAAGACAATTCAGGAACGGTAAAAACAGGAAATAACACGGACAGAACCGTACTTTACAAGGGATCCATAGAGGTTAAAAGAATTTCTCTAACGATCAGAAGGGGTAAGAGAATAAAGGGAGATAAAGAAATGTAACAAGTGAAATCTTCCGGAAGAATAGAGAGGAACGATAAGAGACTTTGAGACATAAGTCAACTCATATAGACAGGGAAAGAGGAAACGAAAGTAAAGAGAAAAAAAGAATCGATAAACATTCCGGAGGGGTCTGTTGGTGAAACGGAGAACGTAAAGAAAAAGAACCCATACCAAAACCAATGACAGAGGACATGTCACAATGTTTGGAGGTAGGTATCAAAAAGTCCGTGAGACAGATGGTCTAGATCAAGGAACTTAGATAACTACTGGAAGTGACACATTAGTGTCCCTAAACTAAATCCAGTATGTGCTTACCGGATCACCAAAAGGAACGACGACGACGATTCAGTGAAATCAGCACAGGCTGAGACACGCTGAGGTATCTGTCGTCGGGTGGTCCGAGGGGGCAGGGGACCTAAGAGGTCCGTTCTTGTAGCCTCACCCAACGGTAAAGGAAGAGGTTACGTACTTTCACTTTTCACTTTCACTTCAGCGAGTCAACACAGACTGGGAGTCACTGGGGTACCTGACGTCGGAAGGTCCGAGGAGACAAGTACCCTAAAAGGTCCGTTCTCATAACCGGACCCCACGGTAACAGAAGAGACTCACCAAAAGGGATGAAGGAAGTTAAACTCGGACTTAAAACGTTATTCGTCGACAACTATACTCGGTGTCAATCGAGGTCCAGAAGAAAAACTTCTGACATATCACACAAAGGTAGAAGTCGACGTTTCTTATATTAGTTAGACTAAAGGTATTATTGGTAGACCACTACGGGTACACATCTCAGTAGAGAACACAACAACCTTCGGTATCTTCACGACTTATCTCCACCCCTCCACCTTTATCGTCCCGAAGAGACGACATCAACACTACTTGTCACCTCTTTCTTTCTATAACAGTCCTTTCAGCAAGACCTGTAAAATTCCCGTCTCCTTTCCGAGATAACACACACACACTCCTATCCTATGAACCAGACACTCCCGAACTTTCTTAAGTGGTCTTCTCTGTCAATCCTTTACTCAGTCGTCTCCTTTTTAACCAAATCTTACGTAACACTCATTAAACATTCAATGTTACATAATGGGTGTCAAATTATCAAAAGAAAGGAGAAGGTTAAGTTGTCGTTTAAGTGGTTCCTTTGTAACCCTTCTATTCCACTCAGTGTAAAGGACCGAAAGAAAGGGGAGACGAGAAGGAATGAATTAAAACGATGATTGACAAACACGAAAAAGGGAAGGGTGATCCTTGGGTGTCAGTAGATAAGTCTAAACTTCTTCCGTATAGGTCTACTGAGGTGTCCCGTTCGGTCGTAACCTCTGTCACTGGAACTTCTACGACATCTTTTGATACTCTTACAAGGAACGTATAATAGTCGGAATCTGGCGATCGAGACATGGGTGTCAACGAGTGTCTCTGGGACACTTCGTCGTTCAGTGAGAGAACCAATAGAGGTTGGTGTGAAGAAGAAAGGGACGTCACGACTCGTAGGGTTTTCTGACCTGTTATCCCCCTACACTGACACACTTTCAAGACGGTTGAAGGACACACGGGTTCAGACACATAAGAGATCCTTGCATCACTTGTTGTAAACTCATTTAAGACGTTAGAAAAGTGTCATCCCTATGAAAACTTCCGTTCCGTCCATCCGGAAGTCGAGGACCTGGACAATTTCTCCTCCCTTTTCGTCAGATCGGTCCTAGTGTTCCTACGTTAGTAGCTTTCAACTAGACTCTTCCCAATTTTCGAAGATCCCATGACAACGATGTATTTGTCAAACAAGATTTGTAGAACAAAGGGAAAGGTAAAAACAACTATCACAGTAACTACTACAAGACCACGTGTACGAAACAAGGTCGGTGACGTTTACTGGTTTTTCGAAATAAGACAGGTGACTATATGACAAAGAAGTACTTTATATGCGTCACAATTCTAAAATCCTTTGTTGGGTAAGACAAATTACCCGACGACGACGACGACGATTCAGTGAAGTCACGACAGGTTGAGACACTCTGGGGTATCTGTCGTCGGGTGGTCCGACGAGACAGGGACCCTAAGAGGTCCGTTCTTATGACCTCACCCAACGGTAAAGGAAGAGGTCAAATTACCCGTTCTTGAAGGTTTGACAATCTGATTTATCATAACACCTGGTTAACATAAGAGAGTTTCAAGTCACACTGGTAAGAACCTCTAGCCTGGAAAATCCTCCATCAATATCAATTTACTCTAAAATTCCCACCGGGAATTGACTTCACCTGTCCACAGAAACGTTCTCTTCTCCTCTGTTGTCTCGGACGAGACAGAAAGAAGTACGTATGTCTCCTTTCCGGTACACATCTGTTTGTTCTTCTGTCCGTGGATATTTCGGTCTCCGCCGTCCTTCTGTCTAGAGGCGTCTTCGGTTCAAACGGTCGTGGAACTAGAACCCGAGGGTCTTGATTCTATTTTATCTCAAAACTACAAATTCGGTGGTTCAGACACTATAAAACAACACTGTCGGTCTCGTCTGATCGTGTCTAAATATGTATCTATCTACTATTTACTAACTCCTACTATTAGTACTATCTATCTATCTATCTATCTATTATCAATCAATCTATGTATCTATTCTATCAACGACCACACACTGTCACAAACATGTAGGGTCGGGTGTGTCTTAAACATCAGAAGTTCTATGAAGGAGAGAGCATTCTGGTATATAAGGAGGATGGTCATCGTCGAGTTAAAATGACAAATTAATAAGTTGTAGGTGATAAACTACAGATGTCTTCGTAGTTGTGGTCAGAACCTTTCAGTAATCTCCGTCACTAAGTGTATTGAGTCTACTTTTTCGAATCACAGTTAGTCCTCGGGAGAACTCGACTCGACCGTCACATACATCTGCACCTTCCATTAATCGTCCGAGTTTCCTCCTGTCGGAAACGTAACGAGTGACTGAGGATTAGTTAAGGAGTTAACTGACTGTCCGAAAGTCACAGATGGTTACTTCCTATTTTGTAGAAAAATTCATACAGTCTTTTTTTACCGTCTTCGTGAAAATAAGTACTCAGGACGACTCCGTCTTTTCCTTATTTAGTTTAACGATCGGAGATAATGGATCACAATATGACTTTATAACAAATAGAGACCTTTGTTTTTTAGTCTTGAATTCCTTTCTTCGATCTTCCAGTAACTCCTGACTACGTGGAGTTGACTATGTTAAATACCCGTAACAACTAAAATGTGGTCCGTAACAACTATTGACACTTATTTATTACGTTGATGTGAAACATTTGAACTTTTGTTGAGTTCGTATTTTCATAACACACAAAGTTCAAAATATGAATGGTGAGGGGGTGGGGGGGTGGTGGCCACAGTCTTCGAATCTGTAGTCTTTCATATTCTATATAGTTTTATGTTAGACTGAACTCCGAAAATAGGAGTTGATTAATTAAGTTGATCTTCCTAGTAACCCGAAGGGAACACTGAATCGACCATTTCTTAGACGGACGTTAAGTCCTCTGGACCCAAGCTAGGGACCCAACCCTTTTCGGGGACCTCTTCCCCTAGAAGTATAAGTAGGACCTTACGTTTCAGTTCGTCCGGATCCTTCATAGTGATACTTGTTTCCATCACCTCCACTACCTTAAGGTCGATTTGATAAAGTTTAGGATGTTCTACGACGACGATTTCACAACGTGAGTTATGTGGTCGTTTAAACCTTTTGAGTCGTCACCGGTGTCCTGACCTTTTTCTAGTGAAAAGTAAGGTCAGGGTTTCTTTCCGTTACGGTTTCTTAATAGTTTGATGGTGTGTTATCGTGAGTAGAGTGTGTGATCATTTCATTTCGAGTTTTAAGAGGTTCGGTCCAAAGTTGTCATGAACTTGGCACTTGAAGGTCTACAAGTTCGACCTAAATCTGTTCCGTCTCCTCGGTCTCTAGTTTAACGGTTGTAGGTAACCTAGTAACTTTTTTGTTCTCTCAAGGTCTTTTATAGATAAAGACGAAATAACTGACGGTTTAGGAAACGGACACACCTAGTGTTATTTGACACCTTTTAAGACTTTCTCTATCCTTATGGTCTGGTGGACTGGACGGACTGGACGGAGGACTCTTTGGACATACGTCCAGTTCTTCGTTGTTAATCTTGACCTATACCTTGTTGTCTGACCAAGGTTTGACCCTTTCCACATACAGTTCCGACATATACCAGTGGACGAATAAATTGTATACGTCTCATATAGTACACTTTACGGTCCGACCTACTTCGTGTTGGACCTTAGTTCTAACGACCCTCTCTATAGTTATTGGAGTCTATCCGTCTACTGAGGTGGGAATACCGTCTTTTACTTCTTCTTGAGTTTTCGGAGAGCTACTTTCACTTTCTCATCTCATTTTTGGACCGAATTTCGAGTTGTAAGTCTTTTGATTCTAGCACCGTAGGTCAAGATAGTGAATTCCCGTTTATCTACCCCTTTGTTACCTTTGTCACTCTCTGAAGTAAAAACTCCCGATGTTTTAGTGACGTCTACGACTGACGTCGGTACTTTAATTTTCTGTGAACAAGGAACCTTCTTTTCGATACTGGTCGATCTGTCGTACAATTTTTCGTCTCTGTAATGAAACGGTTGTTTCCAGACAGATTAGCTTCGATACTAAAAAGGTCATCAGTACATACTTACACTGTCAACCTGATATTCCTTTCGACTCGTGACTTCTTAACTACGAAAACTTAACACCACAACCTCTTCTGAGAACTCTCAGGGAACCTGACGTTCCTCTAGGTTGGTCCAGTAGGATTTCCTTTACTCAAGACTTATGAGTAACCTTCCTGACTACGACTTCGAATTTGAGGTTACGAACCCGGTGGACTACACTTCATGACTGAGTAAACTTTTCTGGGATTACGACCCCTTCTAACTCTCATTCTCTTCCCCTACTGTCTCCTACTCTGCCAACCTACCGTAGTGACTGAACTACCTGTACTCAGACTCATTCGAGGTCCTCATCCACTACCCGTCCCTTCGGACCGTACGACATCAGGTACCCCAGAGTTTCTCAGTCTGTGTCGACTCGTCGATTTGACTGACTGTGATTCCAGTAAACGGCTCCCTTTTTTACTAGTGGAATTTCTCCTTTATTTATAAAAATAATACTTTCTCCCTGAATTGTACAGAACAAGACACAATTATCCATGTTATACGTTAGGTATTATTACATACGGACCGGAAATCGCTCTCGTCCCTTAGGTCCAGACGAAGACTCGGATTTAAAACGAGGTTCACAGAGGGGTGAGACTCAAGGTCTTACTTATTTTTATATGTCCCTTTTCCCTTGTACGGTGATCTAGGTCGACACCTTCGGGTAGATTCTCACCAACGGCCCTCGGTCGTGCCCTCTCGGGTGGGTACTGTTTCCAGTACTCCTTCTCCGGACTGTCCGTTTCCGCTCAGTCCTGAGTTCCCTGGGGGACCGGGATGAACTCGTAGATGGGGTTTTGGTCTTAGACGGACAGGAGGATAAAAAGTGGTTGAGGAGAAAATGGTTGCCCCCCGACAGGGACTGGTGGAAAGAGCCTTCTTTTAATTGAATCTCGAGATCAAATATTCAGAGGACCCGTACATTAACCTCACAAAGTTAAGTCTGGGGAGACTATCGAAAGATTGAAGGGACTGTCCAAATAGGTCTGAAAAAGTTGATGTGTACACTAACAAATGTCGGAGGGTTGGTGTTCTCCGTGTCCTTCGAATTTTGTAAGATCCTTACATCTTGTAAAGCTCCTCAATTTTTAGGAATCTTATCTTGACCAATTCCCAAAGTAACAACTCGGTTATGAACGACGGTTCAAAAGTATAGAAAATAAACAACTATATCGACCATATATCTTTTTTGTCCATCATCGGGACCGTAATCGTTATAATCTAGAAACTCAATTCATGAAAAAAACAATATTTGGTGACGTTGAAACAAGATATCCTTACATTGAAATAAATCATGAAACTCCCACTACGTCTAATTCTTTTTTGTGAAGTCTCCTTTTACTCAAAAGACCAACTAATTGTAAATAGTTCCTTTTCTCGGTATTTTACAATTGTCCGGAGAACCGGTCTTCTATTACATTTAGTCGACTCTGGAAAACATATGTCTTTCCATACGTCTTTCTTTCGGACCATAACTATTCCCAGTCCTGACGACGGGGACGTACTGAGACGTAGAAGGTAATACATTTTGAATCCCATATATTCGAGGAAAACTTTTATTTCAATGCCCAGAACGTGTTCGAACCGGAGGGGTACAGTGTGAAAGAAAGAGAGAAATAGAGAGAAAGTCCGATTAAGGGACCTTACGTCCCCGGGAGACTCAAGTGAAATAACAGACCCGAAGATTCTGGGTGAGCTCTTCCACGGGTTCCACCCCGTGGAAGGTGATAAACTCTCCCGTGGACTCCGGATGTACTTGTCTCGTTCAGAGAACAGACTCCGAAATAACCGAAAGACGCATTTGGTTCCTTATAGTCGGAGAAAAGAGAGGAGATAAGAGAATTGAGGTTTAAGAAAGGAATAGAGAGAGATATAGATATATAGAGGGAGCGGAGTGGTAGGTGTGAAACCTATGGGACCTAGGTTGGTCCCGACCTGGGACCATTCACCACTGTTTTCGGTCCAAAAGAGATAACTGAATTATCTCTTTTTTTAAGGACTCCCACTTTCTGTCCCAACTTCACCGAAGAGTACCTATCATTTCTCAGTAAGAGGTCTTCACGTTCGGTCTTCGTATTCATCGAGGTTCCTGTCGTTATAGATTCTACTTCTCTTAGTCCTTTACGGTTGTTCTTTCTCCCTGTAGTCTCCCCTAGATTCTGGTATCTTATCAAAGTTCACATACCTTCTGGAAGAAGGGGAATATGTTCAAAAGTTTACCTTCCGTCTATCTCATAGACATTCATCAGTCCCTCTCAGATTCCTTATAAACCCTCTTCTAAGTACTCCTTTAAAACAAAGGTTGATCAACCATTTCTTAGACTGACGTTACGTCCTCTGGGTTGAAGTTAGGAACCCAACCCTTCCAGAAGACCTCTTTCCTTACCGATAGGTGAGGTCATAAGAACGGGTCTCTTAGGGAACCTGTCTCCCAGGACCACCCGATGTCAGATACCCCAATGTTTCTCATCCTGTGGTGACTCATTGATTGTGAAAGTGAAAACCAGTTTTCCATTGTCAACTCCGTAATCCTAATTTCTACAATAATATTATAGAAAGAAATGTAAATAAAATAAACGAATATTTATTAACTTATTAAATACATGTCATTCAACGTGGATAAATTTCACATGTTAAACTACTTAAAACTATTTATATGTGTAACCACTTTGGTGATGGTGTTAGTTCTAGGGTTTATAGAGGTAGTGGAGGTCTCAAAGGAATAGAGGATTCGTTATCAATAAAGGGAGGTGGAAATAGAATATATTAGTGACTATACGAAAGACAGTGACATTTTTGAGATTCCAAAAATGTCTATCTTAGTATCTCATGTGTGAGAAAACACGGACCGAGGGAAACGGTTCGTCTTTCTAAAACTATAAGTAAGTGTAACAAAGTACATAAGTATCACATATATAAAATAACGACTTATTTATAAGGTAATAGGTCTATATGGTGAAAACTAATAGGTAAATGGAGAATTACCTGTAAACCTAACAAAGGAAACGATACTTTTAAGTACATGTCAAGAAACATACCTGTATACAAAAGTGACGAAAAAACATTTTTGAAACCTCACATTAACGACCCAGTGTATCATCTAACTACGAATTGTAAAATCCTCCCACGTTGTGACAAAAGGTTTTACTGACATGGTAAAATGTGGGGTGTTTCGTCACGAACTATCAATTTCACGAACTGTAGGAACGGTTGTGAACCGTAAAAGACAGAAATTAAAACCAACGAGATTCCTGGGGTGTCTCTGACTCTATCTTGACACAAACTCGTAGAGCACACCTCCATGTCCAGTCGTCACCTGACGGTGTCCCTGCCCCCGAGAGCCGCGTCGTCTGGACCCATATCGTATTCGGGAGAACCTCCTCCAGCGGTAATTGGGGTGGTATCTCGACGGTCTTGAATGTGTCAAGTCAAGTCAAGTCAGCGAGTCAGCACAGTCTGAGAAACACTGGGGTACTTAACGTCGTGCGATCCGGAGGGACAGGTAGTGGTTGAGGACCTCAAGTGAGTCTGAGTGCAGGTAGCTCAGTCACTACGGTAGGTCGGTAGAGTAGGAGACAACAGGGGAAGAGGATGACGGGGGTTAGGGAGGGTCGTAGTCTCAGAAAAGGTTACTCAGTTGAGAAGTGTACTCCACCGGTTTCATGACCTCAAAGTCGAAATCGAAGTATTGAAGATTTCTTTAGGGTCCCGACTAGAGGAAGTCTTACCTGACCAACCTAGAGGAACGTCAGGTTCCCTGAGAGTTCTCAGAAGAGTCAAGTTTTCGTAGTTAAGAAACCGCGAGTCGGAAGAAGTGTAAGGTTGAGAGTGTAGGTATGTACTGATGACCTTTTTGGTATCTGAACTGATCTACCTAGAATCAGTCGTTTCATTATAGAGACGAAAACTTATACGATAGTTCCAACCAGTATTGAAAAGAAGGTTCCTCATTCGCAGAAATTAAAGTACCGACGTTAGTGGTAGACGTCACTAAAACCTCGGGGGGTTTTATTTCAGACTGTGACAAAGGTGACAAAGGGGTAGATAAAGGGTACTTCACTACCCTGGCCTACGGTACTAGAAGTAAAAGACTTACAACTCGAAATTCGATTGAAAAAGTGAGAGGAGAGAGTGAAAGTAGTTCTCCGAAAACTCAAGGAGAAGTGAAAGACGGTATTCACACCACAGTAGACGTATAGACTCCAATAACTATAAAGAGGGTCGTTAGAACTAAGGTCGAACACAAAGAAGGTCAGGTCGCAAAGAGTACTACGTGTGACGTATCTTCAATTTATTCGTCCCACTGTTATATGTCGGAACTGTATGAGGAAAAGGATGAACCTTGGTCAGACAACAAGGTACAGGTCAAGATTGACAACGAAGGACTGGACGTATGTCTAAAGAGTACTCCGTCCAGTCCACCAGACTATAAGGGTAGAGAAAGTCTTAAAAGGTGTCAAAGAATACTAGGTGTGTCAGTTTCTGAAATCGTATCAGTTATTTCGTCTTCATCTACAAAAAAGGTCTTGAGAGAACGAAAAAGGTACTAGGTCACCTACAACTGTTAAACTAGAGACCAAGGAGACGAAAAAGATTTTGGTCGAACTTGTAGTCCTTGAAGTACCAAGTGCATAACGACTTCGGACCGAACGTCTTAAAACTCGTAATGAAATGATCGTACACTCTACTCACGTTGACACGTCATCAAACTCGTAAGAAACCGTAACGGAAAGAAATCCTAACCTTACTTTTGACTGAAAAAGGTCAGGACACCGGTGACGACTCAAAAGGTTTAAACAACCGTATAACTCACGTCTTGAATGTGTCCTGACCCTTTATCTGAGAACCTCTCGTGTTTGTTTTGGAACGCACGTGGTCCTGGGTCCTCTTTCCTCGTCACTGGAGTGTTCTCTGACCGGGTCTGAACGGACACTGACAGGTCCTCAGAGGTCACCTCCGCACTCACTCACCACCGGACGACGTCCTAACCCCCGTAACTCACATCTTCATGTACGTACTTTAGAAAACTTCCTCCAGTGGTAGTAGAAGTAGTGGAGGTCGTATCAAACCGGGGTCCATTTATTGTCCCTCCCTTGTGTCGAGGTGGGTATTTATCTTTTAACTTAATTTCTAAATGTCTCGTATCGGGGTGGGTAGTCTTATTCTGGGTCAAAGGGGGAGTCAGTCAGAGAGGGTAGTCCTTCGAAGGTTCTCAGAAAATAGGAAGAAGTAGTCTCCCGTCTGTCTGACTTTTGGTGTTAGTGTCTTTTGATTGGTTAGATTAGTGTACCCGGTGTCGAAATGAGTCACTTTGATACTCGGTACGGTACATCCCGGTGGGTTCTGTCTGTCCAGTACCACCTCTCAACTGTTTTACACCAGGTGACCTCTTCCCTTACCGTTTGGTGGAGTAATAAGACCGGAACTCTTGGGGTACTTCTCATACTTTTCCGTTTTTCTATCCTGTAACTTTCTACTTGAGGGGTCCAGACTTCCACGGGATATACGATGACCTCTAGTCGTCTCTGTATTGAAGTCTTTCTTACTTCTCTGTCAGTTTCGTTTTTGTTGTGGGTCAAAACCTACACTACCACTACCTTCATTTCAGGCTACGACATTTCTTGTTATAACGTATCCTTGGACCTTACAATCCAGGTACTTAGTTCGTTTAACCTTCACCAGTTTGTCCTCTACCGTTCTCACTTGTAGCTGTAAGATCCTTAGTCACTTGATTTTACCTGACCTTTCCCACTTAAATTGAGTCTGCTGGTAATATAGATGATGACACCCGTCTTTAGGGAATCTTCTTTGCCTCATCGGTAGTATCAGTTGTCTTGTCAGGTTTTTCGTCATGAACCTACGTTAGAGTTTTTGCTGTCTTACTAGAGAGAAGTAAAGGTTCCGTTTGGTAAGTTATATTGCCATTAGGTTCATATACGGGGCTAGTTATTACGACTTCTTCGACTTTAACTTACCAAGATACTTCTGCATGTTCTGGAAGATCTTGATTGTGGGGGTTTTCTACAGGAAAAGTAATATCGTCTGACCTTACGTTTTCATCTTTCAACTCTTTGTGGACCTCATTGTCTGTTTAAACCGGAACCTCATGTCTCACTTCGTCCCGTTTCCGATTATCTCAAAACGGTTCTCTTGCTTGACCAGTATCGTTATGGGAGAAGGTTGTTGTGTTCTCTTCTGAGATGAGTACCTGTAGTGGTCTACCAGTTGTGACTTTAGTCTAACTAATATAAGAAAAGTCGGTTTTTACCACTTTGAGATTTGTCGTTTTTGTTCTGGTCCTCGACTGACACCGAGTCTAGTACTTCAGGATTAACGGTTTAAATCTGAATTTAACTTCTCTCATCCCTTTTGGTGATCTGGTAAGTCCATATTGGATTTAGTTTAGGGAATTTTATTATGTCACCTTCACTCTTTATCTAAATTCCCTAATCTAGACTATCTGTCTCACGCACTACTTGATATCTACCTCATATACTGTAATTGTCCTTTGTCCGTAGTTCTGGTAGGGGTTCTTTTTCTTTACGTTTTTCAGTATTCTTCTGAATTTTTATCGACACTTTACTTCTCTTCGTTTCCTCTTTTCTTTTCCATATGAGTGAACTTACGTCTCAAGGTTTCTTATCGTTCCTCTCTTCTTTCGGAAGGAGTCACTAGTCACGTTTCTTTGTCCCCTTTTGTTATCTTACCTTTTATGATCTCTAGAGAAGTTCTTTTAATCTCTATGGTTCTCTTGTAAAGTACGTTTCTACCCGTGTTATTTCCTGTCTTTACCATACCTGGATTGTCTTCGTTTTTTATAATTCTTCTCCACTGTTCTTATGTGTCTTGGCATGTTTTTTCTAGAAGTACTGGGTCTATTAGTGTTACCACACTAGTGAGTGTGAGTGGATCTCTGTCTGTAGGACCTTACACTTTAGTTCACCCGGAATCCTTCGTAGTGAAACTTGTTTCCATCACCTCCACTACCTTAAGGTCGATTCGATAAAGTTTAGGATTGTATACTACGACACTTTCACGACGTGAGTTATGCGGTTGTTTAAACCTTTTGAGTCGTCACCGGTGTCCTGACCTTTTCCAGTCAAAAGTAAGGTTAGGGTTTCTTTCTGTTACGGTTTCTTACGAGTTTGATGGTGTGTTAACGTGAGTAGAATATACGAACGTTTTATTACGAGTTTTAAGAGGTTCGGTCCGAAGTTGTTATACACTTGGTACTTGAAGTTCTATAAGTTCGGCCAAAATCTTATCCATCTCCTTCGTCTCTAGTTTAACGGTTGTAGACGACCTAGTAGCTTTTTCGTTCTTTCAAGGTCTTTTGTGGATAAAGACGAAATAACTAATGTTGTTTCGGAAACTGACACACCTAATGTTGTTTGACACCTTTTAAGACTTTCTCTACCCTTATGGTCGGGTGGACTGGACGGAGAACTCTTTAGACACACGTCCAGTCCTTCGTTGTCAATCTTGACCTGTACCTTGTTGTCTGTCTAAGGTTTATCTTCTTCCTCATACAGTTCCGACATATAACAGTGGGACGAATAAATTGAATGTACGTCTCATGTAGCACTCTTTGAGACCCGACCTACTTCGTGTTCGACCTTAGTTCTAACGACCCTCCTTATAGTTATTGGAGTCTATACGTCTACTGTGGAAGAAGTACCGTGTTCCGTTTCTTCTTGACTTCTCTGAGAACTACTTTCACTTTCTCCTCTCACTTTTTCAAGCGAATTTCGAGTTGTAAGTCTTTTGATTCTAGAACCGTAGATCAGGGTAGTGAAGTACCGTTTATCTACCCCTTTGTCATCTTTGTCACCGTCTCAAATAAAAGGACCCGAGGTTCTAGTGACATCTACCACTGACGTCAGTACTTTCATTTTCTGTGAGTGAGAAACCTTCTTTTCGATACTGGTTGGATCTGTCGTATGATTTTTCGTTTCTGTAATGAAGCAGTAGTTTCCAGGTAGATCAGTTCCGACACCAAAAATCATCAGTACATACCTACACTCTCAACCTGATATTCCTTTCGACTCCCGACTTCTTAACTACGATAACTTGACACCACAACCTCTTCTAAGAACTCTCAGGGAACCTGACGTTCCTCTAGGTTGGTCAGGTAGGGATTCGTTTAGTCAAGACCCACAAGTAACATTCCCTACTACGATTTCGATTTTGAGGTTATGAAACCGGTGGACTACGTCTCTTGACTGAGTAAGCTTTTCTGGGACTAAGACCCTTTCTAACTCTTTCTAAAGTGACACTAAACTAAAAGAGTTATCAGTTACTATAACTGATAGAAGAGTTAAGGGAAAGTTGTCAAACATCTAGAAAAACCTTCACAGATAAGTATGTAAAATGGAACAGAAACAACCTAAAAGAATAATAACTCAACTTTCACAAAACCAAAAAAAACAATTAAAGGACCAGATTAAACACACAACGTTTACAAAAGAGGTACAGATAGCGGAAGGGAAGTAAAAGAATTACCACAGAAACTTCTCTTCTAAAAACAAACAAACAAAACTATTTAAAATCAATTAGTTGAAAGAGTAAAATAACCGTTCGAAACACAAAAATATGTTCTTGTATGTAGGACTTTAGTTTTCTAAGGAAGGATAAAGAAAAAGATCTTTACAATATCAAAATTGAGAATGTATATTCGGATCCTCGGTAAATCTCACTTTTAAAAACACACATATCATACTCCTTTTTTACAAGTAAAAGAAGGACACGTATGTGTGAACAAGGTCCTGATACGTGACTTATTCGAAAGAAAACGGAGAAATATTAAACTCAAGAAACAGAAGAATAATGACACCACGACTTAAGAAATGAATGAACCCTATACACGTGGAAGTAGTCTATGTACGAATCGTTTATAAAAGAGGACTATACGCTGAACGGAAATGTCAAAGAATCGACATAGAAGGTTTCTCGTTAGTAGAATTTAAACTACTTTTAATAAATAGTTAAAAAAGAGAATACTAAGTATAAAACACATAGGACAAAATTTTGTTAAACGGATTGACCTACAATACTTCTAAAAGAGGATATAACAAAAAATTCTTTAAATTATCAAAATCGAGAACACAAATCTTTATACTACGTAAAGTCCAATTGAAAACATACGTATTAATTAACTTTCAACTACAATGAAAAAAAAAAAGGGTATGTCTATAGGTTAACAAAGTGGTAGTAAAGGACTTCCCTTTTTTGGATTGAAAAAGAGTAACCTAGTGGAACAGTTGAGACAGTTATTAGTTAACCGGTACATTTACACCCGGATGAAGACGTGATGAAACAAAGTAACAATAGTATATAGATGGATAGACTTTCTCAAACACACTCTGACTAATAAAAAGGAATTTCTATAAATTATCTTGTGTAGTCTTCTTCGACGAACTTAGACCTAAAAAGAAACACTTCTTTGAAAAAAAAAATTATATATTCTTTAAATTCAAGAATTATGTGTTTCCTGATAAGTGTGAAAAAAAAAGAAAACCACTGATAAAACCGTTACACATAAAAAGTTCCTTGAACGAGTAAAGTAAACTAACAGTTTAAACAATCGTATGGTAAAATATATTATAAAATAATAGAAAAATGACATTTATAAACATCACGATCCGAGAGTAAGGACTATAACAACCACATAGACAAAAGAAAAAAAGAACTAGACAAATCGTCCTTCAAAGATTTAAAGCGACTAGAAAAGTTTCTTAGTCTAAAAGAGAAATAACTGACTGAAAAAAAAAGACGGAAGATATCACGACTGAGTGAGAAAATAATAATAAAGTAAGAAGACGAATAAAACACACGTCGTCACTAGAACCTCCCTCTTGTCACTCACCAGGACTTCTCCCTAGAATCAAGGGAGGGGTCCTTAACTTAGATCCACAGTACATGCCTACACTCTCAACCTGACACTTCTTTCGACTCACGGCTTCTTAACCACGAACTTGACACCACAACCTCTTCTGAGAATTCTCAGGGAACCTGACGTTTCTCTAGGTTGGTCAGGTAGGATTTGTTCTAGTCAGGAGTCACAAGTAACCTTCCTGACGACGATTTCGACTTTGAGGTTATGAAACCGATGAAGTACGCTTCTCGACTGAGTAACCTTTTCTGGGACTACAACCCTCCCTAACCCCCGTCCTCCTCTTCCCCTACTGTCTCCTACTCTACCGGCCTACCGTAATGGCTGAGTTACCTGTACTCAAACCCACTTGAGGTCCTCAAGCACTACCTGTCCCTCCGGACCGCACGACGCCAAGTACCCCAACGTTTCTCAGCCTGTGCTGACTCGTTGACTTGACTTGATATAACTCAGACCTACTTTTGGTGATTGGATTGGTGATCTGGAGGTACCCGATCTCCGATCTTTGTTTCACTAAGACTAAGAAAGGGGGTGAACTTTCGTTCTGACAAAGTTCCTCCACTTTTGACATTTTTGTCCGTGTTTCAAATAGTAATCTCTGTGTCGTCTTACGTACCCTCTCGTGAGTCTCTTCGTCAACTAAATTCAGTCTTCGATCCGTCTTTGTGTGTGAACCTCTCCTCACACCCGTAGGACTCACTTCCCACGTCATTTCTCCACTAAGTTTAGTGAAATATATCAGGTCAGGAAGGCCCAGAAACAAATGGGAACCGGTTAATAGAACAGAAAAAGAAGTGCGGACTGATCAGGATCACAACGACTTTGAACCGGGGACAAGGGACCACGGTTTGTCTTTATCTCTCTGACTCAAGACCCACTTCATCTTTTCCCATCGAAAACTCTTCGTTTTCCCCGGTGTCACCCGATTACGGGAGTTCCAACACATTCGGTGGGATATCACTCCCCGTCAATCACGAGTTCCTCGTCCCGTACTAGTCGAGTACCCGGTAAGAACCTAACCGACCGTAGTTCCACTTCAAAGTTCGTAGTAGTTGGGAGACCAAAGTTAGTCAGATACAAGAACACCAGTCGTCAAAAGTAGACTTTCTATAGACGAAGGACATTGTTATTGAATTCTTACGAACAGTCCGGAAATAGATATAAAAAGTCCCTTGACTCTCAAGTGACTAACGCGATAAACCACCCAAATATCAGATTAAAAATGGTCAAAGGGAAAGGGACCAGTAATTGAGAACTCAGTCTGAAAATGAAATTTTCTGTTCCTGTGTCACCAAACATGTGCCAAAGTTATGACTAAAGATTAAATTAACGTGACAATAACCTCTTGCAAGATCATAAGGTTAGTAAAGTCTGGATAACCCTGAATAAAATACTGGGTCATCTATCAGATAGATCCACTTATATGGGACATGTGAACTTTTATTATATATAAGACGTTGAAACTTCAGAGGATATTTATAGTTAATTCAACTCCTTCAACTCACCATAAGTTTAAAAGACGTAGAAATAACTCAAAAACAGATTACAAGAAAGTTCTCAACTCTTTTCTTACAATTTTAGAGGATGATGGTAACACCTTAATGGTTAAAAAGGTAAAAATGGTAGTTAAAAACGTAGTGTATAAAACTCCGAGAATATGATTTACATAGTCAAGTCAAGTCAACGAGTCAACACAGCCCGAGAAACACTGGGGCACTTAGTGTCGTGCGGTCCGGAGGGACAGGTAGTGGTTGAAGGCCCCAAGTGGGTTTGAGTACAGGTAGCTCAGCCACTACGGTAGGTCGGTAGAGTAAGAGACAGCAGGGAAGAGGAGGACGAGGGTTAGGGAGGGTCGTAGTCCCAGAAAAGGTTACTCAGTTGAGAAGTGTACTCCATCTGTTTCATAACCTCAAAGTCGGAGATATGTGTAATTATTAATACCGAAGGACTTTAACAGACAAAATAGTAATACTTTAAGACAGAGATTATTAGACAGAACTCCAGATAAAATAGGTTATAATCACATTGGTGAGGTCAAGAGAATACGACTAACAAACTTATTATATACAAAAAGATAGGTATATGAAAACTAGATAAACGTAGAAATATAAGGTTCACACAAAGAACATTCGTTACATATCAACCTGGAATAAAAATTTTAATAAATCTATTAGAGAAAGGAAAGTAATCACAAATCTGGTGATTGTAAAGTATATTAATAACTATATCGACCTAAATAATTAAAATAAAAACAAAGATTAAAAAGAGATGACAAAAAACAAGGAAATAAAGGGGGAAAAGGAGAAAACTTAATAAACATATAAAAATCATAGAATAAAATCATACAATTTATACCATTTAAATAGTAAAAAAATCGATATACAGACATAATAAAAACCTCCGACTAGATCTCTAATGTTATGTGTAAGAATTAGAAAGGACTAGATGAACTTTAATCAAAAGTTGAAGAGGTATCTTTTACATCTTTCAAACTTTGGTATATCTATAGAAATATAGGGACCGAGAAATTAATAAATACTATATAAACAGTGTCCATGACATAAATGTATGTACATTTTTTTAGTGTATTCACTACCGACATTAAATACAAAATTCTTCGGTGTGTATAAGATTTATCTATCTTTTAACATTAGAAGATAAAAAGATGTCTATAAACGGCGAAGTTATAATAATTGAAAAGGACTTCTAGGTTCAAAGGGAGACTATAGTAAAAGGAAGTCAGGAATTGTATATAGTTGTAAAAAATACGAGAAGATTTTGTACTCAAATTATCAATATATCATAACGTGGTATATGTATATGAGATTACTGGTAAGAAGGTAAAACCTATAAACTAAAAAAAAAGGATGAGAACATTTTTAAAAGTTTACATTATTGAAGACAGACGTAGAGACTAATAAAAAAGTGTTATTTAATAATAATTCTTTTTCTTATATTTCTTATGATTTCAAGAATTAAGTTATGTTTAAATATAAAATAAAAAGGTCTTTACATGTACTCAAGGTTGAAACCTATCACATAAAAAAAATTGTATATACTTTCATCTTCAATATAAACTAACGAATGTCAAATAAATCAGTAATCGTTTCAACGTATAGTAAAGTACACAAACTCCATAAGATGAAAAAAATTTGGATATCAGGTCAAACACTATTATAAAAATATAAAGAAAGATCTTTAACTTTAGAAGAAAAAGATCACTTGGTATAATAATGAAAGTCCACCCCAGAAATGGCGATCTCGGGGGACCCTCCGGGGCACTTGATTACTATCTATCATTAGGAAATAATACATACTACATCCATAAGTAACACACAGAAAACGGAATATGAAAACGGGTACTATAAAATTATACGGTTTCAATAGATCATCTTATATTTCTATATAAGTAAATACTTTTACAGACAAGATCGGTACACATTTCCTGTACCTGTAGACGACTTTGAAGAGATTTTAGAGATTTGTACTTTGGTTTTGGACCGGACTCCTCTTCTTTATGGGTACGAGTTCTGTCTCCTGTTCGGTGAAGAACTCAACGTAAGAAATTCGTAAACATCGCAGTACTACGAGTTTTTAGACTTTAATCTACGGTCTGTCTTTATTAATTTCGGTCCCTAAGGACGGACGTTTGTTGGATTGTCGTTCCCTGTTAAAGTCTTAGTACCTGATTCCCAATGAGAAATTTTCTTGGTATCCGTACGATTCAACGAAGTCAGTATAGACTGAGAAATACTTGGATACCTGACATCAGACGGTCCAAGGAGACGGGTACCATAAGAGGTCCGTTTTTATGACCTCACCCAACGGTACGGGAGGAGGTCCTCCAGAAGGACTGACTCCCTAGTTTGGACGTCGAGAATGCAGAGGACGTAACCGTCCACAAAAATAAAATAAAATAAAAAAATGGTGATTGTGGTGGACCCTTCGGGATTTTCTTGGTATTAGAAACCCATAAGGTAGATCTCTTGTCGAAGTAAAAAGGTTTTCGTTCATACCACCTTATATATAATTTCGTAGGTGAAAGCGGACACGATACGTGACTGTCCCCCTGTATGAGAATTATACGTTTGGTTTTCGTCACTGAACAAGTACTTATTTTTGTGTAAGTATAGTTCCTAATATTGAATGTTACGTTATCGGAGAGTGTCTAGGGAAACCGTAAAATCAAAGGAGGGACGTGACAGGAAAATTATCTACTTTAGTATAAACGTTTAATGGAAGGGACTGTTAACATTTAAGAAGAGAGGGAGAGGGAACCTAACTTCCTTCAAGGGAGAAGAGATGACTACTTATTAATTACAAATTGTTGACGATAAAGAAGTTGGGAAGTTGATCCTGTTCTGACGAAATGTATACCACACTCCCCATTTTTTCCTTGTCTCCCTTCATTCGTGTTTTCCTTCTTCATCACCAATCATCCAAACGACTCTTTCAAGAGTTTTCAAACGTTTAACTTTTCTAACCTTTTTCTCGTTAAGACACGTTTACAGACCAAAGAAAAGAAACTGTCAAGGTCCTTCTTCTTCTTCTTCTTTTTTTTAGATGTTGAAGACAAGAACGAAATACTAAAGGTCTGTTCCAATCGAGAGAAACAGTCATTTGTTCTTCTCAGTATTTATAGATAGGTTCTATAGGTTCGGGGAAGAGAGATTACGACGTTCTCATACGAAGGTAGTGAACTCCGGCTCCCTCGTGAGTAGACATGAGATTAACGGACGGACAGTAAGACACGTTGGTCTCAGACAGACAGACGGGATTTTCCGTTGGGATGGGCGACTCTTTACGATTACTCCCCCTTCATTCTCGAGAAGTTTCCCTTCCTGTCCAATATGTCCCCCGATAATTACCTCGTAGCAGATACGGTAGTCAGAGGGTCCCCAAACCGTTAACTCCCCCAGAACTTTCGTTTCTCTTAGAATATCTATTTAGATACTAGGTACAGGTCTTATTTCATTATAAGAACACTAGTTGGAGACGAAAGTTATAGGTTGGGAAGTAAATCAAAGTCGAAGTCTAGTTCGTCCACGGAATTTATAAAGTTGGATGTTACAAAACAGGAAGTTAGGTACTACCTTTCTTTCAAGGGATTGTGATTGCGATTATACCATTTCTCTTCTCGGAACGAGAGGTGTGTTCAAAGTTAGATGACTTTCATCTTTAACGAGAAAATCAGTATTTTGTAACTGTCGTGAAAAAACCATAGTCCCTCGTACCTAGTTCAATACACTGGAATTTATCTTCACCCCTTAATAATAAATTTTTTTGTTAATGAAAATCTTTTGTTTGACCGTATTCTTTAGTCCTACGACGTCCTTGGAGCTTTGATTAGATGGAGACTTTGGTCCGTCTACGGAGGTGGTCACTGGACACAGGAACCTGTTCTGTGAGGTGAAAGAATAAGAATTCAAAGGAGTATAATTTTACTCTAATTAAATAAAAGAGTATTCTAAAATACTACTGATTTACTCAATTGTGTAAGTTTCACGAACCTTGATACAGACTTTAAATGATTTGTAAGTTTATCATCGATAAAAACAACGATAACAACAACGAATAAAGTCAGATAAACGGGTGTATAAAACTAAAGATAAAACAAAGAAAGTATTTTTCGGGATGTCAGACTTTAATAGAATAAATGTATTAGTAAATAAACATATTGTAGACGGTAGAGACGATCATACATTCAAAGAAATGTTGGAGTTCCTGTCACCCTCAGAACAACACGTGGGACAAACGACCACGTCTCTTGAGAGTCGAACGAAGAATGGGTCTTAAAATGAGACCTTTGACATTGACACAGAGTAGAGGTCCCGACTAAGATAGAGGGATCGATTTTTGACGTGAAGGTCGGGGTACCTCCCCTCGAGGAACTCGGAGTTGACATTCCTATTTAGTTAGTCTTAAGTAAACCAAATTTTAGTCTGACTGACTCTTCTGCTGGTATATATTACGAACTTCAAGACGGGGAACCTTCCTAAGGGAAGTAGTAAAAGAAAGTTCTTGTTAGGATCAACCCCAACATTGTGATATCACCAAGTAAAGGTTAATTAAAGTCGTAAAACATGTTTCAGTAGTTCTTTGTCTGTGATCAAAAAGAAGAAATCAATTGATCAATATTCCTTGAGTTGTACTTCGACATCCACACCTGGGTCTCTCTCCTCCTTTACTCCGTTTTCAACGACGGTATCGTTGGACTCGATGGACGAGTATGTTGGATAAATACAGACGAACTTAGGTCAGAAAAAAAAAAAAGAGAATTCCTATGTGTGATACTAATAGGTTGTAGTCCACCGAGTCTACCATTTCTTTGACGGACGTTACGGCCTCTAGGTCGAAACTAGGGACCCAGCCCTTCTAGGAGACCTCATCTTTTACCGTTGGTTGAGATTGTAAGAAGGGACCTTTTGAGGTACCCGTCTCCTCGGACTACCCGATGTCAGGTACCCCAGTGTTTCTCAGGCTGTGTTGACTTACTGATTGTCAAAGTGAAAGTCAAGTACTCCTCTTCAAGTCTAACACACCAGTAAACGACAGGGTGTCAATTGGTAAACTAAAGGTCATTCTGGTACATTGTCGAAACTACGATGAAGAGTTTTCTTCTTCTCAATGGACTTCTCGATAGAGGTCTTCTCCCATATATCACAACGAGATTTGAGAATCCTAGGACACAACATTAAGAGGAAAAGGACCGAGAAGTCTACGGGGTACGTCGTAAGAATAAACGATGTCAGTGAAGTCCGTTGTAGTCTAGAAGACCTAGCATGGGGAGTGTGTCAACTCACCGGAGAACGGGACCCGGAGCGAGTCTTGGCTGTCAGCAAACCCGATGAGTCACTGACCCAGTCTCCTCGTATGAATTTACACTTTCTGTCACGGAGGTTTTATTTGTGTTTTTACATGGTTTGTAAAACGGAGAAGAAACCACTATTCCCCACCACGTTCAACGTTATTAAACCGAAACTGAGACCGTTACAGGACTTTACCCACACTACTATAGTAGATTGAATATTGAAACCCTCCTCTGGTACTCGATGAACCGTGTTACTCACCGTGATTTATCCCCGAATTATTAATAATCGAGAATACTACTACCTCCACTACTACTAAGACAAATAATAACAATGATATAAACTTTAAAGTCGTTCTGACGCATTACTTCCGGAAAAGTCTGGAAATTTTAGAAAGGAAGCAGGGTGAGGAGTGGTGACTTGTTATGTTATTTGTCTCAGTCTTTCCTTATCTCTGGAGTAGACTCCATCAATGTTGATATAAGTATAGAGTACTTCTCGTCGATAGTTTAAGTTCTTCTGACGAATCTAGAGTAGACTCCATCAGTGTTGATATAAGTATAGAGTATTTCTCGTCGATGGTTTAAGTTCTTCGGACGAATCTAGAGGCGACATTTCAATTACTTGTTCTTAACGTTAATCTCGATCCTCTGGTCGTCCCCCTCGAGAGTGTGGGACACTGCCATCACCTCGGACTAGTCCTTCTCTTCCTCCTTCAGAAGACCGTTCTGAGTCGTCGATTACTTCAGGACCTGAAACAAATGAAATCGGGAGAGTCGAAGGAAAGATGTACATCTTCGTAAGAGGAAGGGAACAACATACCCCTGAATGTACACTGAGTGGTACCAACGTCTGGGACTTGACATTAAGAAAGGACTAAGGCTTATTTGGGTAGAAACGACCTCTTCATAGACCACCGGTCAAACATGGTCCAGTTGTCATGTTTGACGACAATATACAAGTTTAGTAAAGTATACATAATATAAGAACACTTCAGGATCTGAAAAAAAAAATCGTTCTTTCACTGTTCTTCACTTCATACAGGAACCAGTATGAACGACTCATATAAACCCACTTACACATACGTCCCATCCCCACACCCCTGTCAACCCCCTTGACGGTGGAGGTGGGGGTCCTCCTGTTTCCGGAAACCCAAGGATTTATCGTTTGGGAGACATTAAGATCCTTCTTATATATTCCATATCAAGCTCGGCTCCGTCTTTCTCCTTTCTGCTGGAGTTATCCTGCTGGATGAGTTATCCTCATCCAATGGAAATAAGTCCGTTCCTCCCCGCTGTCAGTCGGATTGCCGGTCCGACTCACGACTCTCCCTAGTCCCTCCGAGGTTTAAATATCCCTCCAAACACCTTCGCTATTCCCTTTGTAATTAGTCCGTCCTACAAAACCCATAAGAAATCAACTCTACCGTAAACATCAACCCGTCCCCCACCATTCAGAAGACACGTCCACATCACCCACCTTCCAAAGACCTGTCCCCTACTATTCAGGGTCTATCTACGTTGGCCGGACCTCGTAGTCCCCCCGTGGATTTCAAGACAAAACAAAAGAGACTTCAATCTACTAAGTCGTTCCCGGAAACTTTGACAACAAAAGGAAAGATCCGGGTTTTCTGAGGAAGTCTTATTTGTGCTGAAATACACAAAGACATCCGATTCAGGAAGGATTATCTGTTAAGTTAAACAATGAAAGTTTTTTCCTTACTTATGAAAGTCAAATCTTCCATACTTTACCTTTAGTCGAGTCAGGTCAAGTCAACGAGTCAGCACAGACTGAGTGACACTGTGGTACCTGGTGTCGTATGGTCCCAAGGGACGGGTAGTGGTTCAGGGTCTCAAATGAGTTTGAGTACAGGTAGCTCAACCGTTACGGTAGGTTAGTAGAGTAGGAGACGGTAGGGGGAAGAGGAGGGCGGAAATTAGAAAGCGTCGTAGTCCCAGAAAAGTTTACTCAGTCAAGAAACGTAGTCCACCGGTTTCATAACCTCGAAGTCGAAGTCGAAGTCAGGAAGGTTACTTATAAGTAATGACTAAAGGAAATTTTACCTGACCAACCTATAGGAACGTCAGGTTCCCTGAGAGTTCTCAGAAGAGTTTGTGGTGTTATGTTTTGGTAGTTAAGAGACCGCGAGGCGAAAGAAGCAGGTTGAGAGTGTAGGTATGTACTGGTGACCTTTTTGGTATCGAAACTGATCTACCAGGAAACAACTGTTTCATTACAGAGACGAAAAATTGTACGACAGATCAAACCAGTATCGAAACGAAGGTTCCTCATTCACAAAAATTAAAGTACCGACATTAGTGGTACACGTCACTAAAACCTCGGGGGGGTTTATTCAGAAAGTGACAAAGGTAACAAAGGGGTAAATAAACGGTACTTTACCTTTATAGAGGACGGTATAGTTGTTTGTTCTTTGTTCTTTAAAGTGTTGTTCACTAAATACCGGAGGTTTTCACTTACTTCTGAGGTTTTTGACATGGGAGTGGGAGTCACCACTAACGACTCCTCAACCCCCACCCCCACTCCCCCAACCCGTACCGGCCTTCGTCGGGTAGACGGTGTGAACGGTGAGGAATTCCACTTATTCCTTTGTCTTAAACCGGGGTCTATCGACTCCACGTATACTTTCCTTACTTAGGACACTCGGGTCTCCGAACGTAGAAGGGTATGTGTCTTACGACTTAAAGAATTATCGACTAGAACCCACAAGTCTGACGAGGGAAACAACGTTTGAACATATATTGGACTAAGGGTGAGGGTGGAGGAACCTCGTCAAAAGAGTCTCGATGACTCTACTACCGAGGGACCGAGTCTCAGGATTGATTTGTAAGGATGGTTTATTTTGTTGAGAGATGAAAATCCAACACTGATATAAAAAAATCAACTGTTCCGTTTCCGTCACCATCTGGACCTTACTCTTATCCCCCTCCTTTTCTTTGTCTCCGAAACCCAGTTCCTCTCTCCACCAGTGGACGAGGACTTGTCTACCGAGAGGACTCATAGAGAGTGTGACGAAGGTCCAAGACACAGGGTCCTGTAGAGTTCTAGTTAGTCGGTATCCGAGGTGATGGTCCTCCCCGTAGAACTTTCACAGGTCGTCACTACCTGGGACGATTTACCTGTTACTACCCGTGATCGTCACTACCTGTCTACGATTTTGTCTCCTGGGTGGGATCTCCATGGGAAACGTTCCTTCGTGAGGACGGTCTACTCACTATAGTAGCAGTGGGTGTCCGAAGTCACGTGACCTGTGGTGAATGGACACCTTGAACTTGTCCTGTATAGGGTCCTTTGAACGTTCGGGATACCCTAGTGATCTTTTGGACCCCCACCTCCTCGACCTCACGAACACTTTCACAGAACCGTCTTTCGGAGTCGTTCTTTGGGAAAAAAACAATAAAAATAGTTTCGATGTAACATTGATTGAAAATTTGGTTCCAGGGTGGAGGGTGGGGTGGGGGATGGGACCCGAGATGAGTAGAGGTCCGAATCGTGTGGAAAGTTTAGTAAACTAGTGTGTCATAAAACATCCAAGGAAGGATCTAGTTTTTCATCTTTACTTCTGATTCATTAATTATCTTTTGGTCTAGAAAAGGGATCGAAGGAGAAGTCATTAGAACGTTTGATACACTGGTTTGATCGTAGATCTCCTTCTAGTGTTCTACAGTTACCCGGCCGTACGTCACCCCCTACCACTACTGAGACTAGGGGATAGAGTCACTAATTGACACTAATGACGGGAAAAAAGGAAATTTTGAAAGTACCAGGTTGTCTTAGAAACCTCTACCAAAACCCCCCTGTGTCTCAGGGGATAGAAGGGTCTAACGACCGTAAAACTAATTTTCGTGGAAGGGAAGAATGGTTGTAGAAAGAAAGAACTCCAAAATAAAAAACTCGTCACTCGTTGGTCTGGATTAAACCATTACGTATGTGAGACCTCCACTTACCTTTGTTGAACCAGGTGTGACTCATACATACCCTGTCTGTCTGTCTATAAGGAAAGAGAATAAAGTATATACACAGTCCATGATTAAATTTACAAAAATGTATCGTTGTAAATTACCTCTTCAACTCTAAAGACGAGTTCCACTCTCTATTAGTCGGAATCTCGTATACTCACATAAACGTCCGACACCCGTCTCAGCTTTGATGGATATTCCTTGGTGTACCTCGTATTTGTTCACTATCTACTCTTCGTACGAGAACTCTCTGTAGTTCATTCAAAAACTAGAATGGTCCTTTTATCTTCTATACAGTAAGAAATGCAGTCGAAGCAAGTTGTGTTGTGTCGGTCCTTCTATACTGAGTGGATATATTGTGTCAGGTACTCTGACATGAATTCGTTACGTACTGTTCAGCAAAGTCGGTGCAAGTTAAGATACCTGACACCGGGTGGTCCGAGGAGACAGGTGCCCCTAAGAGGTCCTTACTCATGACCTCACCTAATGGTACAGGGCGAGGTCCCATAACAGGGTTGGGACCCTGACTTGGGTGTGTAGAATACAGAGAACATAACCGTCCACCTAAGAAATTGATCTCGGTGGACCGTTTGGGTTTATTCGTCATCAACTTTATTTGGATGGGGGAGTGGGGGTGGTCTCTGTCTTTGATCCCTCTAATATTATATATTATAGTAATATTAACTTTTTCGGTCTCTCAAGGTCTTTTTGTAGCTAAAGACGAAATAACCGATACGGTTTCGGAAACTGATACACCTAGTGTTAGTTGACACCTTTTAAGACTTTCTCTATCCTTATGGTCTGGTGGACTGGACGGAGAACTCTTTGGATATACGTCCAGTTCTTCGTTGTCTATCTTGACCTGTACCTTGTTGTCTGACCAAGGTTTATCCTTTTCCTCATGCAGTTCCGATATATAACAGTGGGACGGATAAATTAAATATACGTCTAATGTAGTACTCTTTGCGACCCGACCTTCTTCGTGTTCGACCTTAGTTCTAACGGTCCTCTTTATAGTTATTGGAGTTTATACGTCTACTGTGGTAGGAATACCGTCTTTCACTTCTCCTTGATTTTTCGGAGAACTACTTTCACTTTCTCCTCTTCCTTTTTCAATCGAATTTCGAGTTGTAAGTCTTTTGCTTCTAGTACCGTAGACCAGGGAAGTGAAGTACCCTTTATCTATTCCTTCGTCACCTTTGTCACAGTTTGAAATAAAAAACCCCGAGGTTTTAGTGACGTCTACCGCTAACGTCGGTACTTTAATTTTCTACGAATGAGGAACCTTCCTTTCAATACTGGTTGGATCTATCGTATAAATTTTCGTCTCTATAATGAAACGGTTGTTTTCAGGCAGATCAGTTCAGACACCAAAAAGGACACCAGTACATACCTACACTCTCAACCTCACACTTCTTTCGACTTGCGGTTTCTTGACTACGAAAACTTGACACCACAACTTCTGAGAACTCTCGGGGAACCTGACGTTCCTCTAGGTTGGTCAGGTAGGATTTCCTCTAGTCAGGACCCACAAGTAACCTTCCTGACTACGATTTCGACTTTGAGGTTATGAAACCGGTAGAGTACACTTCTCAACTGAGTAACCTTTTCTGGGACTACGACCCTTTCTAACTCCCGTCGTCCTCTTCCCCTGCTGTCTCCTACTCTACCGACCTACCGTAGTGGCTGAGTTACCTGCACTCAAACTCACTGGAGACCCTCTACCACTACCTGTTCCTCCGGACCGCATGACGCTAAGTACTCCAACGTTTCTCAACCTGTGCTGACTCACTGACTTGACTTAACTTGACTTACTCTATGGTTCAGAGTGCAAAAACCTACTGAAAGCTGATGAAATCGATGTAACAACTAGATATAAATTCGTTTAGATATTTGCTCTTGTTAAAGTGAAGGAATCTTGGGTGACGTCTCCTTTACCGTTAATGGTTTATAGTCACAGGAACCGAAGGGGAAAAATTTTTTTGAAGACCCGGTACGAATAACCACGGTGACACCTGTCGGAGACAGGAGTCTAGGTTCGTGTTGACAGTCAAAGGTTCTCTTTGAAAGAGACTCAGAGGACCTTGTCCTGAGGTACGATGATACCAAGAACGACGCCCAAGATCCACTCACCCGTGGTGTCTCGTCTTGGACCTACCCTACCTAACGAGTCGGAGGAGTCTTGTGAGTCGAGTCTACGGGTATTTTTGAAGGGAACCCGAAACGTGAGTCTGTAAGAGATCTCAATCTTCCCTGACCCGCACGACATGAACCTTACACCCGGGAATAGAAGAATTTACTCTTAAATCGTCGTACAGTTTTATTTTTACTATTGTTATCTTTACGATTACAAATAACTCACGAATGGTCATTAAACACACGAGGAACACATACGAGTAAGCGAGTCAGTACAGGTCGAGAAACACTGGGATCTCTGATCGGACGGTCCTAAGAGACAGGTACCTTAAAACGTCCGTTCTTATGACCTTGTTTAACTGTAAAAGATGAGGTCCTATAGAAGGGTTGGGTCCCTAACTTGAACGTAGAGAACACAGAGGACGTGACCGTACACCTCACGGTGGACCCGAGGAATGATCGTTAAACGAACATAATTCATAAAAGTAGAATGTGATTGATGATGGCTGATCTTAAACCCAGTCTTAACTTCTTAAACATTTAGACAACAAGAATATATTATTAGGTGTGGTTTTACGGTTTATTTTTATTTACCACTGTTGTCCTCGGTTTCCATAATCTTATCGATAATTTTTAGTTACTTCACTTTCACTATCAACGAGTCCACACAGGTTGGGAAATGTTTTGGGTGGTCCGAGGAGACAGGTACCTTAAGAGGTACGTTCTTATAACCTCACCCAACGGTAAAGGATGAGGTCCTCTAGAAGGGGGTCCCTAGTTTGGAGCCAGAGGACGAAATGTCCGTCTAAGAAATGGTAGACTCGGTGGTACCTTCGGGTATCTTTTTTTAGTTATAGATAAGGATTTTATTCATAAAGTCTTCTGATGAATGAATTGTTTCTTACGAATAAGATCTAACTTTCAGTTATAATATGTATTGTCTTGTCGTGATTTTAACGGTAAGTTTAACCTCGATCTTGGTTCTACGAACGATAGCAACAATAAACAATATCAAAAATTTAAGACGGTTATGTGATTGTAACCATCGTTTTCATTCTCCGCATGTGTAACCTTCCGTTCTAAATTTTATATAATAAGTAAGAAATATGAAAGGGTGGTGTGAATAAACCGTGAACGAACGTAATGTTTGATATGTCGAAGATAAGAACTAATATAGTAGATACACCATATCAATCTTCATGTACGTATACTTAATTAATTAATCCTCCTAAGTTCTATTTGTAGGTTTTGTCACTGTAGGAACTTTTAATAGTTTATGATGAAAGTCTAATATCACTTCTTTAAGGTAGATTTTATCGGTATTTTCACTTTCTTATCCTCACTATTTTTACAAAAAACTGAATATTTTCCTTTAGATATTTTGACATGTCTCTTTTGAAGTTACTTACTTCTGTACAGTAATCAGATCTATCCTTGTGATTTCATCTTTATAATATTTCTACAGTCAGGAGGGGTTCAACTAAATATCTAAAATATATTAAAGTTTGTTCGATGGACGTCTTAAAAAGGAATATTGAGTTATTTTATAAGTTTTTAAATAGACCTTTTTAAATAACCACTCTTTTAGTTTCTTATCAAAAAAAATTTCTTATTACAACCTTTAGATCAAGTATTATAAAATTTTTATCTAACATCTTGTTATATCTTTCTACCATAACACCCATATCCTATATTCATATCCAGTGACCTTTTATTGTTTTAGATCTTTATGTAAATCAATGTATAATCGAATTAAATACTATTACTCTTTAGTAGTGTACTCTATAAACGTCTAAGATAACATTTAAAATTTTATTTGATCTATTAACTCTATTCACATAAAAAAATTAAGAGTTTTTGTACAACCTTTTACTCAATTCCGATATAACCTGAAAATATATCCAATACAAGAAGATTTGTAACCTCATCATCTTTTAAGACTATTCTAAAATATTTTATTTGAAAATTATAAAAACGTAATACTATTATTATATTGATATTGTTTACACTCATGTCGGAAACCTTTTATAAACGTCATTTATTTCGTTCCTCAACTCTATCCTACGTTTCATAAGTATATTCAACCGTTCTTTTGAACTTTTATAAAACCCATTTACCTATTTCTAGTACTACTAGACGATTTTTAATGAAGGAGGTCGTTGACGAAGGAACTGGTAGTCGGAGTGTTTTTCGTTACAGACAGGGATTTTGGATCGACTCAGGGACCGGGTATTAACCGTGAGTCAATCATAAAGGATATACTTACTTATTTAGGTAAGTCCTTTGTGTCTGATTTTGTACCGTCAAATATCAGTAATTTAGCCGTTGTTGTTGTTGTTGGGGTCTTCCGATTTACGACTAAAGGGTCACACCCCTCTAACTCCCTTCGTCCACATCCGTATGTGACGAGAACCGTTGTCTTCACCATTTCGTACATACCTTTCGGTCAATTTTTTACTGTAGGTACAACTGGATCATTAGGGTCCAGACCCTTAGATTTTATTTACCCATTCGTACCTCTTCTATTATATATGTGACTACTAAAGTAACATAAATAATACTATACTATTACGACTTCATTACTTTCGTTTTAAGATTTTACATAGAATTGTTCACGATTTTAATCCAATTCGTTTATATGTAAGTTCTTTTTACAGACCTTTCTTTATCACTTTGGATTACTCGACACATTCACTTTCATGTGTACCTGACAAAATAATAAAAATTATATTTATTATAACTTCCCCTTGATTTTTCGGAGAACTACTTTCACTTTCACCTCTCACTTTTTCAACCGAATTTCGAGTTGTAAGTCTTTTGCTTCTAGTACCGTAGACCAGGGTAGTGAAGTACCCTTTATCTACCCCTTTGTCACCTTTATCACAGTCTGAAATAAAAAAACCCGAGGTTTTAGTGACGTCTACCACTGACGTGGGTACTTTAATTTTTTACGAATGAGGAACCTTCTTTTCAATACTGGTTAGATCTATCGTATAAGTTTTCGTCTCTGTAATGAACCGGTTGTTTCCAGACAGATCAGTTCCGATACCAAAAAGGACGCCAGTATATACCTACACTCTCAAACTGACACTTCTTCCGACTCGTGGCTTCTTAACTACGAAAACATAACACCACAACCTCTTCTGAGAACTCTCAGGGAACCTGACGTTCCTCTAGGTTGGTCAGGTAAGACTTCCTGTAGTCGGGACCCTAAAGAAACCTTACTTACTACGACTTCGACTTTGAGGTCATGAAACCGGTGGAGTACACTTCTCAACTGAGTAACCTTTTCTGAGACTGTGACCCTCCCTAACCCCCGTCCTCCTCTTCCCCTGCTGTCTCTTACTCTACCGACCCACCGTAATGACTGAGCTACCTGTACTCAGACTCACTTGAGGTCCTCAACCACTACCTATCCCTCCGGACCGCACGACGCTAAGTACCCCAGCGTTTCGCAGTCTGTGCTGACTCGCCGACTTGACTTGACTTGACTTATAGACGTCCACGTGATTCCGAGGACCCAGCCCCTCGGGGTCGACCTTCAGGGATAATCCTCGTCCTTCCGTCGAGATTTTCTTTATAAGTGTCCGTGTTAGAGTGAGTTTAGAAACTAGGCCCGAGTCCTGTTTGAGGACAGAAAAGGTAGTATAAATGGATGTTTGAGTTACAAAGTATGACTGGACCAAAGTTGAAGAATAAAAGAACAGATTTGTTCTTAGTCTTCACAAAACCCACACCCTCTTCTTTGACGAATGAGTAAACGGACTAAGTGAAGTCTACGACTATTTCTAAGTACTTTCTTTCAGGGTCTTGATGGGGTCTCGTTACACCCGAGTAGTGAAGGAACCGTTGATGGCTCGTCTCCCACTCCCAAAACCGTCGGAAGAGTTCGTATCTCGTACCAAATCATCTTTCTGATACCAGGATTTCAAATCACTTACTTCAAGTCTAGGGTGGAAACGACTTAAGATCAAGACATTGGTACCCGTTTTACCAGACTTGAAGGACGTAAGATTAAGACACTGGTAACCGTTTTTCCAGACTTGGAGGTGAGTAAATGTACGAATGTTTAATCTGCACTACTGTTACTGGGGTACCCATGAACACTCCGGAGTGGCTAGAATGTATCTCTCACATTGTCCACAGACTACGGATTACCTTTGAACTAAGTACAGTCCAAGGAAGGTAGTCAGTGGGTTAGTCCTCGACACGATAGAAGGTAAGAGGCACCTGGTAGCGTCACCATTGTTACTGTACGTTTCGTAGACAGATAGGACCTTGTCTCTTTCGTACTCCTCGGATTCTTACTTCTACCCGATCATTAAAGGAAAGTTTGCAATAGGTTCTCTGTGTGCGACCTTTCGTGGTCATCAACAAGTCAGTGACGACGACGACGACGACGACAACGATTCAGCACAGGTTGAGAGACGCTGGGGTACTTAACGTCGTACGACACGAAGGGACAGGAAGTGATAGAGGCTCAAACGAGTCTAAGTACAGGTAATTCAGCTACTACGGTAGGTTGGTAGAGTAAGAGACAGTGGTGGGAAGAGGAGGACGGGAGTTAAAAAGGGTTGTAGCTCCAGAAAAGGTTACTCAGTCGAGAACGTAACCCACCTGTTTCATAATCTCTGAGTCGAAGTCGTAGTCAGGAAGGCTACTTATAAGTCTCAACTAAAGGAAATCTTTACGATATTGGACTTGAACTCAGGGTCACTGGGACACGTGGGTCCTCAGAGAAGTTCACTCCCTCTTCTCCCAGTCTGAAGTCTTTAATGGACGAGGACTCGTTTTCTAGTTTAAGTACTCCTTTTTCGTTTTGAAAGTAACTTATACGACACTTACGTATCCAAAACACTCCTTTCACTCACGTTCCATAGTGGTCCGTGTACCTGTTACCTTTTAGTCCCTTACTTAACTCACAGACCCCAGACAACGTCCGACCGACTAAGAAATCCAGGTAGCGAGATAGAAACTTTTTCTACCTCACTAAGACTCTACGATCCCTTCCCTCCCTCCCCTTGACTTACTTTACAAAATGATGTTCCTACCCTTTTTTGAACCGACGAAAATGTTCCTTAGTTAGAAAAATCGCATGGTTTTGGTCAAAGGTCTTTGTCACCGGATATATAATTATTGACGTGACAAAAGACCTCTTACAACACACAGAGATACCCTTTCCTAATGTTTGGAACATTTCTAGTTTCAAGTTCCATTACTAATGTGAGGTCCATATCGTCACTTTCACTTTCCGTAAGTCAACACAGATTGAGACGCGTTGAGGTCCCTGCTATCGGACGGTCTGAGGAAACAGGTACCTTAAAACGTCCCATTTTATGACCTCACCCATCAGCACGGTAAGAGGTCCCTAGAAGGGTTGGGTCCCTACCTTGGGTCCAGAGGACGTAACGTCCATCTAAGAAATGGTAGACTCGGTAATCCCTTCGGGTTTCCTAGTCTCAAGTTCCATTACTGATATGGGGTCCATATCGTCCCAACCCACGTTTGTTCCGACCAGTTCCTTATGTCTTCCTCTTCCATACAAATAGTTTAAAACGATCTTTCGGTCTCCATCTTGGATACTATTAAGTCAACGTAGTCCCTCCACCCACCATTACAATAACTGAACTAAGACACTCTAGATAATCTATCACGGCTCCTGTGTCTACTCAGAGAGGTCCACAAGACTGGGAGCGACGGGACTCTAAAGTAAGAGAAATCTTGACAACGGTTGAGGACACGACTATCGGTTGTGGGAGACCGGGTGGTTTCCCTCAGGTCATTGGGACTAGACTCTGAGACGAGAAAAGTCTCAGTCTGCGGGTTGAAGTTAAAGTAGAGAAGTCTCCTCAGATCCTGGACCACGGCGGTTTCGAGGTCTAAAGAAGGTCCACTTCTCTTCTGCACCCCAGAAGGACCATACTCCGTGTCTGTCTCCGAAGGACCCAGACGTCTCAGTCTCCAGGGTTTAAGTGTACATCTCACTCAAAACCACTTTTCCCTGTAACCCAGACCTTTTCTCTCCATCTCGCCCCGCGATAAGTCTGGAATCAGGGAAGAAAAGGGTATTCCATCCTTACCCCAGACAACATCTCTCTATGACTACGATAGAACACAGGGAGAGTAAACATCATCACGAAATCCTGACTTTACCAAAAGTTCTCTGAAGTTCTTGGTGTCTTGGAACCGTCCATATGGTGTAAGAAACCATTTTATCTATTTGTGACGCACACACGAATCAGTAAATCAGCACAGACTCAGAGACGCTGGGAGACCTGACATCGGGAGATCTGAGGAGACAAGTATCCTAAGAGGTCTGTTCTTATGAACTCACCCAACGGTAAAGGAAGAGGACCCGTCTATATATGATCCACGGATATTAATATGATATCTCCGACATTTTCCTCGACTGTCGGTCTCTTATCGAATCGTCGTTTAGGTTGTGTTATCCTAAACTTTCTTGTATCTCTGATTAAAATATAACCCCGTTAATCTCTTCTGTCATGACTTCGTCCCCAGAACTTCATCCAGACTTTTCTACCCTCTTTTCGTTAAATAGTAGAACGCACTACAGTGGAATTTCCTTCCGATTATAAAAGGTAAAGGAAGGATCAAGAGTTGTGTTCTGATGATGGGTAACAGTGGTTTGTGTTTGGGTTCCTGAAAAGGGACCTTGACGGGTGAGACCGGGGGATCTCTTTAGTCTAAGGACTTCACTTGTGGAATACTCTACTCTTTGGAGTACACTGACTTCCGACCCTTCACTTCTTGAACGGAGGGTATCTTTATATGAGTCTTAACTGTTAGTGGTAGAAGTTAAGACAGACGTTTATAGACAAAAGACTAGAACGAGTTTTAACGGTCGAGATAGACGACAGTAGAAATCCCTCTGTGGTTGGTGAAGTCGAAACTACAAGGGGTCTCAGTTCAGTATAGACGACAGAGGACAAACGTGTCCCTAGGACACAGAATACAGGGGTACCTTTGACGGGGTCTTCCGTCCACTAACTTCCCTTCTGTGACCAGGAACAGACGAGGCACAGACTTCCGTGTCCCCTTTGGTGGAAAAGGACCGTGTCTCCCCTGTACTTCCTCTCAAACTCCTACTTTTGCACCGTAAAGATCCCTCGTCTCGACCTTTATGACCAATAGTCACCCCTACGCCTATCCGACCTCCCATGTTGAGATGTCGACTGCTGTCAATACCGGAGTAGGTCTGACTCCATCCTTTATAGGGACACTCTCCACTCTAGGGTGTCAAGTTTGTCTCCAAGAGTCTATTCCGAGTCCCTAGGATATCCTAGCACTCTTGTGAAATTCCACGAGTATCGTTGGTCTCGATACTTCTCGATTTGGAAAAAACTGTTTTTGTCTGGAAGGTTTTATTTCTCGACGGAATCCCCTCGATGTTTAGACCATCTTTTTCTTCTGTCATTCCACCTTCTGAAGGGACCACCGAGTCTGCCATTTCGTAGAAGGATGTTACGTCCTCTGGGCCCAAGTTAGGGACCCAATCTTTCTAGAGAACCCCTTCCTTTACCGTTGAGTGAGGTCATAAGAACGGACCTTTTAGGGTACCTGTCTCCTTGGACTATCCGATATCAGGTACCCCAGTGTTTCTCAACCTGTGCTGACTCACTGAAGTGAAAAGTGAAGTTCCACCTTCTCTATCATTCCACTTTCTTGTGACGACGTCAGTCGTTCGAAGGATCTTAAGTAGGAGTATCGAGATCCCATTTACGGAGATGAGGACACAATAAGTTATGCCCCGATATATATACAGTGTATGACGATAAATGCAAATTTAACGATAATCAACGAGTTATCACAGGCTAAGAAACGCTGGGGGACTTGACATCGAAAGGTCCGAGGAGACAGGTACCCTAAGAGATCCGTTCTTATAACCTCACCCAAGGGTAGAGGAGGAGGTCCCTTAGAAGGACTGGGTCTCTAACTTAGGTCCAGAGGACGTAACGTCCGTCTAAGAAATGACAGACTTGGTGGTCCCTTCGGGGTGTAAATTTAATTAATTTTTATGTAAGAAAATAAGTGTGATCAGTGTAAAGTTCATCATCCATCAGGCGACCCGTCGTGTCTACAGTTTGTAAAGGTGGTAATGTCCTTCAAGACAACCTGTCGGGACGAGATTCCTAATTTAGACCTTACACCCCTGTCTCCGTCCCCATCCACCACTCTACAGTTCGTCTTCTCTGTGGGAGACTGGCGGGTAAAAGGGGAAGTTCAGGTCACAGAACGGGACAGGAGCGGAAGTCTCGAGGTCCCTGGGTCCGCCACAGTCCCCTCCTCTGTACCACTTCGAAGTGAGACTTTGGGTCTCTCCGAGAGGGGGTTAGGGTATAGTCAAAATAGTACTCCTACAGCGGGACCCGTCGAGTCCGGGAAAACCTCCTCCTCACAGGAAGTTGAAGAGACTGGTGTCTTGTAAGACCTTTGATAATAAACTCTGACTGTTACCGGACCCCCGGGTCACCTCACTCCGTGGCGATAATTTATAGTAAACACCCAATGAACTCGGTCCCGATACCCTAAGGGAAGATATCCTTTCTGTTCACACGGTCAGTTACACATGATTCAGTAAAGTCAATACAGGTTGAGAAACACTGGGGTACCTGACATTGGGTAGTCCAAGGAGACAGGTACCCTAAGAGGTCCGTTCTTAAGACCTCACTCAACGGTAAAGGAAGAGGTCTCCTAGAAAGACTGAGTCTCTAACGTGAGTGCAGAGAATGTAGAGGACGTAACCGTAACCGTCCGTCCAAAAACAAACAAACAAATGGTGACTTCGCGTAAACCAATTCTAGCCCTAAAGAGTCTTTCATCGTAACTGTATATATGCGATAGAACATGTTTTGTGTATCGATCACTTTTCAACAATATATTACGTCCTTCTCGTCGGACCACCAGACACTACTACATCTCCCGACCTTACCGTCCTCCCCTCCCTCCCTCGGAGTTCTCCCTCCCCTATATACATATTAATACTGACTAAGTATAACGTAATGACAACATCGGTACGTAAGGCCCTTTGTTTGAGTGGGTCTTCCCGTTACGTCTATCACCTCACGTCAAATAATGTGGTCACCCGGGTTCCGTCTCAGAGGAGAATCGGTTCCTGGGGTTGGTCGTAAACACTTTTAGAAAATATGGGGTACACGTGCACAGACTTGGGTGGTGGGGTTTAAGGAAATCTGAATGTATTTGGTTCCTTTTGTGTTAGGGTAATTGGGGTACTAAGTGCACGACACACGAGTAAACGAGTTTGTCAGTTTGTCAATCGGTTATTGGTTATTTGGACTCCAATGTGAGACTGTCTATGTCTTTGTAAATACCGGACAGACCTCTTTCCCCACTAATCACATACAAAAGAGAATCCGCTACTCATTGGATCTATGCGAGAGGTTCGAAGGGGACAGACCTCCCCCAGAATAGGAAGACAACAAAAGTATCCGTGATTTGTGTCTCAAGTCTTAGGTGACCTTTCCACCGACTCGTACTAGTCGTACTTGTCCGGATTCTACCTCAGGTCCGGGATACTTAAGGAAGAAGTGACGTCTTTGGTTGTGTTCAAACATTTCGTTAAAAGGAGGTCAATTTTTTATTTAATTTTTTTTTATTTCTATTTTTTCCTTCTAATCCCAAGGAACCCTTAAGGGAGCACGGGGTCCGGACACAAAAGTGACGGTACTAGGTGAAAGTTAAGGATACACCCCTTGACTCTAAGGTGTTGACTTTTTCGTTCTTTTTTACAAACTTTAAGGAGTCACTGAACATACCCTTCGTCTCTGATCTTGACACTTCCAATTGTCGGTCGGAGTGTGATTGGACTCTCCTCACCTGATGTGAAACCCAGTAGCCTGTTTATTAACGTGTAGGTGAAGTGGTGAAGATCGATTCCGTTTTGAGGGACTCTGACGACGGGGTAGGGGTGGAGTGTGGAGAGGGGGTGTTATAGGTGTCCTGAGGTCGGGCTCAGGGTCTGGAGATAGGAGTCCCAAATGTCTCCTGTTCTCGGTGGAAGACCGACGTCACTACCGCCACCCCCGACCCCCCTAGAGAGGAACCAAATGACCGTTAACGACGAGACAAAAAAACAACAAAAAAAAAATTGGAGTCCAAGGTCTCCTTCAGTCCAAACATTGAAGACGGAAACAAGAAATAACGAGAGAGTCTCTACGACGAAACCACCTCATCTGTCGTGTGTCCATCGGACCTTCGACGGTGGGTTACCCACTCTGACAGTCAATTTCGTTAAGTCGGGAGGTTCTTTCATAACTAACGTGTAAATGTAAACAAAGAAGTTATCTTGAGACTTTTTTATTGAGAGTCACTCTTTGTTAAAGGTACTTCTACGTATTTGTCCCCTTTTTGTTGTCCCTCGATCTAAAATTTTCTTTCTTAGACTCATCAGATTGATGATATCTGATATTACCCGAAGGGTCCACCGTGTCAACCATTTCTTGGACGGACGGTTACGTCCTCTGTGTTCTCTACACCCAAACTAGGGACCCCATCCTTTACCATTGTGTGAGGTCATAAGAACGAAACTTTTAAGTACCTGTCTCCTTGGACAATCCGATGTCAAGCACCCCGTCCTCCTCTTCTCCCGTCGTCTCCTACTCTACCAACCTATCGTAGTGACTGAGTTACCTGTACTCAAACTTGTTTGAGACCCTCTATCACTTCCTACCCCTTCGGACCACGTCACGTCTGGTACCCCAAGGTTTCTCAACCTGTACTAAATCGTTGACTTATCGTTGTTATCTGATATTATGTTACCTATATGATTCATATCATATTAACTATAAATTAATTTTATATTGTATGACATGATACGTATTAATATATACTATTACACATTATATTATATCTTTCTCGAAACCCGACCTTCTTTTCTCTACTTAAGATCGGTGTCAAGACGGTGAACGACTCGCCCTATATATTTTTTGGATGGTTCTGTTACTAAACTAGACTCAAAGTAAAAGAAAGAGACTTTTACCTCTATAAGTACGTAGGAGAGGAACGGAAGTGTCTCCGTAAGACTCAGTAAAATATATTTTACGGAGTGAGGTACAAAAGTAGATCAATATAAGGATTAAGTGAAGTATTCTTTCGAACACTGTTTTTTGATAGTTGGCTCTTACTTCACGTTTGTCTCTTAGTTCGGGTACCTTTTGTATTTAGCTACCTTCAATCGGTGTCGAACGAACGGAGTCAAACATTAGTGTCTCAGGTCAGGATCTGACGAGAGAACCATCGTCCTCTTAAGACCGATGAGGTTCGGACGACGAACAAATTACGAGTCCGAGGTCTAACGAGGACGTTTTCAGAATTCTTGAACCCGACTCGGTCGGATCCCGTACTTACCGTGTGTTGGGAGGGAAGTGGTCTCACTCCTTCCTGCTCAGTCGAAGTGGTTCTGGAGTACTTGGTTCGTGTTGACAGCATATTACCCACTCACCACGGAGAGGACACCCGAAGGGTCCACCGCGATCACCATTTCTTAGGTAGACGTTACGTCCTCCGAACTCAACCTAGGGACCCAGTCCTTCTAGGGGTTCTCCTCCCGCACCGTTGGGTGAGGCGATAAGAAGGGACCTCTTAGAGTACCTGTCTCCTCCGACCGCTTTGCGATGTCGTGTATCCCTATATTTCTCAGTCCGTACTGACTCGTTGAACCATGTGTACGTAAGGAGGGTAGTTTTCTTCCAAAGTAACCCGTTTGTTTCGGCCGATCCTTGAACTGTTGTCTGTTAGTCGGTAATGATGGAACTGAGGTTCTTCAGTGAAAGGGGTTTAATGATATCCGATACAAAAAGGTCATCAGTACACACCTACACTCTCAACCTAACACTTCTTTCGACTCGTGACTTCTTAACTACGAAAACTAGACACCACAACCTCTTCTGAGAACTCTCAGGGAACCTGACGTTCCTCTAGGTTGGTCAGGTAAGACTTCCTCCAGTCGGGACCCTAAAGAAACCTCCCTTACTACGATTTCAACTTTGAGGTCATGAACATCAATGGAGTACACTTCTCAACTGAGTAACCTTTTCTGAGACTACGACCCTCCCTAACTCCCGTCCTCCTCTTCCCCTACTACCTCCTACTCTACCGACCTACCGTAGTGTCTGAGTTACCTGTACTCAGACTCACTTGAGACCCTCAACCACTACCTGTCCCTCCGGACCGTACGACGTCAAGTGCCCCAGTGTTTCTCAGCCTGTGCTGACTCACTGACTTGACTTGACTTGACTCCAGAAAATGGGTGTTTTTTTATTAACGTAAAGAAAAAGTTAAGTGGAGGGAGGGTAATGGAAAAAGTTAAGAATCCCGTATTCTTCTCGACAAGTAGGGTTTTCTCCGAAAACTACAAAGAGAAACTCTTCAGAAAGGTTATGAAAATGGAAAATTTTTTTTCCGAGAACATTATAATACTGTATTACATGAGTGATCTACGTAATCCCTACGGGTCGTATAACCACGGTTCCTACATGAAGGTAAGTCTTCTCGGGAGGTCTATGGGTCATTCGAGTGTATTTCTGTTTATTATTTGAATCCCTTTTAGGATTGATTGTGTCCCTCCCTTTTCCTAGGGTCGGGAGTGATTCACAGGGGGTCAGTACTTTCCTCGGACAATTTTACGGGACACGGTTCTCTGACGTCTTCTAGAGGTACTTCTGTAATTGGTCTTCCTGTTCCTCTCGGACCGTATGTAGTTTGTTCACTGACTTCTAAAGTACAGGGATTTCCTACAGATCTTTTAAAGTTTCACGGAATGGACGTCCTATTTCCTTCCCTCTTATATCTGTGGTCTTCCCACTTCTGATGACACGGACGACTCCCATGGATAATTTCAAGTATACCTAAATTAAATTCATAAGTGAAAAATTTGGAAGGTCGTTCTAACATATTCACTTAGTCACTACCGGCTTATTAATTTTAGGAGTTCTAAGTTTTAACACCGACGAAATTAAAGTTTTAGTTTATATATGACTTAAACACAGTATTTCAATGAGACTTGACACGGATGAACCCTATGTCTTGTCTTGGTGTTGGATCCTGACCTTCTTTGGTCCAGTCTCAGTGATGTACCATAAGTGTACCCCTACAGTAAGTGAAACGTCAGATATCTCTACCGTAGGGTATCGTTACTCGTACCGAACCTCGGTTATTTAGACCGACGTGTCGTCTTAGTCGGTATTTTAGTCGTTTATAGGGTGGGGTTGGGTCTGAATGACTAAGATTAAAGACCTTTACTCCTAGTTCTTTGTCACAAACATAACATTGGGTTTACGTATCTCTACAACCAAATCAAACCCGATAAATTATTTTTTACTATTATTTTTATTATCTTTGTTTCTAACTCTCGAATGGTACACCGTTTATGAAAATATTAGTGAATGGTAGGTCACTGATTAATTTAGAAGTGAAAACTAATAATAATGATAAAAGGAGTAAAGTGTTTATGTCTTTGACTTTATGTCCTTACCACTCATTAAATGGATTTCACTGGGTTGGTGTCACTTGATACGATACGAATATTCCTCGTGTGGTTCCAGAGTTCTTCTTTCACTAAGTGAATCCAATGTGTCGGTCATCCGTTTAGTGATTTAAAAGGTCCACATTTCGTACATGATAGACGGGGACCCTTCTGTCCGAAAAGTAAGTAAGGTGATTGTATATAATTCGTGAGTAAGCTGAGGTCCCTGACACGGTCCTCGATCTTTGTGTCACCCTGTCTCGGTCCTCAAATAACGGTTCCTTATGTGTATGTCGCCAGTACACCTGACACCCTACGAATAGGACTCACATTTGAAGGGTCGTGCCCCGGAAGGTCTGGTAGTAGATACCTATACACTTTACTCATCTGAGGAGAATGCAGTGTAGGTAGACTCTGTCTCGAAGGGGAACCTCCTGTGAACGAAAAGAGACGGAGTGTCCTAGTCCAAGACCACAGTCAGGGGTGTCCCTTCCGGAGATGCAGATCAGGTGGAAGCACACAACCAAGTAAATAAGTTATAGAACACACATACAGGACACACGATCTCTACGACCGTAAGAGGAAGACTAAATAAGTTTCGAGTTTTACCTTCTAAGCCCTTTACTAAGTTTTTACCTTTAAACCTGTACGGCACAAGACGTAGGGAGGGGGAAAGACTCTGATTCGAGTTTGGTAAAGGAGTCCTTGTTCGGGAAGATGATGGGAGTGGAAGATAAGGACAGACTAAAGATGCAGAAGTGTAAAGTTAAGTATACAGTTACATAGACTCTTCAGATTGAGAGGAGGGTTGAGACGAAAGTCTCTATTATTACTTTATGGTATTGAGGACGACTATTATTATCGGTCAAGAATGGTATCGTGAAATAAGAATACGAACTGTATACAATGAACTAGTATATCTCATAACAAATATATACTCCCTTAATTCGTGTCTCTCCCATACATTCAATTAGTTCTAGTGTGTCGATTTTTCACTGTTTCAGATCAAAACTTTGATCTTAAGACCGTGGTCTTAGATATGTTTCTACGATATCTAAATTCCGTTATAAAATACTGTATAAAACCTTGTGTTTTTTCTTTCTGACGAATTTATATTTGATTTTGGAGTACCACTACCATTAACTATATATAAGTGTTTACCGTAGGGTAAAAGAAGGACCTGTAATGATGTAAAAAACAGATTCTGAAGTAACGTAAGTCTCAAACTTGAAATAGACTTGGCGAAACCAGTTGTCGTTACGTGTCCTTAGAAATAAAATCTACACTGTTATATTAACACTCCATGTAGTCTCTATTATTTTGAAACAAATTTCAGGTTCTAAGAAAAAAGGGGACTAATTTAGTATACAATAACTTTCAATTCATAGAAAAGACACTATAATCGGGTTGTATTATCTTTCTATGAATGTGTTAAACATAGAAACTTCCTTTACTATTACTCGATATGAAAATTACTTGTTAAGGTTTGTTGACTAATAAAAAGAGACTCGAACTAGACCTGAAGGGGTCGAATCTGAACAAAACCAGGGTGGTCCGTAGTCCCCAACGGGAACGACCCGGAGGCACTGTAACGGGCACGTGTCACATAGTCCTCTGTCAGATGGTTGGAAAGTTCTGGGACACGGAAAGACCCATGACTTAGGAGACTTTGACAGATGTACAATCGGGGGAACGGTCGGAAAGAAGGGGAGAATTAACTGACAAGGGTCCTGGCTGTGAACAAAGACACGAAAGTCTTTAGGAAGTCGAGTCTAGACTTCTTTACGGAGATAAGGTCAAGTAGACGGGGTCGGTCCCTGGTCCTCGAACACGTACAGTTACCACTTACTCATTCCCGACAATCCATTCCAGAGGTCCATTCCTTTCAATATCCTTTTCCTGGTTACTCCACTCCGAACATCCCTACAGGAATTGTATGGTCCAAGGCGATTCTGAGTTGACCTCACCAGTTCCCTTCATACTTCGTACACCAACCCTTTTCCACGGAGACACTCGGGAACTGGAGGTACAGGACAGATTGGAGCAGGGGAAAAAAAGTCATTTATGTTACACAGGCACGTACCGAGTAAGGGTACAGATCTCGTGGGTCATCCCTGACTTCCCACGTCCACTCGAAACCCCGTCACGAAGACATAAACCTTCACCCGACGACCTGTGTCGTCTCTAAAAGTTTCGTCATTGAAGACGGGGAACTGTGACTATCGTCAGTGGTGAGACGTGTATCCTTCTCTTACACCCAGAGAGAGCTTCCGGTATAGAAAGTCTCGGAGACACAGAGAACCTCTCTCTGTCTTTAGGACCCCCTACTTCAAATTCCTGACCTATTTTCTCGGGGTGGGGGTATAGGAGAAAAATTAAAAGATTAAAGAAGGGGTCGTCTCGTGGATTCTTGTGTAGACCTTTCGTTTCACCAAGGTACAAGGACCGAACAGAACAGGGTCATAAATAAGAGCGAGTTATTTTGTACATCAAGTCACATACTCTGTGTCATCAGGGAGTTGTTTCGTAATCGAAGTAAAGAGAAATACTCAAAAAAGGAGGAGTTTTAAGGACACAACAGAGAAGACTGCACCTCTTTCCTGTCAGGGGTCGTCGGGGTGAATCGTTCAGACTCGCACTTTCCTCGGACTCCCCTTGGACGTCACTCAGTCTTGTCTAGGATGTCCGTACAGAACTGGAACTGAGTCTAGGAACCACAGAACTTCATGGGTGGTCCTATCGGTACACGAAGAGAGGATCCTCAGTAGTCAGTAACAAAGTTCCTATTCCTATTAATAGACAGTCCTGAGTCGTTCCTTTTGAGTTGTCTTCTTTTTGATTTTAGTACCGTAGACCAGGGTAGTGAAGTACCGGTTATCGGTCCCCTTTCCACCTTCGTCACTGTTTAAAAGAAAAGAATCCGAGGTTTTAGTGACCCTTACCACTGACGTCAGTACTTTAATTTTCTACGGACGAGGAACCCTTCCTTTTGATACTGTTAGGATCTGTCACATAATTTTTCGTCTCTGTAGTGAAACGACTGATTCAGGTATATCAGGTATACCGAAAAGGTCATCAGGACATACCTACATTCTCAACCTGGTATTCCTTCCGACTCGTGGTTTCTTGACTACGAAAGTTTACACCACGACCTCTTCCAAGAACTCTCGGGAAACTTGATGTTCCTCCCTTTTGGTCAGTTAGGATTTCCTTTAGTTAGGACTGATAAGTAACCTTCCTGACTACGACTTCATCCATCGACTACAAGGTTACGAAACCGGTGGACTACGTTTCTCGGTTGAGTAACCTTTTCTGGTATTACGACCCTTTCTAACTTCCGTTTTCCTCTTCCCCCACCGTCCCCTACTCTACCAATCTATCGTAGTGGTTAAGTTACATATACCTAAACTCGTTTGAGATTCTCTATCACTTCCTGAACCTTCTGACTGTACAACGTCAGGAACCCCAGAATTTCTCAGTCTGTACTGAATGTCTGACTTGTCGTCGTTCCTTTCAGTTCCGATTCTTCGTTGGGATTGGGTGTCAGTTCCGATTGGGATTGGGATTGGGATTGGGATTAAAAAAGACTCCTATGATCTCTTCCAATACCCTTATAACAGGAGTACTGGACAAGTACTGGGTCTGGAACACAAAGGAAGTCCCTGGTCCCAACCGTCAACCTCGGCAGAAAGGTCAAAAGAAGTGGGGGAGTGGGTCTGATATGGTATGATGTCACTTCGGTCATATCCCGGGAGTCGACCTTCTTGGTCCAGTGTCTGTCCTGTGCTCCCTCTCCCTTGGAAGCACTCATCCCCGACGGGGGTTTAGGGGACTCCCGCCGATACGTCAGTCGTGGACGTGTGTGTCTCACTCGCCATCGGAACGTGGGTCCGGTGACCGACGTTCAGTGTCTGGGAGAACCCCTTTGAACCGGCGTCAAGAATCCAAACTGACACTGTCTCCGGGAGTTGAACCGTTCGTCACCCGCCTCTATTGGAAAGTTCGTGGAAATGCCAGTCCGTTCCGGAAGACCATACGTACAGTACAAGTGAGGACTAAACAAAATGATCACATGGGGTAAAGAAGTGAAAATTAGAAAACTGCACGCAAGTTCGGAACTAGTAGTATAATGACTACTAGCAGTATAGTAGTAGATGAAGTACTCCAATCTTATTTAGTTGTTTGCTTTGTATTATTACACCACATTCATCAAGATTGACCGTATTCTTTTGATCAACACTTTTTGTTTGCCAATGCTACTGAGACACCGTTACCATATAAAAATATAAGTAGACGGAGATGACGTTGATACATCAGTGCGATGTGACGTAATGCAATTAGATCGAAGTAATATACTCTTTGATGGAATTTCGGTAATTCAAGGAGCCATTTCCCAAAGGGAGGAGTGAGACGTGGAGGACCAAAAGTAAGAGGGACTGGTTTTGGGGTTAATTAAGAATTATGACGAAGATAGTTACCTAATTGAAAGTTGAAATGTATTTAAGTTTTCTTATTTTATTTAAAGGCATCCGTTAAACTCACCCTGATAAGAAAGGTCTTAGGTAAATTAGGAATCAGGATCCCTAAAATTTCTCAATACTTTACTCAAAAGGTATTGTACTTTATGTTTTTATTAACTCTGGTTATATTAAGACGGTAATGTCTTTCAAATAATGCGACAGGGATTCCGTGTTTGGACGGAGAGAGGAAAATATGGTTTTAAAAGTCTCAGGTACCAGGGGGTTTATGGTGTGAAACAGGATAGGAGGAACAGAGGTGGAAGTGAGGGACGGTATACGGTGGTAGTCTGAGAAACGAATACCTTCCTTTTTTAAATTTAGAAACGTTACCGAATTTAAAAATTTTTTTAATGTAGAAACTTTGTAAAGGTCTTTGAAATCCGTTTCATCCGTTCTGTATATAAAGTCCTTTTATTTCCCTTCTTTTATTTAATATTTTTCTCCTTACCACCCAGTTTTGTCGGGGACCACAGACGTCTTGATTATACAGTATCTGTTTTCCTTCCATTTTTTTTCTTTTCTTTTTTATTTTTAGACTGTTTGTTGAAGTCTACCTTTTTTTTTTTGTTGAAATCCAACTCCGTATGCTACCATTTAAAACAGTTGTCCTGATCCGAGTCTCTACGGTCACAACGATCATCTTGTAATAAAGACCCACATAGACACTTCCACAAACATCTTCTCTGAGCGTAAACTTAGTATCTGACTCATTTCTGGATCGGAGTAGTTACGTCCACTCGTAGTGGATTTGACAACTCCTGGTCTAATTTTGTGTTTCCACTTCTTTTCCGAACTCGGTCCTGTAGGTAGAAGAGGACTGAAGTCTATAGTCGTGAGGACCAAGAACCCGGAAGTCTGAGTCTGACAATATGGTAACCGAGGGAACCAAGAGTCCGAAAGTCCAAACCTGTTCCTGTTATGATGACCGACGGAGCTCGGAGGTTGAACGTCTATCGTCTAGTACTCTGAACAATCAGAAGAGTTAGTACACGGTCAGGGAAAACGATATAGATACGTAGAAGATGACCAATTTTCCATTGACGTCCCTGAAGTGTTCGACAAGACCCGATCTTGGAAGAGACAAAAACCTTCTCTCCACTGTACCGTCCTGTTTTTCTGTTCTAAACGTGACCTACCCTTACGACTAACTAAAAAATGGTGAACAGATTGAAACCCTTTAATAATGGGAGAGACTTGGAGTCAATAGAATAGATATTTTACCCTCATTAACAAGAATATCCCGACAATATTCTAACTCTTGAAGATTCTTTATTTACGGATAACATTTCTTCCGTATATTATTCACCATTAAAATTATAACACTAACGATAATAGTAGTAACAATACCTTTCCTGACAAGGAATGTCTGTAAGGTTTTATGTTTAAATAGTTCTCCAGAAATCACTCAAAATAGGTACAATGACGATGGTGGAAAAAGGTTTGTGTCCGTTTACGTTTCTTGAGATGTATACGAGTATATCAGATTAATTACCTCATCTGATGTCTTTCGGGTGAAGAGAAGAGGTCAGAAGTCTATTATAAAATCAGACCCGAAAAACAAGATCTTGTCTTTAGTCAAAACCGAGTGAAAAGTTTTACCCCTATAAATCGACTTTTATATAATCGCTGAGTCTTTCACCTTACTCATCCGAATCCTTTACCTATCCTTGTTCTCTCATTCACCGGGTTCGTCATCTCTGGTGTCGTTTAAAGTACAATGTCTTTACACTGGATGTGTGACTAGACATGTGACATCGTTGGGGTATGGGATTATGGTGGTCGAGTTCGACGTTTCAGGACCCCATCTCCTGATTGTCCGACTCGTACCCAGCGTGTAGATATAGAATTGCCGTGTCCTTACCCCCTACCTTATCAGAACAAGTAACCCAAAAATTTTCCTCTGTGACGTGAGAAGGAGTGGTTCTGGTACGTAGTCCACTCAGGTGGATTTTCCTTTAGTTTCACTACTATTCTTGTCACACAACATGAGTTCTGTAGTTTATTTCGTTTACTGTTCTCAGACGATCGTGGTGATTGAGTCAGTAGAATTTTATACTGGTTAACTGGGTATATACACAGGATGTATAGGTACGTTTATTTCACAGAAAAAAAAAAAAAACCGGTTCCGGATACTGAACGTTCTAGAGTCAAGAGACTAGTCCCTAACTTGGGTCCGGAACCGTCACTTTCACGGTTTAGGATTGGTGATCTGGTGGTCCCTTGAAGGTTTCGCACAGAGAAACCTAATCTATGTTTATTTTAATGATGACATTTTGTCTGATATCGTTCTTAATACTGTCCGATCTCTTCTACGTATAACTTCTTGAATTACTTGATTTTTTATTTTCCGACTTGAAATTTCTCCAGGAGAAAAATCACAAGTATTTAATTTATAATGGTGATACTTTACGTCGATGCACGAGTTATTCTTTGTTTTTCAAAAGATTCATGTTCCTGAAAGTGTCTCCCATTTAGATATTTTCTTACAAAGAACTCCCGTTTTTATAACACAAAGGACTTCTCTTAATTCGTAACCGACTCCAAGTCCTTCAACTTTTATACTAAATTCTCGACTTTCCTATTCACACACTTTAAAAATTGGTTACATACCGTAAAAATGTCGTCAAATATTTTCATATTTCTATTTATGATGGTGGTGGACCTTATTGATAAATGAAGTTATAGAAATTCTTAATTCTACCTTGATTTTCAAAACCAGAACTACGATTATTACATAACTCTATTTAGTGTAGTCTATCACGTACGTGCGTGCGAGTCAGTTAAGTCAGCACAGACTGAGAAACACTGGGTGACCTGACATCGGGTGGTCCGATGAGACAGGTACCCTAAGAAGTCAGTTCTTCTTAGGACACGGGAGAAGGTCCCCTAGAAGGGTTGGGTCCCTAGCTTGGGAGTAGAGGAAACAGAGGACGGAACATCCGTCTAAGAAATGGTGACTTGGTGGTTCCTTTCGGTAGTCTATCATTTAGACACATTGTTTAGTGGAATTTTGATTACCAAATTTAGTTGTCTGTAAATAAATAGAATACTAAACCGTTATGTCAATGAACCGAACCCAAATAGAGCTGTCGACAAAGCCGAATCCGTCACGAGTTGTCAATAACCGACCCAAGAGAATACGTAAAGAGGACAGTGGACTACTAACCCAAACCCGACAGACCAAATTCGTCACTTCCGTCTTCGTACGTTTTGGAGAACTCTGTAAGTACTAAAAGTATAGTAACGATGACGGTGAAAAATAACCGGTTTCGTTCTGCAATCCGGTATGACATAAGTTCTCTATTTCTTTGTCTAAGGGGAGAAAGTACTCTCTTCAATGGTTCAGTGTAATATTCCAGTGTCTACGTCCAACCCCTTCTCAAACACCGATAAAAACGTAGATGGTGTTCAGAACTTTTCAATTATACACGAGTCAGCGAGTCAGCATAGGCCGAGAAAACACTAGGGCACCTGACACCAGGTGGTCCAAGGAGACAGGCACCCTAAAGGGTCCGTTCTTATGACCTCACCCAATGGGAGTAGAAGAGGTCTCCGAGAAGGGTAGGGTCCCTACCTCCGACGTGTGGGACGCAGAGGACGTAACTGTCCGCCTAAGAAATGGTGACTCGGTGGACCCTTCGGGTTTCAACTTATATCGGACCAGTTTTAATCATTTTTTACACGAGAATGTCACCAGTCACGATTATGACTTGAATACTAAACGTTACTTTTCCTTGATTTAAACTAGTAACGTGGTAAGTATTCTTTAGTAAGATACGACTTTGTCTCGTGTAGAGTTTGAGTTATTAATTTTGGCATTCGGTCTATATAAGAACCTAATCCTAGTGTCTTTCTGATCGGTAAAATGAACTACTTACTCTCCGTCTCATATCGACAGTAAGCATGTACTCAAAATCCACTGAATGAACACTGTACTATGGTATCTCTTGACTTTCTTTGAGTAAGTTCAGTAGCTGGAGCCGAGGGGTGGTTTCTAATTCAGTTTATGAACCAAAAAATCACCTACTAAGTTATGTAAATTTGTGATACAGAGTCCCTTTGTAAGTAACTATAATACACGACACGACACGAATCAACGAGTCAGTACAGTCTGAGAACCACTGGGGTACCTGATGTACATCGGGCGGTCGGAGGAGACAGGTACCCCTAAGAGGTCCGTTCTTACGACCTCACCGGAAGGAGATCCCCTAGAAGTGTTGGGTCCCTAACTTGAACCCAGAGGACGTAACGTCCGTCTAAGAGATGGTAGACTCGGTGGTCCCTTCAGGTTCTTATGACCTGACCCATCGGATAGAGAAGAGGTCCCCTTGAAGGACTGGGTCCTTGACTTGACCCCAGAGGACGTAACGTCCGTCTAAGGAATGGTTGACTCGGTGGACCCTTCGGGGTACTCATAATATTAAGGGGTTTTAACACTAGGGTAACTAACTTTAGTCAAAGATCTTTATTTTCCCTACTGGGTTTGATATATTGAGATTGATACCTCAACTTTTCATTTAAATCTTTTTTTACAGACTTTTATTTGATTGTACCAATTTAACCGGAAAAGGTTACTTGCACTATTAACTCGAGTTCTCAAAGTTTATCTTTATTGATTTGTCATTCCGTTACAATGTCACTTTTTGTTTATACCGTTACATCCTTATGGTCTTAAGGTTTGTAGATTCAGGAAGACTTATACTTTTGGTGACACGTTTCAAAGATGGGCACTAGTCTCTGCGAATGTAAACGTTTATCGATAAGTTGGAATGTTTTGTTGTTTTGATTTACAACACTGGTAAACAGAAAAAAAGAAGGTCAAAATACTTCTATATTGACTGTACGTCGTGACAGATTCAAATCCCGAAGAGTCCACCGTGTCACCATTTCTTAGAGGGACGGTTACGTCCTTTACGTTTATGCGTAAACGTAACTGGACACCCAACCCTTCTAGGGGACCTCCTTCTTTACCGTTAGGTGAGGTTATAAGAACGGACTCTTTAGGGTGTCTGTCTCCTCGGACATCCGATGTCAGGTACCCCAGCGTATTTCTCAGTCTGGACTGACTCACTGACTTGTACGTACGTGTACAGTATACTCAAATTCCACCGTGTCGTATTACTAAATTGAATGTATGTGGTACTTTACTCCTAGTATTCCAATCATTTGTAAATAATAGACTAAATTGACGTTTTAATTTCTTTATCTCCTTGAAGACACCACCAGATCGCCAGTTCCAAGACACGAAAGTTGTGACGCCTGTACCCAAACTAAGGACCAACCCCTTGATTCTAGGGTGTACGACAGACACTAGAATCTACTTTTTTTTAAACGAAGGAAAACTACTTTTAAACATAGAAAAGTGATGAAAATGGCTTAAGGGAGAGTGTTTAGGGAGGCGGTAGAGTCCATTGATGTTTCGACTAGTGTAGAGATACGTAAACAAACAAAAACCTCATATTAACTGGATGTCATGTTAATCAACGACAGTATCTTGTATCACTAAACTACAAAGGTATGTAAAGTTTTACTAGTAATACTATTTAGATCAATGGTAGACAACGGTATGTTTCTATAATGTATTAATAACTGATATAAGAGGTGTGACGAGTAAAGTACGGGTACTGAGTAAATAAAACTTTAACCTTCAAACAAAGAATGAGAGATAGTAGATAAAGAGAGGGGAGTTGAGAGAAGGGAGACAGTTGGTGAAAAAGAAGAGAGATAGATACTGACAAATACAAATCAATGTAAACAAGTAAACAAAGAATCTAAAGTGTATATTCACTTAGTACGTCATAAGTAGAAAGAGACAGACTGAATGAAGTGATTCGTGTTATGGGAGACCTAGGTGGGTATAACAGTGTTTACCGTTCTAAACTAAGAAGAAATACAGACTCATCATAAAGGAATACACAAATACATAGGTAGATATATATATTTGTATGTATGTATACGTATTACGAAGGAACACACATATGTAGTGTAGAAGAAGTAAGTAAGTAGATGACTACCAGTAAATCCCTTATAAGTGTAGAACCGGTCACTTTTATTATCACGTCACTTGTGTCCCCAGGTATACGGAAACTTAATCGTAAAAGTAAAAGAAGTCTATTTATAGGTCATTGTCCTAACGACCTATATATCGTTTAAGGGACTCAACGTGTCGTTTAAGGGTGACCGATAGATAAAATGTGTGCCATCACATACGCAAAGGTCCGCTGAGAGAGGTAGGCAGGGTGAGAAAGGAAGGGGGGTAGAGACCAGACAGACAAGAGATACAGGCATAGAGGTAACGACGGGACGTTTGTTCGAGTAGTCTTATTCTATTAATTTGAAAATTACGTAATACTGTTAACTAAAAAGAGTGCGGACTGGAAAAAATGGGATGCAACGAACGGACTGAAAGTATCCAAACCTTAAGTGTGGGGAACTTTGTCTGACGACGACGACGACGACGATTCAACGAAGTTAGTACAGGTTGAGACACACTGGGGTGTGTGCCGTCGGGTGGTCCGAAGGGGCAGGGACCCTAAGAGGTCCTTTCTTGTGACCTCACCCAACGGTAAAGGAAGAGGTTACGTACTTGCACTTTTTACTTTCACTTCAGAGAGTCAGCACAGACTGAGAATTGCTGGGGTATCTGACGTCGGATGGTCCAAGGAGGTAGGTATCCTTCAAGGTCCGTTCTCACGACCTCACCTAACTGGAACGGAAGAGGCACTACACGTCAACGTAGATTTTTACACATCAATGTCTGTTTTAAATCTTGGTTTACGTATCAAATTACGACAAATGGTCACTGCCCACCGGAATAAAATCATAGATCTAAAAAATTAAGAAATTATATGTCAGACGGTCACTTAACGAACCAAATCTTTTAACGTTTCAGGTTGATTTTCAATACCAAAATATTAAAAATAAAACGACTAAGAAAGAGTTTTACAAAACCGGTTACCTTCACTTCATCATTCTTTTAATTAAAGATATAATTAAATATAATTATAAAAGATATAATTGGATGAGGTCATGAGAACGGATCTTTTAGGGTACCCTTCTTGAACCATCCGACGTCAGGTACCCCAGTGATTCTCAGCCTTTGTTGACTCGACGAAGTGAAAGTCAAAAGTGAAAGTACGTAACCTCTTCCTTTACCGTTGGGTGAGGTCACAAGAACGGACCTCTTAGGGTCTCTACCCCCTCGGACCACCCGACGACAGTCACCCCAGCGTGTCTCAACCTGTGCTGACTTCACTGAATCGTCGTCGTCGTCGTCGTTCGTTTTAGTCATCCAGTCAAAAAGTGAAAGGGAAGGTTTATGCATCCCCGGGGGATTGTACACAGTAGGTTCTGTTCTTATCTTTACTTCCGGAAGGAACGTATATACGTCTCCAAATTTGTAATATTTAGTTAGATCACTTTGTCATTTTATACAAAAAAGGAAAATGAAATCGTTTATACGGAAATACTACTGGACGGTCAGATCCAAGTTTATATTTGAGGAACCTGGAAACCTTAACGTATGACCTTGTACTGTGGTATTCTTTACGTTCGAGACTAACGTCCAGGGTTCGGACGTCGAAGGAGGAAGAGAAGGGTAGGGGTCGAAGTAGGATATCGTGTTACGTACAGTTTTCCTTTATGGCTCTGAGTCAACGTTCTCAAAGGTTACCTGTTTCGTCTTTATAAAATTCGTTACTCTATTTCATCGTAATCTAATATGGATTTCATATTTTACTTATGTGTACTCAAGTATCACTACATTTGTTTCTGACTTACTTACTTACTTGTGTGTCTCTGTTTAGTTATTTATTACCCCTGGTTTTCTGTTTAGAAGGAATGTTTTCACCCTGAATTGTGGGAGAGTTGGGGTGAAGGACTTACACCTAACCTGAATCCTTGAACGAAGGTTTGTGATTTCCTACCTTTCCCTATTTATCATTGTAATGTAACTTCTTTTGACCGTTTGTGGTGGTATTGGTTCACTGACTCTATTCGTCATGAACATTATTCTGTACAACTACAACATATAGGTAACTATGCTTTACTACTCTCCGTGTGACACCGTAAGAAAGACGTTTGGACATTGGGATGAGCTTAGGACTCTTTTTGTAGTCTATTTGCGTCTACTTTGTCTTAGTATCCTATAGACCGGTTACTAGGAATTTCAACAGTTTCAGTGCCTTTTGTTTCTGACTCTTGGACAGTGTCTGGTCCCATCTACTTCGTCTTTATAGATTTGTATTACACCATAGAATCTAACCTATGATGTTTCTCTTTTTCCTATTTTTTTTAAATCCGTAAGATTACCCATATATCATCATGGTACATACCAAAATTAAACTTAAAGGGATTAATAATTATTACAACCCTGTCGAGAAGTTACGAATAAATAGTAGGTACATATATATATATATATATATATAAAACCACTTCTTACGTAAGTATAAGAAACGGGTAAATTTTTTTTTCAACAAAAAATTTCATTTTTTACCATTTTAGACTCATTTCACACTTTAATTTTAATTACGTATATATATATCTTAGATCTTTATACCATGACGACGACGACGACGACGATTCAGGGAAGTCAGCACAGGCTGAGACACACTGGGGTATCTGCCGTCGGGTGGTCCGAGGGGGCAGGGATCCTAAGAGGTCCGTTCTTGTGACCTCACCCAACGGTAAAGGAAGAGGTTACGAACTTTCACTTTTCACTTTCACTTCAGCGAGTCAGCACAGGCTGAGAATCGCTGGGGTACCTGACGTCGCGTGGTCCGAGGAGGCGGGTACCTAAAAGGTCCGTTACCATGTCCACTTGGGTAAACGTCCCGTCCTTACCTCTACGTCTGCATCTCTTGTCCGTACACCTGTGTCACCCCTTTCCCCTCCCCCCTACCTAACCCTTAGCTGTATATGTGTGTGATGGTACACACTTTATCTGCCGATCACCCCGTTTCGATGACATGTCGGCTCCCTCGAGGCGCCCACGAGACACTACTGGGCCTCCTGACCCTACGTCCAGCCCCACCCTCATTCCAAGTACTCCCTCCCCTATGTACACATGTATGCCGACTAAGGAAGTAACATGTTTTGCAGTATTTTGTTAATATGAGGTTATTTTTAAAAAGTTTCCATTATATGGTTAGTCCCAAAGAATCAAAACTATTTACATGGTGATATTGTACTCTGTCACCTACTCCCTATGTATCCTTTGAAGACATGATAGAGACGTTAAAAGACATCTAGATTCTAATAAGGTTTTAAATTTTAAATAAAAATTTTACGTCTCAAAATTTATAAAAAAGTATGTACTTTTTCTAGTTAAAGAATGTCAGTCATTTATATTTATAAATGACAGTCATTTTTATTTATATTTATATTGACAAAGAGTAATTACATTTTAGATTTTCAACAAGAACTAACAAATTCGTTGACGGATTATTTAACACCATAAACGACTAAACTTTACTTTGATATCAATACTATTGTTATTGTACGTAAATATCGTTACTGAATTTGTGTTGTTTTTATCATGAACTGAATTTGATACATTTGAAAATATATCACCAACAGTTACACTGAAAACACGAACCTGTAGAAAACATTACAGTATTTATGTTTTAAAATAAACGATTAACTTATAGGGAGTAAGTAGTTTTAACTACGGGGTTTGTTCTTTTGTCTTCTACACTAGAGTCGAAGGGGAGATGGGTCTTAGTTATTATAACTTCATGAATCACATTTTATGAAAAACATCTTATAACATAGTTAATATTACACGAAAGATCAAGTATCGGGATTTTATTATTATCACTAAATAACTTATGAATGTAACACGGATCGTGACCCGGTACTCAAAATGCAGTAATAACGTAAGTATGTGTGCTGTTATCGTTGTAGGGGAGACTCTCTTTCACAATCAACGAGTCAGTACAGGTTGAGAAACGTTGGGGTATCTGACATCAGACGGTCCGAGGAGACAGGTATCTTAAAGGGTAGTTCTTAGGGTCTCACCCAACGGTAAAGGAAGAGGTCCCCTAGAAGACTGGGTCCCTAACTTGAGTCCAGATAACGTGACGTCCGTCAAAAAAAAAAAAATGACAGACTCGGTGGTCCTTTCGGGAAATTCACTTATAATATAAATAGAACAAAAATGGTCACAACTTAGACTTTGGATTTATCCAATTCATGAACTGGTTTCAGTATGTTAATTATTCTCCACCCCTGTTCTAGACTTAGGTACGGAGTGGGGAGGACTCTGTTTATCGTTGTCAACCTTCTACTATCCAGTGTCTCGATCCACTACTTCCTGGATTCACGGTGGAACTGTGAGAAATACAAGGGTACCACGGAACACAGATAGTTATGAAACTAGGAATGTCGTAAAATGTTTCAGAAGTTTCCTCTACGTAAAATAAATAAAACACTATGAAGATTCCAGTACCTGTAACCGATCTTAACTACAGGTTATGCTAAGAATTAATCTCTTTGTTGACATACATATATCTTTTTACACTAATACTCTTTTTATACCCGGTAAGTGGATTAAGTAGGATACAGACAATAGAGGAGGAGGATTCTTCCGGTCCCCAGTAAATCAGTGTCTATGATACTCACACTACTACTACCACTGCACTGACGGAGGTGGAAACTGGTGCGAGTAGAGAGTCAGATGAACCTACAGAGAAGGTACCCTTTGAAGAGGACTAAGAGGTATTAACCCGGTCTAAAGGGAGGAAGATTTGATAGTCTCGTGAAAAGTAAGATAAATTGAAGGACAACCGAAATGACAGAGGGGTGATCCTACTTTCGAATAGATCAGAACGAATGGTGATAAGAGGACCGTGGACCGTGATACGGACTTTCACTTCCACCGAGTCAGCACAGGTCGAGAAACGTTGAGGGACCTTATGTCAGGTACCTTAAGAGGTCTGGTCTTATGACCTCACCCATCGGAAAGGGAAGAGGTCCCCTAGAAGGGTTTGGTCCTTAGTTTGGTCTCAGAGGGCGTGACGTCCGCCTAAGAAATGGTCGACTCGGTGTTCCCTTCGGGTTCTTATGACCTCACCTATCGGATACAGAAGAGGTCACCTAAAAGGGCTGTTTCCTTAGTTTGGCCCCAGAGAACGTAACGTCCGCCTAAGAAATGGTTGGCTCAATATGAATACATTAATTATATATAACCAGCTCTGTAAGGACATCGTTTAAAACCTAAGATCCTAGAATTTAGTTTTTAAAGTGTCAGGTAAGAGGTCCTTCTCGTGCTACCCCGGTATTAAATAAGAAACGTTGGAAGAGTCTAGTCAGACATAGAAGTAAACTCTGTTTACTTGGTCCCATAAAAGTATGTCCAGTCTGTTCCATGTTCAACAGAATACTAAGTCTATGAAACAGGATGTATCTGCCAATAGACCTCCACCGGGTCATCTCAAACAGTTCCCAGTAAAGACGTAACTTACCCTTCAAAAACTTGTGACCTTACTATGTCGGTGTAGGAACCTAATACACCTAGCGTTAACCTAACGTCAGAATGGACTATAGACCATCGTCTCTCCTATCCAATGTCAAAAGAGTCTTCTGTCTCAGACCTCCCAAGACTTTTATTCTGTTGATTTCGGAACTCTTCGATAAGTATGGTTCTATAGACTCGTCAGGAATTTATAAAACTAGTTTAAAAATGAAAGTAGTAACTCTAAAAGAGTGTGTCCCATTACACGATAAACCATAAATTTCTTCCTAAGGAGGTGAAGGGGAAAAGTGAAGTAATTAAACTCGTCGCTATGAGTCTCTCCTCTGAACAACTTGAGTGAGGGGTCACGACCCTTGACCGAACAGAGGATACTCTACGAGGAGTCCTACGATCTCCTCCGAAGGCACGACGACACCCGTAGGAACGACCAGGAGCCATTCACCACCCCCAGCAGAGACGAGTGACCCTTTTGACTCAGAGAGGTATCCGTTTGTCGAAGAGACCCGACCGACGACTTTTTTCTCTAAAATGAGGGTAAATCTTGTCGTCTTTTACTTGTTTCCTCTTTCTATAGTTAAATTACCTTTCTGTCCCTTTTTTAATAAAGGTTTTTACACAAGGAGTAAACGAAAATTAACGGATTAACTTTTTAAGGAAAATAAGAGGTTTTTCACCTGAATAAAAAGGTACATTTTTTTTTTTTTTCGATGTTAATCAACAATGGAGAGATTACTGTCTAGTACTTCTGATCCTCCTTTTCTACTTGACTGAAGGAACACTTTCCTGGTACAAGACTGGTACCCGACTACATCTTACTAGAAGACGACTCTTATCAATGAAGAAAGAGACATAATTTTCTAGTTTAGACAAGATTACAAACGTTTCTCTCACTCTTCAAAAGGAAACTAAAACAAAGGGACGAAGACCCAATGAACGATTATAGATAGGTTTACTCTGTGACTTAGAGATCATCAAGTTTGAAACCCTTTATTTCTGATCGGTCAGTAAACATGTTACGTAAAACAATTTGCACAAACAGAACAAGAGTCGAGATAGAGGTCCGAGATTAATTCTTCCCTTCTCAATAATCACACTGACCGTGTAATGTCCTAGAGTCATTTATCACTTACTCACCGGTATACCCCGTATCGTGTCACAACCCGTTACGTCTCCTACGCCTTGCACCTCCTGTATCGGAGACAGGAGTTCTTGACTGTGAGACTATTCCTTTAGTTTTCTCATAAACTGGACCGTTATGTTCTTTTTATAACGTGTTACCTAATATCCTATTATACACTACTATTAATTAATAACGACTATTGGGACACAGTCTATCAGAAGATTCTTATAGAGCATAATTACATAGATTAAGAAATTATTAGCTTCTCGACCTTGACGACATTTAAGACAAAATACCCACTCCTTTGATTCCGTTTCTCTACTGCAGAACGGAATTCAAAGTACGGGGTCAATTCGCCGTCTCAGTCCTAAGTTTGGAGATGAGACTGTCACATCAATACGAAAATTTGTGACGGGGTATGACGTACGGGTCAACTCCTAAAGTACACTTGAACTTACCCTCCCCAAGATTCAGTTTTCTTTTCACTACCAAGACACCGTATCTCCATAGAGTCTCCCGAAGTACCTTCTCCGCCTTAAAGTAGACCCGAAATTACGTACCCACATTAAACGAAAACGAAGTATGACTCCATCCTCTTATTGTGAGGTCCGTTCTTCTATCGTTTTTCGATTCGGAGTCGTCGTCGGTGTCAATACAATTTTTTATTAAGATCGTTGGGAATTGACTGCTGAATGCTTAAATTGAGGAATTTTATTCCGGAGCTCTAGTGAAACTACCAGGAGTAAAATGTCTACTTCTTTAATTAACTCGGAACCTCCAAAATACATCGTACGGGTCCCAGTGTGTCGATTTTAAGTTTGGACAAAGGCAGACTCAGACGTCGGACTCTGAGACCGGTACTGTAGTGGAACAAAGGGGTCTCACCCACCTAGACCCGTACAAAAAGGAGGAAAACCCACCTTCAACTTTCACCGTCCACCCGAGAGTCCCACTTTACCAAACCCTGAGTAGCGGAATACGACTGTGGACTGAGAAATGAGAGAACGTCGTCGAGGTCAGTCACCTGGTGAACCATTCAGAAAGAAAAGGAAAGAGAAAATGCAAAGACCTACAGGATTGTCGGTAGGAGAGAGTTTATAAACAGTTTTCCCTGGAACAGCACGGGCGTAGGAAAAGAACTCCTGATGCCCGTCCATTTTTGTGTAGAATCCTGAGCCTGGGACTCTCAGACGCCCAGTGTGAGGGCCTGGTTTGGACGACGACACGGCCTACTAGAACCTCCTCCTGGACCCTATATACAGTACTTTAAGTTCCTCTTCCACACAGGGGTAGACTACACCCTAAGATCGACTTGACTGTCTTACGTATCTAAGGACTCCCCCCTTCTTGTCTTTATTTGATAATGGAGTCACCCCCTCCAACTCCACGTTTGTTGAACGACCGAAGAGGTATAAAGGGGGTCAAACTGTCTAGTCAACGTATGAGTCGACGAAGTCAGTAGAGGATGAGACACTGGGACACCTGTCGTTGGACGAGCCGAGGAGACAAACGCCCTAAAGGGTCCGTTCTTATGACCTCACCCAACGGTAAAGAAGGAGATCCCTAGTTTGGGTATAGAGGACGCCGAGGACGTAACCGTCCGTCTAAGAAATGGTGTTCAGTGGACCCTTCGGGGACTGTTTAGTGACAGGGATTCGTTCACGTTGGTTGAGTAGGGTTTGAAGTCGTAAGAGACATCTATAAAGAGACAATTATTCGAGTCTAGTACTACTGAAACTCAGGGATAGGATGATGAATCGTCTTTCAGTCCGGAGAAACCCCTCGACAAAGGTCCTTAAAACCGTCAGGGACTCCTAAGTAAGTTCAGAGGAGAGGGGTCCCTCGACTAGTACCAGTCAATTGACGTCGGTCGTCCTCGGTGACGGGGAACTACGTGCCATAGGGTACTTTGAAGGGCCTTCTCAGAGGGGGAGTCACGCACCTATGTCTGAAAAAGGGTGTTTATTGACCCCCCTCTAGTATTGAACTGTTTCGAAAGAATTTTCAAGATACTACCGCTTTATTTTATGTCTCTCACAGTCGGTCATCTACACCCATTAGAGTCCTGGGTGACGGAGGCAGGGTTGGAGTCTTTCTGGGACTGTTCTACACAGAGGAGGACTGGTGTCCCGACGGACATAATCGTCCCCCTCGAATGAACCACACCGTTCCTTACTTCGACACAGGTTGTTTCCTTCAAAGGGGAAGAGGGATCTTGTTCTGGGTGACGGGTTCAGAGGTAAAGGGGTTAGGGTCCGAGAAGGGTCCTTATATCTATTACGTCTGAGGATAAGAGAAGTTCTCTTTGTGTCAGAGTATGGACGACCCCTGTATCATATAGACGTTTGGAGATTTCTCTCTCTCTCTTTCTTCCAGACGTCTCTGTATACTGACACATATACTGGTTTGTCTTGTGAATCAAAAGAACAAATTTTGTTCGTAAGTCCAGTGAGATGTTAAAAACGGGGGCCTCATAAAAGTAATGTAAACACATATTAAGATTCCACATAAACCCACATAAAAAGAATACCTTTTTCAACTCTTATCCATTTCAGAGTCCCGAAGGGACCACCGAGTCGTCTTTTTTTTTTTTTTTTTTTTTTTAAGGTGGACGTTAAGTCCTCGAAGTCCTCTACACCCAAGTTAGGGGTCCAGTCCTTTCAGGGGACCTCCTCCTGTACCGTTGGGTGAGGTCGCAAGAACGGATCTCTTAGGGTACCTGTCTCCTCGGACCTCCCGATATCAGGTATCCTAGTGTTTCTCAGTCTGTGCCGACTTCGCTGCATCGTGTGTACGTACTTTTCAGAGTTCGAAATTTTTTTTCATTAACGAATATGTGGGAATTTATGTCTACCAGGAGGAATAGACTCATAGTTTACATGATTCTATTTTTCTGTGAATTCACTAAGGTGAATGTTAAAATACCATTTAACGTACAGGAGTTGTAACTCTATAATAAAAACTTTTTTCTATTATATTTACCTTTATTAAATGAAACAAAAGGAGTAGTGTTTTAAATCTAATGGTATCCGTTAAACATCTTGTTTCTTACTTCGTTTATAACTTAAAAAAAAAAAAAAAACCATACACTAGCGTCAATGTCGAAGTCCGTAGTGCTGACACACGTTTCGTCCTCCGCCCCCCCTCCCTCCTCATCCTTTGAGTTTGCCGTCTCCTCGACGGGACGATACGAAGAGAGGGAAGTGGTATTTCCTTTTTGGAAGGGGTTTTAGGAGTGGGGAATAAAGTGAGGATCGAAATAAGAAGACTGTAGAGGAATGAGTCTTGACACAGTGTTTCGACCCGTCAATCACGAAGACAAAAAGTTTGAATAGCCGTCCGTTGTCCGAGTTGTCTACCCGTGACCCTGATTCAAAGTCTTTGGTTTGTTCATAACAAGGATAGTGACTAAAGGCGAGAAGTCAACAATTGTCTAGAACGAGATGATGTGAACAGTCACTGAAACCTCCGTAGTCTCGTCACCAGAGTGTCTTGAAAATGGCGGAAGTACTTAATGACGTAGAAACTGTCTTAGACTTCACAGTGAAATTGTTAGTTAAAAGTAACATGTATGGTACTTTCTAATCGGACAGTTTCGTAACAAGACCGATCTATCGTCGTAATTTCCTCACTCTTTCAAATGTACCTACAAACACTTATTAAACCAAACGTTACTAAAAATAATACAGTTTCTACCTTTGAAAAAAAAGATAGGAGAAGACAAATATTACCTCCTAACGTTTACTTTGGCTGTTTTCTGTCTGACCGTTCTCTTTTCTTTTTAAAAATAAGTTTTGAAGTCCTCATGTATCTTTTGATGTTGGATTCCTTGGTAATCTTAAGCCCTTAATACATTATAGACCTAACCTTTCTTCCCCTCTTCCCGTTCTCCCAGTGAAGTAACAACAACGACAACTCAACGAGTCAACACAGACTGAGAAACGCTGGGTCCATGACGTCGTGTGGTCCCAAGGGACAGGAAGTGGTAGAAGGCCTCAAACGAGTCTGAGTACAGGTGACTCGGTCCCTACGGTAGGTTGGCAGAGTAGGAGACAGCGAGGAAAGAGGAGAACGGGAGTTGGAAAGGGTCGTAGTCCGTCCCACAAAAGGTTACTCAGTAGAGACACGTAGTCCACCGGCCTCATAGCCTCGAAGTCGAAGTCATAGTCACGAAGGTCACTTATAAGTCCCAACTAAAGGAAATCCTGACTGACCTTCCGGTGAATGATCTTTTGTTTATCCAAAATCTTTTCTATTTATCCGGGAATTTTCTTATCTACCCTCGATTCGATCAAAACAGTGTTACAGACAAATCCACACCACAACTGAAAGTCATCGACCACTATTCTCGACTAACAAATAAACGAGGACCCCTCCACTAAATATTCTTAACTGACAAAAGTGACCGAAACGAAAATCTGTCTATTCCCTTAAGTCTTATTTTTACTTATTTGTTTTAGAAAATAGAATACGGGAGTCAAGTCTTATTAAAAATACGGTGTCAACATGGAAGTGGGTAGTCAATGATTGAGAGTGTTGGAACTTTGTCGTTTTGAATCTTTTATTTGTAAGTCTATTCTTTCTTGGTGTCATTATTGACACCCTTCATTTCAACTTTGTTTTAGATGGTTGGGTCTTTAGGAGAGGTGTTTCCATTTTTTCTCTCGTTTACGAAAATCATGATTTGTTCGTAATTTAGTTTAGGGAATGTTAATATGTCACCTTCACTCTTTATCTAAATTCCCTGATCTAGACTATCTCACGGACTACTTAATACCTGTGTCCAAACACTGTGACATATCCTCTGTCCCTAGTTCTGGTAGGGGTTCCCCCCTTTTTTACGTTTTTTCGCTTTACCGACAGACTCCTCCGGAATGTTTAACGACACTTTTCTTCTCTTAGGTTTTTGTTTCCTCTTTTCCTTTGTATATGGGTAAACTTACGTCTCAAGGTTTCTTATCGTTCCTCTCTATTTTTTCGGAAGGAGTTACTAGTCACATACCCTCTTCCTTTACCATCGGGTGAGGTCACAAGAACGGACCTCTTAGGGTCCCTACCTCCTCGGACCACCCGACGGTAGATACCCCAGTGTGTCTCAGCCTGTGCTGACTTTACTGAATCGTCGTCGTCGTCACTAGTCACGTTTCTTTATCTCCTTTTGTTATTTTACCCTTTATGATCTCTAGAGAAGTTCTTTTAATCTCTATGGTTTCCTTGTAAAGCCCGAAGGGACCACCGAGTCTCCAATTTCGTATACGGACGTTACACCCTTTGGGTCCAAGCTAGGGACCCACCCCTTCTAGGGGACCTCTTCCTTTACCGTTGGGTAAGGTCATAAGAACGAACCCCTTAGGGTACCTACCTCCTCGGACCACCCGATGTCAGGTGCCCCAACGTTTCTCAGCCTGTACTGACTCACTAAAGTGAAATTTCCTTGTAAAGTACGTTTTTACCCGTGTTATTTCCTGTCTTTACCATACCTAGATTGTCTTCGTCTTCTATGACTCTTCTCCACTGTTCTTATGTGTCTTCTTGACATGTTTTTTCTAGAAGTACTGGGACTATTAGTGCTACCACACTAATGAGTGGATCTCGGTCAGTTGGACCTTACACTTCAGTTCACCCGGAATCCTTCGTTGTGATACTTGTTTCGATCACCTCCACTATCTTAAGGTTGACTCGATAAAGTTTAGGATTTTTTGCTACGACACTTTCACGACGTGAGTTATACGGTCGTTTAAACCTTTTGAGTCGTCACCGGTGTCCTGACCTTTTCCAGTTAAAAGTAAGGTTAGGGTTTCTTTCCGTTACGGTTTCTTACGAGTTTGATGTTAACGCGTTAACATGAGTAGAGTGTGCGACCATTTCGTTACGAATTTTAAGAGGTTTGGTCTGAAGTTGTTATGTACTTGGCACTTGAAGGTCTACAAGTTCGACCAAAATCTTTTCCGTCTCCTTGGTCTCTAGTTTAACGGTTGTACACGACCTAGTAATTCTTTCGTTCTCTCAAGTACTTTTTGTAGATAAAGACGAAATAACCGACGTAGATAAAGACGAAACCACTGATGTGGTTTCGGAAACTGACACACCTAGTGTTCTTTGACGTCTTTTAAGAATTTTCCCTACCCTTATGGTCTGGTGGATTGGACGGAGAACTCTTTAGAAATACGTCCAGTCCTTCGTTGTCAATCTTGATCTGTACCTTGTTGTATGACCAAGGTATATCCCTTTTGCATGTACGTCTGACATATAACAGTGGGACGAATAAATTGAATATACTTCTTATGTGGTACTTTTTACGACCCGACCTCCTTCGTGTTCGACCTTCTAACGTCCTCTTTATAGTCATTGGAGTCTATACGTTTACTGTGGTGGGAATACCGTCTTTCACTTCTTCTTGATTTCTCGGAAAACTACTTTCACTTTCTCCTCTCACTTTTTCAACCGAATTTGGAGTTGTAAGTCTTTTGATTCTAGTACCGTTGACCAGGGTAGTGAAGTACCGTTTATTTACCCCTTTGTCGCCATCTGAAATAATAAAACCCGAGGTTTTAGTGACGTCTACCACTAACGTCGGTACTTTAATTTTCTGTGAATGAGGAACCTTCCTTTCAATACTGGTTCGATCTGTCACTTAATTTTTCGTCTATGTAATGAAACGGTTGTTTCCAAGTAGATCAGTTTCGATACCAAAAAGGTCATTAGTACATACCTACACTCTCAACCAGACATTTCTTTCGACTCGTGGCTTCTTAACTACGAAAACTTCACACCGTAACCTCTTCTGAGAAGTCTCGGGGGACCTGACGTTTCTCTAGGTTAGTCAGGTAGGATTTCCTTTAGTCAGGACTTATAAGTAACCTTCCTGATTACAACTTCGACTTAGAGGTTATGAAACCGGTGGACTACATTTCTCGACTGAGTAACCTTTTCTGGGACCACGACCCTTTCTAACTTCCGTCTCCCTCTTCCACTACTGTCTCCTACTCTACCAACCTACAGTAGTGACTGAGTTACATGTACTCAAACTCATTTGAGACCCCCAACCACTACCTGTCCTTCCGGACCGCACGACATCAGGTACCCCAACGTTTCTCAATCTGTACTGACTCGCTGACTTGACTTAACTTGACTTCGTAATTTCATCTTATGTTACGGGTAGTGTCCGTTAGATGGTTCTCTAACGTTTCTATCTTTCCCTAGAAAGTAAGAATATACCGGTTCCCCTAAGTCGGGTAATGTAGGTACAAAAGTTCTAATTTGTTATTAATCAAGAGTTCGTCCTCCTGAACTGTCGTGGAAAACGGTGTATAAATCACAGTCAGGGAGACAACAGAGACTGAGAAACTCTGGGGTATCTGACGTCGGGTTCGAGGAGACTGGCACCTTACAAGGTCCATTTTTACGACCTCACCCATAGGTAAGGGAAGAGGTCTCCTAGAAGGGCTGGGTCCCTAGTTTGGACTCAGAGGACATAAAACCTCCTAAGAAATGGAAGACTCGGTGGTCCCTTTAGGTTAAATAGTGAGATCAAGAGAAAATAGGTCTCCTCTTTGTTGAAAAAGTATATAAATACATCCCCTGAAAGGTTCACCGAGTCACCCATTTCATAGACGGAAACTACGTCCTCTACACCCAAGTTAGGGATCTAGTCCTCCTTCGAGGGGACCTCCTCACGTACCGTTGGCTAAGGTCATAAAAACGGACCTCTTAGGGTATCTGTCTCCTCGGACGGTCCGACGTCAGGTCTCCCAGTGTGTCTCAGTCTATGTTGACTTCGTTGAATCGAGCGTGTATAGAAATCCATTCTGACCTCCATGATAACGTATAACCTCGTTCCATGTGTGGTTTCCAATTGAGAATGGGAAGGTACCATTACCCCTCAGTCCTCGGTCTCCTCGACAGGGGGATGTACCGACGTAAAGTTTTTCTACCGAGGAAGAACTCTTTCTACCAAGACTCAATACTCTGTCCGTTCTCTGAAAAATCGTTAATATTCCTCAGTGTATATAAACTTTCTTTAAGGCTTCCTTTTTTGTCTCTCTCTCTCAACAAAGAGAATGAGAATGAGGCTCTTACTTTGGAGAAGAAAAATTAAACATAAATACGAATGTAAGAGGTCGAAGACGGGTAGTTATTAAGTTTCTAGAACTCCGAACTAAAATACGTCCCGGGTGTAAAATAAAAGTACTTACTCATAGAAACCCCACACCTCTAAATCTTCGTGGACCAAGGGTCGTGAGTATGGGAAACATCAATAAAGTCCCATTAAGGGTGAAGTCTGTTGTCGGACGAGTATTGTCGGGATGGCTGAAGAACAACCATTTTTATGATATATCTGGGAAAAGGTATTGACACCTTAACTGGGTTTTGAGGATGTGAGGGAGGGAGATATTAGGGAGTGGGGTGAAACACCGGAACGGTCTGTTTATGAGAAGAATCTCTTTACGCTCATTGTGCTTCTCAGACCCACCCTTCCTCGGGTCCTCCTTAGATGAACTCCTACACCGGACAAACTTTTCCATTCCCCCAACCGTTCAGAGAGGAGTGACTAGAGGGTACGACTCATCCAGGACGACCCCAACGGGAGACTTTCCGGTCATAAGAGGAGATCTGGTATCTCGTCGACGACTGTGAGGACTCATTCTGTTTGTCAGTCGTTTAAACTTTGGACCCTTTTGTCGTCGGACCGGTGGCCAAGAAAGTCTCTAAGAGGTTTCGGTCCAGAAGACCAGGTAAGGTGTGTTTGACGGACCCACCCCTACGTCCGTGGAAGTGGAGTCTGAATAAAGAGAAGAGAGATCGACGACATATGTTTAGGCACTAAAGGCAGGTCGGAGGCACCTGGTGACAGAAGGCACCTCTCTCTCACTTAGACTGAACATCACCTAAAGTGAAGATACGTGTTCTCTTTAATGTTCCGATGGCAACCAAGAGACCCTTTCGTGCAGGTGTACTTTGAGGTCCTTTATGGGAACTCCAAGCACTAAGACCTGTCATGTCCACGGTCCGGGGTCCGAGTGAGGGTTCATTGGGGCACGTGAACTAGAAAAGAAGTCCACTCTTTCATCCACTTAGTCACTTTTGAACCCTTCGCCAAAGTCATGTAGAATCGAGGGACCTAAAGTGTTCTTTTCAGAAGTAAGATGAGATTCGGAACTAGAAAGTCAAAGTACAGACTGGAGGGCGTAACAGATATCCACAAAAAGTTTGATGATAACTGTAGTCTCAAATTTGTAGATTGTAATTAGTCGTCTGTAGAACGTGTGTATATTAATTTCCTTCCTCGACCAAAATCCCCTAAGTCTTCATTTCGACAGAATCCAGGACAGAAATTGTTGTAATATCGGAGGACACCCTCTTTAACGCAGATGTACTTACACGACTCGTGTTTTATCTTTCCTTTTTCACGGGATTTTGTCCTTAAGTCTCCACTCTTTAGAGGTAGGAGTTCGGAGTACAGGAGTGGACAGAATCCTAAACAGGGAAGAGGTGATGAAAGGACAGATTGACCGTGTGTATAGAGAAGCGGGTCAAAAAGGACGAGGTTTCTAGAAGTAAATCTCGTCACCAGGGGTTGGACAAACCGTGGTCCCTGGTAAAGTCACCTTCTATTGAGAAAGTACCTCATCCCACCTTCTATTGAGAAAGTACCTCATCCCTCATTCCCCTACCAAACGCCTACTAAGTTCACGTCGTCCCGAGTACGAGGATACTCTTAGATTGCGACGACGACGAGACTGTCCTTCGCCTAGAGTCCACCACTACACCCACTACCCCTCGTCGACATTTATGTCCACTGCGAAGCGAACGAACGGACGACAAGTGGAGGACGACGCGTCGGACCAAGAATTGCCCGGTGACAGGCACCAGACCCACAACCCCTGGGGACCAGACTAGTGAGGCGTCCGTAACCAGTCTTCCTCGTCCGTAAGTGACGGTAGTAGAGTCTCTCTTTCCCATCTTGAACAGAGATTAGTCCTAGACGTCCCGTACTCTCCACGTGCTCACCCGGTGTAAGTGACAGAGAGCTGGGACCGAAACACAGATACTGGTGTTTGGGAGACGGACCACGTGAAGTTACGTGACATTGTGGAGGATCACGTAAAGAGGCTTTCGCAGAAACTGTTGAGGACAATAGATCAGTCGTCCAACCACGACTAGAAACGACATAGGTCGTTACAGTCTCTAAAACCAGTGTAGAGAGTCGAAAAGGAGAGGTACAATCTTAGGAAAATAAAAACTTAGACAGGAACTTACTAATTTATCTACACAGACCCTAAATAAATCCTTAACATAGACTTCGTTCAGTGTGACTAAACCTTCCTCTACTTACTCGAACTAGTCCTCTGATTTAGGACCCCTTCCTTTTCCTTCTTTTTCTTTTTGAGACGTTAAGTTCTCTGAGCTTCCTTTCTCACGGACTTACTGTCACAGAATAGAGACACACTAAAGGTCGGAGGGAGTAGGAGGTCCGAGGTATAAGACACAAACTTCCACTACTCGACCAAGACTCTACGGTCTTTTCCCCCTCTCTCTTTGACCGACAACACTTCATATGAACCTTAGCTTTTTAATAAAGACCATGACTACTTTCGAAACTAGAAAACTATGGTTTTCGTTCAAATTTATTGTCACCGACAATGGTCACGTAACCTAAGAACCTTTTACGAATACATAACTCTTGTTCAGTCTGTTTATAAGTTTAAGTTCCATTTGGGAGGTAAAGTATGTATAAAGGAATCGTCACAGTCCCACCCCATTTGACCCGTGGACTCACCCCTAGATATATTCATCAAAAAGACAGACAAACAAACGACTAAACAAAACCACACGGAGTGCCAAACACCCTAAAAGAATCAAGGGCCTAGTCCTGACTTTGTCCCGAGAGCCGTCACTTTCGTGTGACAGGAATGGTGATCTGGAGGTCCTTTAAGGGATATATTCGACTATGGTATCGCTTACACCCTATTTAAGCACTGGATTCAGGAGATTCTCCATCTCTTCCACCTCATTAAATTGAATTTGTCAGGACCCTTTCTTTTTACAATTATCTCTCCGGTTATTCAAACAGAACAACCTACAGACTTCAAAAGACCTTGGTTCTTAGGTTCGACCGGAGTATGACTCTCGAACCAAAGGGAGAAGAGAGATCTTAATAAAAGTGCAGGCTTCGACCTTCAGTGTCTAAGGGTCGGATATCTCCCCTTCGGACATTTGGACTCGACGGCCTGTGTCGAGGGCGACCTCGCCGGTCTGTGAGCCGAAGTGAAACGGAAGAAGTCTCTGTTGCCCCAGTACTAGAGTTTGGTCTCACCCAGGGCCCTGGAGGTCTAGTGTCGGTAAACCTCTCTTCTGAGTCCTAGTATGACCACACCACGACTTTGTCACTGACCACCGTAGGTGTTTGCGTCGGAGGGTGAAGTCTAACTGCACGTCTCACTCACAACCTCCCGGTCCGACACTACAGTGGGGACCGACGAGGTAGACCGGGGCACCCCCATCCCTGACGGTTCGTGTCTACCTAAAACAGTCGGACTGTCTTCGAGGTCCGAATCTAGAGTACGCTTCACTCCATGGTATTATTTTCTTTGTGTCCTAAAACGAAGGTAGATATAAAGAGATTTTTGAATCGTAAAGAAATTTTAAGGTCGTGGAACTTTACTGTCTCTACTAAGTACCTCCATCTATGTCTCAACCCCTTTTGTTTTACTTTTGTTCTTCGATTTACGAAACGATGACTTAGCTGTCTAAGATCCTACAGTCCAGAAACCCCTTTGACAAATCTTTTGTGTATTGGCGTCTCCACCTAGAGTTGACCATTGTTGTTGGTCACACTACACATTTCACCTTCTCCTCCTGTATGTGTGTATCTTTCTATTTATGTCATTTATAACCGAACAGAATTCATGGTTTTCGGCCTGACCACCTTTTCCTACATCAGATCCGGTTACATTACTATCGTTGATAACGATAATAGAGAGACCCTAGTTTTATTAAGTCTGATTATTGATCCTGGACTGTATTTTGGGTTTGTGAAAAGGTTCCTCTCGGTTAAAAAGAGAGGACCTCGGATACATAGTCCTACTTTTCCAATAATGTAAATCACTACGAGATCCAGACTTTAGACGTTAGAGACCCGATGTCACGATCGTGGACGTCTTCTCACATGGAAGTTCAGGGTATTTTTCACGGGGACAGGTTGTAGGGTCGGGGTCGGAGGAGGGTAGTACGGGAGTGGACAGCAGGACACAAGTGTGTCCTTAGGGACACAGACCTCACGAGAACCTCTGGGTCGGGGTTCTTCTGGTCCACCAACTTCCCCTCTGTGACCAGGAACAGACGAGACACCGGTTTCCGTGACCCTTGTGGTGTAAGAGAACCGTGTCTCTCCTGTGCTCCCTCTCAGACCCCGTCTTTTCGGTCGCGAGGGTCTTTCGTCTCGACCTCTAGGGACAATAGCCCCTCTCGGTACGGCCCGCGATGATGACGTGTCGACTGTTGCCGATGCAAGAGTAGGTCTCGGTCCGTCACTTGCAGTGACACTCTTCATTCCAAATTAGGGGTAACTAGAATAAATAAGAGTATAAAGAGTTTAGTCCCCACCTGTATCGGTTGTGATAGAAATACTAAGAGGAAAAATTTAAAACAAAGGTGAAACGGTAGAAGGTTCCACTATCTGTGAAAGAAGGTAATTTATAGTTATTAAGTCCAACATTCCTCCATGAGGTCACTCGATTACGACAGGCCCTTGGTAAAGTGGGGAACCCCTACTAAAACACATAAAATTACGACTGGGTAACAAAACAACGAGAGATTCTTGTCGCAGTACAGTAATCATCACAAAACCATCCCGTATCGAGGTGGTAGGATTCGCAGTTGATATGAGAGGAAAGTCATTTAGTAACTTGTCCTGGTTTCCAGATTCCGTAGTAAAATGAGACAATGACTCCCAGATTCTCGTAGAATCATGGTTTGCCGTACGTTCAATACTTTGAATGTTCGTGGTTCTCACTTCTATCTCGGGGATTTACAGGTATCTCCTGTATTCGGAAGGAAACCCTAACGTGTCAGGATCGAATATAGAGAGATAGGTAAGTAGATAGAGGTTCCTCAGTATATTTCAATTCGGTCTAAGGGTGAGTCGGTGATACCGTGACTTCTTTACTAAGGATACCCCGAAGTTACGTCGGAGATAAAGTCCAAGTGAACGTAGGACCCGATTGATGCCCTTTCGTTTCTAAAAGGACGGAAGGAAATATAAATTTGGGGAATTTTCTCAATAGAGATGAGTGACAGAAGTGAAGATAAAAGAAAGTCTGGGCAGTGATAGTCCGAAAGGAGTGAGGTTATCTATGATAATATGGATAAGTAGTCTACGAGGAAAATTCAAAAGTAATGACCTGGAAGTAGTGTAAAAAGGGACCTCATCCTTTACCGTGACGTGAGACCATAAGAACGGACCTTTTAGGGTACCCGTCTCCTAGAACTACCCGATGTCGGGTACTCGGTCCGTAGTAAGATCTGGGAGGTGGAGCTTAGATGGACGTTCAGACTATCGAGACGGACGTTTTATAGCGGTCTTATACTGATTAAGGGTGGTGCAGGTGAGGATGGTGGACTAGGTTCGGTGGACCGACTAACGTTATTATGACAAGAAGACGAAGTAGACACCAAGACGTGTCGGACAAGAGTTGTGTCGTAGTCTTCCTTGAGATTCGGCATTTAGTCTAGTACAAAGAGAAGACGGGTACCGAGGGATAGAGGAAGTCTCTCTCTTGGTCACAGGAGAGTTGTAAGGTGGTCCAGGACCGCTAGACAACCAGGATGATGACACTGGATTACCAAGTGGTGGGGGGAAGAGGTGGACTCGGTGGTCCCGGGGGACAGGGAAGAAGTTTGGAAAGTCAGTGTAAGGTGGTGTCCCGGAAACGTTACGAGAAGGGACTATAGAAGTACGAGTAAGGGGACGAAGGAAGTCTTGAGATGAGTGGAAGAGTTACTCTGGAAGGGTCGGTATGATATGTTACACCGTCGAGAAGTGGTTCCGGGAGGGAGAGGACCAGGAAGAACTAAGAAGGAACGTCGTACACAGTGGTTGAGGGTATGGTACATCGGAAACGACAGAGGAAGGTGTGGGGGGTACTCCCGAAGGGACCATCGAGTCTACCATTTCTTGGGTGCACGTTACGTCCTCTAAACCCAAGTCAGGGACTTAACCCTTCTAGGGGACTTCTACCCTTACCGTTGGGTATGGTCATAAGAACATACCTCTTAGGGGTTCCTGTCTCTCGGACCACCCGATATCAAGTACCCCAGTGTTTCTCAGTCTGTACTGACTGACTGTGAAAGTTGTGAAGGTATGGAGGGTATCATCGAAGTACTTCCATTTGGAGATAAAACTGATAAAAAATAGTGTTCACGAGTAAGATGACTAGTCGAGCATTATTCGTAAGTCATTTATAAACGACTCACTTATATAAAACGTATATAGTGAAAACGAATAGTATTATTATTAGGATCTTTTCTTTCTATAACAATAGAGGTAAGATGTCTTTTCCTTTCACTTTGAGTTTTTTCAAACGACTAAACGTAATCCAGTATTTCGAAGATGGATCGTCGGACCTAAACTTGGAGTTATGTTAGAAAATCGAGTGTCTGTCTTTGGCAACAGTTTCAAAAAACTTCTTTATGGTGACAGGTGGTACGATTTATTCGTCTCTTGACACGACAAATATATTTTGGTCAGTCGGGACTGACTCGGTATTGGGATTCGTCAAGCCAATCACCGAGACCGTTCCCCACCGATACGATTACCGTGTCGACGCGATGTTAAAAGGGAAGTCGAGGGAGCTCCGTGCAGGGCACTAGTTCGTCCCGGAAGGGTCCAGTCCCCTTGACTGTACAGAAGGGGGTCTATCTACGGTGTCCTCCCAGACGTAGAGTGGGAGTTTTAAAGAACTTGTCATTATAACCTACACTAAGGGTCGTCTCTTCCCGTCTCTGATTCGGACTTTATGGTACTTTTGCTGTAAAGTTCTTAGTCCACCCGCTTCCCTTTTTCTCTAATCGTTTCGACTTTCGACGGGTATTCTGTGGGAGACTTCTCAGAACTTGCGGGATCTTAGGTCTCACTGTGACTCCCATCCTTGTAACGAAGAGATCCTTCCGAGAAAAAAAAAACGATTAACTAAAAGAAAATTTAAAATAACATCATATCAACTAAATGTCACAACACAAGCAAAGTCCACATACCGTTTTACTCAGACGATATGTGTATGTATATAGGTAAGAAAAATTCTAAGAAAGGGGTATATCCAGGAATACCTCATAATTCGATATAGGACACGATATATCCTGAAGGACCACCGGGTTTACCATTTCTTAGGTGGACGTTATGTCTTCTGGGTCCAAACTAGAGACACGACCCTTCTAGGGGACCTCTTCCCTTACCGTTGGGTGAGGTCATAAGAACGGACCTTTTAAGGTACCTGTGTACTCGGACTCCCGATGTCAGGTACCCCAAAACTCTCAGTCTGTGTTAACTCGTTGATTGTTAATGGGACACGATGTGTCATCCAGGAATAATCACTAGACAAAACATACATCATCACATATATATACCCGAAGGGAACATCGAGTCAGCCATTTCTTAGACGGACGTCACGTCCTCTGGGCCCAAACTAGGGACCCAACCCTTCTAGGGGACCTCTTCCTTTACCGTTGGGTGAGGTCATAGGGACGAACCTTTTAGAGTACCTGTCTCTTTGGACCATCTNAATAATCACTAGACAAAACATACATCATCACATATGTATACCCGAAGGGAACATCGAGTCAGCCATTTCTTAGACGGACGTCACGTCCTCTGGGCCCAAACTAGGGGCCCAACCCTTCTAGGGGACCTCTTCCTTTACCGTTGGGTGAGGTCATAGGGACGAACCTTTTAGAGTACCTGTCTCTTTGGACCATCTAACGTCAGGTGCCCCAGCGTTTCTCAGCCCGTGCTGACTCGCTGATTGTGTGTCACATATATACCCTCCCGTACCGTTGGGTGAGGTCATAAGAACGGACCTCTTAGAGGTACCTGTCTCCTTGGACCACCCGAGGTCAGGTGTCCCAGTGCTCCTCAGTCTGTACTGACTTCGTCGAGTCGTACGTACGTGTGACACGTACATAGTTAGGGTTAGAAGATTAAATAGGGGGTCGGACCTCTTAGGGTCCCTGCCCCCTCGGACCACCCGACGACAGATACCCCAGTGTGTGTGTCTCAGCCTGTGCTGACTTCGTTGAATCGTCGTCGTCGTTGATATTCAAACAAAACATACGAACACGAATCGACGAGTCAGTACAAGCTGAGACGTTAAGGTACCTGTTATCAGGGGGCCCGAGGAGACAGGTACGCTAAGAGGTCCGTTCTTATGACCTCACCCATCGGTAAAAGAAGAGTTCCCCTAGAGGGTCTGGGTCCCTAGTTTGGGCCTAGAGGACGTGGCTTACGTCTATGCAATAGTAGACTCGGTGGTCCCTTCGGGTTCAAACAAAATGCGGAGACATTGATAAAGACAAAACGTCTATTCAAGTAAACATGGGGGAAAAAAAAAAAAGTCTGAGGTGTCTATTTACCATAGTACACTATAAACAGAAAGAGACAGACTAAATGACGTGAGTTGTACTCAGGTCCTTCTGAGAATGTGACTTTTCAAATGAATGTTAGGGACTTTCTCTTATTAACACTTAGACAACCATTAAGTGTGGATGTACATTTTAAAGAGTAGAAAGGAAAACTTAAAATTCCAGTCATCTTACTTAGTCGTAGGAGACTATGTCCGTCACTTGACCAAGGAAGTGTGTACATTAAGGTAAAATAAGAGTGTTGACCAGACGTTCCTTCGTCTACTAGAGTCTCAAATTCGTCTAAAACTCCTAAGTCAACTATACGTTGTCTTGGTCTTACAGAAGAAAAATTAAACACCTGGAGGACGTTTTAGAGACACGAATCTTTTCAGTATATCGTATCGTTTATCGTATCGTCCTATCTTTGAGACTCCATCGGACCTCGTGATCACGGTTCCATCCGACAGAATCGAACGTAACGACATTGTTCTATGTTTTCTGTCCCACTGAAATTCTCGTCCGTAAACAAAGAATGGCAAAGCCTCCGACCTTCAGACTCTAGTCCTGACTTTAGTCCTACGACCGTACCAATCAAAGACCTCTCTAAGGAGAAGGAACGAACGTCTAACGACGGGAGACCGCCACAGGAATACGCTGTCTCAACCCCTCTCTCACTCTCTCTAGAGACCCTAGACAAGGAAATTCCCAGGATTAGAGTAGTACTTCCTGGTAAGAGTGCCGGAGTAGATTTGGATTGATGGAGAGTTTCCGTAGTAGAGGTTTCGGTAGAGTGGTCCCAATCTTGGTGAAGTTAAATACTTAAAACCACCTTGTGTCAAGTCAGGTATCTTACCCGACTTCAACCGATGCCATCACGACACACGTACGTACGTACACAAGTGTGAGCCAACACAGGCTGAGAAACACTGGGGTTCCTGGCACCGGGTGATCCGAGACGACAGGTCCCTTATCAGGTCCGTTCTTATGGCCTCACCCAACGGTAAAGGATGAGGTCTCCTAGAAGGGGTGGGTCCCTGACTTGGGCTCAGAGAACTTAGAGGACGTGACCGTCCGGCTAAGACACGGCAACGCGGCGGACCACGACGCACTTTCACTCGGATTACGCACTCCCACAGGGACTCTGACCAGTTTCCCGGTACTTCAAAGACTCCCACTCCCGTAATCTTTTCCGGGACTACGACCCTTTCTAACTTCCGTCTTCCTCTTCCCCTACTGTCTCCTACTCTACTACCCTACCGTAGTGGCTGAGTTACCTGTACTAAAACTCGTTCGAGACCCTCAACCACTACCTGTCCCTTCGGACCTCACGACGTCAGGTACCCCAGCGTTTCTCAGTCTGTACTGACTTGTTGACATGGCTTGACTCCCGTATTGCATTCCCGTTACTTATTCTCCATTATGAATGTATCTGTATCGTGAATAGTATACAATTCTTGGCAAGTTTCGAGAAATGATTGAGTAAAAATAGGTGGTTGTTATCATAACGATATCAATGATAATAGAGGTAAAATGTCTATTCTTTTGACTGTTTGTCCCTTCTAATTTATTTCCAACGACCGGTGTGTCCATCATTTTTCTCCTTACTGAGATTGGATTGTCGGATTAAAATCTTAAATACGGAAGGAAAAACAACGATAAGGTGAGTATCACTCTATATTAACTGTATGTTGTGGTACATTCAAATGTCATATGTTATATCACTGAACGACGTACATATACAAAGTTTAAATAATAGTGTTTTTCAATCAATTGTGTAGGTAGTGGAATGCGTCAACGTTAAAACACTCACATATACACTATTCTTGAAAATATTAGATGGTAGAAGTCAAGTCAAGTCAAGTCAGTGAGTCAGCACAGACTGAGAAACACTGGGGTACCTGACGTGTGGTCCGGAGGGACAATTAGTGGTTGAGGGTCTCAAATGAGTTTGAGTACAGGTAACTCAGTCACTACGGTAGGTTGGTAGAGTAGGAGACAGCAGGGGAAGAGGAGGTCGGAAGTTAGAAAGGGTCGTAGTCCCAGAAAAGTTTACTCAGTCGAGAAACGTAGTCCACCGGTTTGATAACCTCGAAGTCGAAGTTGTAGTCAGGAAGGTTACTTATAAGTCCTGACTAGAGGAAGTCTTACCTGACCAACCTAGAGGAACGTCAGGTTCCCTGAGAGTTCTGAGAAGAGGTTGTGGTGTCAAGTTTTCGTAGTTAAGAAACCGAGAGTCGAAAGAAATATCAGGTTGAGAACGTAGGTATGCACTGATGACCTTTTTAGTNCTTATAAGTCCTGACTAAAGGAAATCATACCTGACCAACCTAGAGGAACGTCAGGTTCCCTGAGAGTTCTGAGAAGAGGTTGTGGTGTCAAGTTTTCGTAGTTAAGAAACCGAGAGTCGAAAGAAATATCAGGTTGAGAACGTAGGTATGCACTGATGACCTTTTTAGTATCGGAACTGATCTGCCTGGAAACAACCGTTGTATTACAGAGACGAAAAATTATACGACAGATCGAACCAGATAGAATTGTTGAAAGTTGATATAAATGTTATACAAGAATCGATATTAGTGTTAATATATGTAGTGTAGGAGGTTTGAATGAGTAAAATATTGACCTTCAAACATAGGAAACTGGTGGAAGTGGGTAAAGAGGATAGGAGGTGGGGCATGGGGACCGTTGGTGGTTAAGTAAGACAAAAACCAAAAACAAAAACTTTCTAAGATATATATTCACTCTAGTATTTTATAAACAGAAAGGGAGACAGACTGAACAATGTGAATCGTATTACGGGAGTCCGAAGTATGTTCAACAACGTTTACCGCCTTAAAAGAAAAAATATCGACACATTATCAGATAGTATAAGTGTAAGGTAGTACTAACTGATCACACCCAAACAACAGCAAATCAACGATTCAGTACAGACTGAGAAAACACTGGGGGTACCTGACATCGTATGGTACGAGGAGACAGGTACCCTAAAGGGTCCGTTCTTATGACCTGACTCAACGGTAAAGGAAGGCATCCCCTAGAAGGGCTGGATCTTAGCTTGCACACAGAGGTCGTAACCGAACACGAAAAAGTGAGTCAGCACAGACTGAGAAACACTGGTCAACCTGACATCGGGACGTAACCGTCCCCCTAAGAAATGGTGACTCGGTGGTCCCTTTGGGATATATATGGTGTGAAAGAAATAGATAAGTGTGTAGTTACTGTAAATCCAACGTGTATAGAACCAATAACATTTATTATAACATCATTTGTACCCCTACGTCTATAGAGAAGTTCTATCATTAAGAGAAAGGAACCCTATATATGGGTCTTCACCCTAACGATCTAGTATATTATCAAGAAGAAAATAAAAAAAAAAATTAAAAGATCCTCAGATGTATGACAAAAAGTGACACTCACGGGGTTAAATGTAAGAGTGGTTGTGACATGTTCCCAAAAGAAGAGAGGAACAGGAATGGTTGTGTAATAAAGGACAGAGGTAAAAAAAAAATTCAATATCCCTTATTTCAAATAAAACTACTTTTCACATTTCGTTTTAATTTTAACACATGTAATCATTGTATTGAGTCGTACGAATTAAACCATATTCACACTGTGTAAAAGAACGAAAGGATACAAAACGATTTAGTAGTATTGGAACAACAACAAGTTAATTCAGTACAGACTGAAACGCTGGGGTACCTGACATCGTTCGGTCCGAAGTTACAGAGGGTCTCAAACGAGTTTTAGTTCAGGTAACCCAGTTACTACGACAGATTAGTAGAGTAGGAGACGACTGGGGAAGAGGAAAACGGAAGGTAGAAAGGGTCGTAGTCCCAGAAAAGGTTACTCAGTCGACAAACGTAGTTCACGGGTATTTCACGAGGTATTTCATAACCTCGAAGTCGAAGTCGTAGTCAGGAAGGTCACTTATAAGTCCCGACTAAAGGAAATCCTAACCGAGACCAAACCAGAGGACGTCAAGTTCCTGTGGTATTGGATCTGACGAAATAATTTGATTCCGTACCTTTGAATAAAAATGAGAAAACGAATACGAGACTAAAGTTTGTTAAAATAAATTTTTTTCGGTAACATTGTCCACACTCCACGATGGAGTGACACCAAAACTAAACGTAAAGGGACTACTAATCACTACAACTTGTGCAAAAGGACACGGACAACCGAAAACGTACAGAAGAAACATTTTTACTGATAAGTCTAGGAAACAGGTAAAAATTTCATAATAAACTTCCAAAAAAAAAAAAAAAACGATATCTCAACATACTGAAGGAGTATAATAATGGTTCCTGAAAGGGGGATATTAAAGAGGATCCCCAAAATACCAAAGACAAGAATTTCAGAAATTATGTAAAGATCAATTAAAGACACTCACCAAATTCTACCTCCAGGTCAAAGTAAGAAAACGTACACTTAATCGTTCAAAGGGGTCGTGGTAGATAATTCTCTAATAGAAAAGGTGACTCATAAAAACTGAGGAAACTGTTTATAATCAACTACTATATAAGTGTCCAAATACAGACCCGAGAACTAAGATAAGGTGACCGAGTACAAAGACAAAGATACGGTTACGGTTAAACACAACCAACAAGTTCGGAACCATATAACAAACTTTAGTCCTTCACATCTCGGAGGCCGAAACAAGAAAACAACGTCCTAACGAAATCGATAAACCACAGAAAACACCAAGGTATGTTAAAAAAAATTTAAAGATATTTTTTACTACAACCTTAAAACTATCCCTGACGTAACTTAGACAAACCGAAGTTATCGAAACTTGTTATACCTGTAAAATCGTTATAATTAAGAAAGTTAAGTGGTTGTACCCTAAAGAAAGATATATAAACACAGAAGTAAAAAAAAATTGGTATAGAATATCAAAAGTTATATGTCTAGAAAGTAGAGGAACTAATTTAAACATTAGTTATTATTGAAAATAACAAAAACTACGATAACTTTTATTCTAACAAAAGAAATAAAGAAGAAGTCTATTAGGGAACAACAACATATCTTCGTGTTAACTAAAAACATAACTATAACATAAGACGTTGAGATACTTAATCAAGTAATCAAGATTGTCTAAAAGCCCCCTCAGGAATTCTAAAAGAAATATATTCCAGTGTAGAAGTTTGTCTCTGTTAAAAAGAAGAAGGAAAGGTTAAAACTCCGGAAAATAATAATAATAAAAGAACGGACTAACGAGACCGATCCTTAAGATCTAGATACAACTTATCCTCATCTCTCTCCCGTGGGACCGGAACCTCTTACATAGACTACTTTTATTATTTTTAAGAGGTTGTCAAATCAGATAAGGAAGATAGTCAAAAAGGGGGGTGGAGAAGTTTCGCGTATTCTGAGGCCGAAGATCCTCCTTCCTTTGCCTACAGTAAACTAACATCACAGGGTCATGTAATAAAATTACCGCTCGTTATAGTCTCAATGACAACCAAGTTGATCACGGGATTAGTCGCCTCTGTAAACGAGAGAAAGAGTCCGTACAACGACAAGGGTCAATCTAAGACGGTTCAGTAGGAATATTGTAGAAAGGCCTACAGATCCCCTTTAAAGGTTTACCGGTGTAATGTTCTCGTGTCTTATCCGTCTGTTGACCAATCTGTCTGTCTGTCTACGTCGCACACACACGAGTGAGTCAGTACAGGTCGAGAAAAGTTGGGGTACCTGATATATCGGACGGTCCGAGGAGACAGGTCCCTTAAAAGGTCCGTTCTTATGATCTCACCCAACGGAAGATGACTTCTCTGGAAGGACTGGGTCCCTAGCTTAGGTGCAGAGAACACAGAGGACGAAATCGTCCGTCTAAGAACCGGTCACTCGGTGGACCCTTTGGTGTCTACAGGGACACTTATAATTACAGGTTTCACTTCAGTCACCCAGTCACCTCCCTCGACCGAAGGAAAAGAGGAGAAACGGTGTTAGGGGAGTCTAAGGACGGAAGACGGGGACGCGCCACAGTGAAGGACAGTATACGTCCGAGTCCTGACGCGACGGGTGTTCACCTTAGGACGAAGGACACGGTGTGTCAGGAGCAGGTTAGGAGTTGCCCGGGGTGCCCAGGAACAGAAAATCTCGGGAGGGAAAGGGTCCCGCGTCCTGGGGTCGGTCCAGTTCCTTTCAAAGGTCCCGAAGTTCCGTGGAGGTCCGAGATCTTGGGAGGGGGACTCCGAGTGTGTGTGCGACAAAGACACGTCCGTAGGGTCCCTAATTTTCTTCGGAACAACGCCCTCCTTGGTGACCCCCTAGTGAGTCGTAAGAGGACCGACACCGGGACGACAAAATGACGACCGTGGTCTCCTTTGGCCCAAACACAAGAGAGAATGGGAAACGATTGGAGGTGTTGGACAGGGACGGAGTCTATGGGGTAAGTAACGTCGGAACCTTTGACGGGGTAATGGTAAGAGGTGGAGTGGTAGGGTCACGATTATCTGCCCGAGTGTACGAAAGAAGTTTTCCGACAAAAGAATTGTCTACAGATCAGATTAAATACTTCGGAGTCCACTTTCTACCCCTTCTTTATGTGTCAAATTACATTTCAAAGTTCTTGAAGTTTGCCAAAGGAACCTATCAAAGAAACCAGGTTTGTCTGACCAGGTGATCTATAAAGTCGGGTAGGATATAGGGGGTATTCACCTGTTAGTTTATTTTGAAGTATCCTTTCCGGGATACTTCTTTACTGACTCTTACCCTCGACTGATTAGAGTTAGGAGGAAGGAGTCTCTACAGGAACTCAGTTTCGGACCCTGGTCGTAGAGCATAAGGTTACCGAGGCGAGAGATGTCCAGTCCGATACCCGAGGGGGAGGTGGGTCTCCTCTCTCAAAGAGGGTGCATGATAGACAACACGAAGGTTTCGGAAGAACGAAATCGGGTCCAGTCCGATCAAAGTCTACAGTCTTTTAGACCACATCTTCTGTATGTATTTTCGAAAAAGTCGAGATCATGTCAATGGGTGTACGAAATTGAAACACAAAACTCACGTACGAGTCAGTGCAGGGTGAGAAACACTGGGGTACCTGATATCGGGGGTCCGAGGAGACAGGTACCTTAAGAGGTCCGTTCTTATGACCTCACCTATCGGGAAGGGAGGAGGTCCCCTAGAAGGGATGGGTCCCTAGTTTAGGTCCAGAGGACGTAACGTCCGTCTACAAGATGACAGACTCGGTGGTCCCTTCGTGTTGAGACACAAAAATTGAATTAAGTTGGGTTGAGTGGTCTAGGAAGACTCGTGGAGGACACATAGGACGTGACCCAACCTACATGTCTCGAAACCTGAAGACTGGTTTCACAGGAATTGTTCGGACTCCACTTCAGACTCCAAGACCCGTATTGGTGATTAAGAAGACCTTTAGATGGATATCGGGGTGTGATGAGACGTTTTTTTTTTTTTTTTTAACCAACATAAATCATAAAGGATTCCATATAGTTGTGTCAGAACTTGGGATTAGTTTAGAGTCTACAAACGTATAAGTTGTCTCGTTACACATCGGGACTGGGGTCGTTCAATACACGAACCAAGTTAAGAAAAAGTGCTCTTAGGTTCTGACGTGGGTGCAAACTTAACTGAGACAATCCGTCGTGTATCCGAAGGGACCATCGAGTCGACCATTTCTCAGGTGGACGTTACGTCCACTGGGGTCAAACTAAGGACCCAGCCGTTCAAGGGGACCTCTGGATCCGACGGGTGAGGTCATAAGAACACGAAGGGACCACCAAGTCTACCCTTTCTTAAGCGGACGTTACGCCCTCTGAACCCAAACTAGGGACCCAACCCTTCTTGGGGACCTCGTCCCGTACCGTTGGGTGGGGTCATAAGAACGGACCCTTTAGGGGGACCTGTCTCCTCGGTCCGCCCGAGGTCAGGTACCCCAGCTTTCTCAGCCTGTGTCGACTCGTGACGTGTCGTGTCGTGTGTCGCGACCACCATGTACGTACACTTTATAAACTCTTACCCGAGGGAGACGACTGTGTTTAGACGGAAACAAAATAAACGTCCTCTGCCGAAAGTCCCTCTGTATTAGTCCACTCCAGAGTCGGAAGACCAAAGGGTTCTTATTTTATACGTCTTGACACCCCGATGTTCTAGTCCGGTTCACTAAAGAGATACAGGGACACTGGACGACGAAGGTGAAAGTGTAAGAAATTTTACCGGTATTAGTGTCGAAGAATCTTAGGAAGATTATCACATATATTACCTAAAAGGGTGTATTTATCTAGTCAAAGAATAAAGTTTAAATGGGTAAGGTAATTTACCTACTATGATTTCCAATATCTAAAAGATCCAACCGTGTTTTATAAAGACCACGTTTATCAGGATATCAATCTGGTGTACAATGATATTGACATATTTTACTAACGATCAGGATCTAAAATGTCACCTCAGAGTCGAAGATCATTAGGAGAAAAACAGGGTTTACACGATAAATGAGTAGTTCAAAACACAGAAATTCAAGCCAAACTATTTACACCAGAACAAGAAGATAGACACAGCCATAGAGCCAGAATCCTATATCAGTCCCAGAACCTAGTACCTAATACAAATTAACGAAGAACTTAATAGGTCCATCTTACGACACTTCTATGAAGGAGGACTACTACTCCGACAAAAAAAAAAAAAAAAAAATTGGTCAACTCTCACTGGCAAGATAAATGCTCTACCAGTAAAGATTCTTCAGTTTCTGAGAAGACCGGAACAAGACGACTGAAGAGGGGTGAAAAAAAAGGGAAATAAGGTGAAAGTACATATCATATTACAAGGTTCCTACTAGTCACAAAGATACGGAATGTCCTCTGGGGACTGTCATCCGGGTGGTCCTGGGAAGTTGGGGTACACGGGACGGGGACACCTCGACGTCGTCAACATGTAGTTACCACTCCTGAGGGACCATCCTTCGACGAGACCCGGACTCGGTCTCTTTCTATGAACAAAACTCCGGACCGTTTTCCGGGACCAGAGGCATTCGTAGGGTCTGTAAGTGTCATTTGTTAACAAATACTTCTTCGTAGACATAACATGGGGTGACTGACCCTGACTAATGTTTCACAAAAACAAACAAACAAACAAACAAAGAAGAGTCACGTAGGGTCTCTTTCTCTGAACCATATAAGACTCTAGGTCTAAAGAGTCGGACCCCGTCTTCCCCTTCCATGCAATGACCTCTCTCTAACACCGAAGTTTAACGCAAGTAAGTAAACTGTGTAAACGACTCAGAGGAAACTCATTTCCCTCACTTAGTCATTAGTTCTGTCTAATTTTTAGGGATGTCGTCACGAATCTAAGGTTTCTTTCTCCTGTCTATATATTTCGATACATCGTAGAAAGGACTATAGTCTTGTTTTTATTTTGTAAGAAGATTAGCTGTAACATTAGTACTCCCATATACAAGTTTCCAATGGACTTTCATTGCTTACTTAATAACGTTTCGTGGATGGTACACTATTCTTATAATAGTAATATTATATATTTATAATTATACACATTATAAATGTGCAAATCGATTAAATATATCGTTGGGGCACATTGGGTGTATGACTCGTTCGTTCTGAGTACTGAATGAATGTTTTTTAAAGACAGGGGGTGACACAGAAATTTGAAAGAAGACACTCTCTAAAAGGACCTGTGAGCCCAACTTTTAAGACCGTTGGTTTCCGAAAAGTTGTGTAAGAGGTAAGAGAATCCACTATCTGTCATCCACCCGTGAAATACAGTATCAGGACATCAGAGAATGAATCTTTCACTTATCTTTCGGTTCAAACTTCTACCACTTAGTCTTGAAAGAGGAGAAGATCTCGTCCGGCCAAAGTCTTACTTCGACCGTTACCATACCCACTCCCCCTCCTGGTCCGTCTCAACCGAAGAAGGGATAGAGAACCCAACTGAACGGGATTGATCGGACCACTTTTGTCACCCTTTCTTCAATTAAGTTGACCATGACACCTTCGACCGAAGACGGAAGGACCCTACTGTCTATGAATTCGCCCGTGAGGGAGGATGTTACATATGTATACCAGAGAACTCCAAAGGACTACCTCGGGAGGAAGGATTTCAAGCAATACGTGTCGACTCCGTAAAGATTAAGGTACTCAACAAAGAACGGGGAAGTGACCGGAGTGGAGGTTAGTCAGTGTAGGTCGAAGGACGACGACCTCAGGGAACCACGGACCTCCGGAATAACTTGTCCTGACTTCCACTAGTGTGAAGACGAACAAGACAGAGGGTACACCTGGTGTAGACATGAACCCCTGTGGACTCTTAAAGTCCAGGATCGACCGGGTCGTCTAAAGAAAACTAGGGTGGTGAACACTCAATCTTGAGAGTTACGATGACTATTCCCTACAACTTTATAAAAAAACAACATTAGACGTCATTCTTTATGTTCGACACATTTTTTTTTTTTTTTCTTTATGTTCAACATGACAATTCTTTACACTTACACGTGTGTATATACGTGTGTGTATGTGTATGGATTTGGTTTTCAAAATCCTCTATTATGAATCACACTACGTGAGTTAAAAGATAAGATGAGTTTAACTAACAAAATTAGTTGAAATACCTCCATAGTTGTTATATTTTATAATAAGGGGTGAAAATTTACGTGTAAGTTTAATAAAACTGTTTACATAGGTAAGTGTCTTGGTGGTGGTGTTAGTGTCACACTACACACTTGTAAAGGTCTTCGGGTCTTTTAGGAAAGTATGAGGAAACGTCAATTAGAGGGAGGTCGAAGCGGGAACTGTTAATGACTAGACGGAAGACAGGATATATCAAACGATAAGATATTAAAGTGTATTTGTCTAAGAATATATTACGTTAGGAAAACAAACCGAAGAAAGCGAATTGTGTTACAAAACTTTAAGTAGGTGTAAGATCGTATTCATCAAGTGATAAAAAAACTGTACATTTTCGATACGGAAAAATTATATATGTCAAGTACTCAAATCCCTACTTAGTTGTGGTCTCTTTGACAATGGTGGTAATTCCGGTAACTATATACGTGGTAAAAGGTTTCAAAATAAAGTGTGGGAAATACTACTACTATTACTACTACACACCATTCCTGTGAATTGTATTCTAAATGGAATAATCGATTAAAATTCATATATTATTTTATATCAATCACTAACCTCTTCCGTTACCGTTGGGTGAGGTCATGAGAACGGACCTTTTAGGGTACCTGCCTCCTCCGACCATCCGACGTCAGGCGCCCCAGCGCCTCAGCCTGTGCTGGCTCGCTGAAATGAAAGTGAAAAGTAAAAGTACGTAACCTCNAATACTACTACTATTACTACTACACACCATTCCTGTGAATTGTATTCTAAATGGAATAATCGATTAAAATTCATATATTATTTTATATCAATCACTAACCTCTTCCGTTACCGTTGGGTGAGGTCATGAGAACGGACCTTTTAGGGTACCTGCCTCCTCGGACCATCCGACGTCAGGCGCCCCAGCGCCTCAGCCTGTGCTGGCTCGCTGAAATGAAAGTGAAAAGTAAAAGTACGTAACCTCTTCCTTTACCGTTGGGTGAGGTCACAAGAACGGACCTCTTAGGGTCCCTGTCCCCTCGGACCACCCGACGGCAGATACCCCATCGTGTCTCAGCCTGTACTGACTTCGCTGAATCGTCGTCGTCGTATCAATCCCTAACGTTATAGATCGGGTCAACGATTCAGCACAGGTTTAGAAACGATGGGGTACTTGATGTCGTACGGTCCGAAGGGACAGGAAGAGATAGAGGACCTCAAAGGAGTTTGAGTACACGTAACTCAGTTACTACAGTAGGTTGTTAGAGTAGGAGACAACGGGAGAAGAGGAGGACGGAAGTTAGAAGGGGTCGTAGTCTCAGAAAAGATTACTCAGTGAAGAAGTGTAATCTACCGGTTTACTAGCCTCGAAGTCGTAGTCAGGAAGGCTACTTATAAGTCCTAACTAAAGGAAATCTTAACTGACCAAAATAGAGGAAAGTCAAGTTCCCTGAAAGTTCTCAGAAGGAGTCGTAGTGTCGAACTTTCGTAGTTAAGAAACCGTAAGTCGGAAGAAATACCCGGTTGAGAGTGTATGTACTGATGACCTTTTTGATATCGAAACTGATCTACATGGAAACAACCCTTTCAATATAGAGACGAAAAATTATACTACAGATCCAAACAGTATCGAAAAGAAGGTTCCCCGTTCATAGAAACTTAAAGTGCCGACGTCAGTAGTAACGTCACTAAAATCTCGGGTTCTTTTATTTCAGAGAGTGACAAAGGTGAAAAGGGGGAAGATAAACGGTACTTCACTACCCTGACCTACGGTACTAGAATCACAAAACTTACAACTCAAAATCCGGTCGAAAGAGGTGAGAAGAGAAAGTAGAAGTAGTTCTCCAAGAAATCAAGGAGAAACGAAAGACGGTAATTTCACTATAGTAGACGGATAGACTCCAGCTATAAAGAGGGTCGTTAGAACTATAAGGTCTAACACGAAATAGGTCGAGCAGTAAAGTGTACTACATGACACGTAAATTCAATTAATTCGTCTCACTGTTATATGTTAGATCTACATGAGGAAAGGGTTAAAACTTGGTCAGACAACAAGGTACAGACCTAGATTGACAACGAAGAACAGGATATATGTCTGAAGAGTCCTACGTCCATTCCACCAGACTATTAGGGTAGAGAAATTCTTAAAAGGTCAAAGAACACTAGGTGTGTCAGTTTCGGAAATCGTATCAGTTACTTCGTCTTTTTATGAAAAAAAAAAAAAACGTTAAGGAAACGAAAAAGAACCTCTTCCTTAACCGTTGGGGAGAGGTCATGAGAACGGACCTTTTAGGGTACCTGCCTCCTTGGTAGTAAGGTACTCCAGTACTTCTCAGCCTGTGCTGACTCGTCTACAACCTTTAAACTAGAGATCAAGGAGACGGAAAAGATTTAGGTCGAATATGTAGACCTTCAAGAGCCAAGTACATGACGACTTCGGATCGAACTTCCTAAAACTCGTATTAAAACGATCGTACACTTTACTTCCGTTAACATGTTCTCAGACTTGTAAGAAACCGTAACAGGAAAAGCCCCTAACGATACTTTCGACTGGAAAGGGTCAGGACACCGGTGACGACTTAAAAGGTATAAACGACCGTATAACGTCTCTTCCGTTATCGTTGGGTAAGATCATGAGAACGGACCTTTTAGGGTACCTGTCTCTTCGGACCATCCGACGTCAGGTACCCCAACCCTTCTCAGTCTGTGCTGACTCGCTGAAGTGAAAGTGAAAAGTGAAAAGTGAAAGTACGTAACCTCTTCCTTTACCGTTGGGTAAGGTCACAAGAACGGACCTCTTAGGGTCCCTACCCCCTCGGACCACCCGACGGAAGATACCCCAGTGTGTCTCAGTCTGTGCTGACTTCGCTGAATCGACGTCGTCGACCGTATAACTCACGTCGAGAAATTGTCGTAGTAGAAAATCCTAAACTTTATCGCGTCGACCTTAAGACAGTGGAGGTGATCGAAACAAGCATCATTACGAAGGATTCCAGGTGAACTGAAGTGTGAGGTCCTACAGACCGAGATCCACTCACTGGTGTGGTAGTACCAATAGACCCAGTAATTCTCGAAAAAAATATGTCAAGAAGGCATATAAGAACGGTGAAAAAGAATTAGAGAAGACAAAGATAATCCAGAAACGACAAAGACAGGAAATAACACGGGTAGAAACGTACTTTATAAGGGAACTATCGAGATTAAAAGAACTTCTCTAGAGATCAGAAAGGGTAAGATAAAAAAGGAAATAAAGAAACTTAACAAAGGAATTCTTCTGGAAGAATAGAGAGGAATAATAAGAGACATTGAGACGTAAGTCAACCCATACAGAAAAGGAAAGAGGAAACGGAAGACGAAGAGAAGAATGATATGTCATATAGAGGTCTTACATAAGTAGGAACTATTGAGTTTGAACTATGGAAAACTCGGAATGAAGATCAAAGGAAAGGGGTTCGATGAACATTGGTGGTAAGATGAGACGAAGATACTCAAACTCTTTTATGTCATAAGCGGGAAGACATTGACCGAATAAAAAGGATCGTATTACAGAAGATCTAGGTCGACACAACAGCGTTTACTGTCCTAAAGGAAGAGAGAATTCCACCTTATTATAAGGTAACATATACACACACATACAGACACACACACATAGTATAAAGGCAAAAGTAAGCAGGTAGTTATTTGAAAATTCAACAAAGATATAGAACGACACTAGATAAGTTCTAGGACTAAAGTTAAGGAAACCCAATACATGAATCTTCACCTAAACAACCTAGTATGTTATCAAAATAAAAATTGAAAAATTCTTTGAAGGTATGTCAAAAGGTATAATCGTCATGGTTAAATACGAGAGTGGTTGTCACAAGGTCTTATGAAAAAAGAGGTGTAGGAACGGTTGAAGACAATAGAAAACAGAAAAATTACTATCGGTAGGATTGTCCACACTACACTATAGAGTGAGACCAAAACTAAGGTGACTACTAATGACTACAACTCGTGGAAAAGTTATTGACGATATACAGAAGAAATCTCTTTGTAGAGAAGTCTAGGAAACGGGTTTAACCCAATAATGATAACAATCAAATCGACAACTCAACATACTTTACGAATATATAAAACGTATACTTAGAGAATAGACTATTATACCAAACGTTCACAAAAGAAGGTAGAACATTCAACGGAAAAGTCATAGGAACACAGATCATCTTTAAAGTTAACATTCGACTAGGACTTAAACCAAATGTTTACTCCAATTCCTGAAGACGTTCCAGGGTTTAGGTTACTTCTGATTCAGAAGACAAAATGATATTATAAACGACTTATATCACGGATAACGATATAAACTGATTACATATAGGAGACTTGTGGACGAAACAGACAGTGACTAAAGAGTCGATAGGAGTGATTAGTCATAGAAAACTTACTATCTTAATCTTAACGGTGGTTAAACTAACCCAATTAACCCACGAAGAATAGCTCAGTGGAACTAGTCAACGACGAGAAGTGTGAGACAGAAACTGTATAAACAGTTTTGTGGGAACTTCGACTCGTGAGATAACCACCTACTCAATATAAAGTCCGTGAAAGACACAACTACTAGACATCGTTATAAAGAAGTGGTCACGGACTTACAAAGGTACTTCGGGGACTTTAACGTATGTTTCAAGGAACCTACACAGATAATAAGGTCCCTCTCTCATGTATCGAAGATAAACCAGTAAATTTTCTAGATATTGGGGCTTTCTCCGTACCTTTTTTATACTACTTTTTATCTCATAGGGTCTTACATAGAAAAAGGGGTCCGAGATAGGGGGGTATTTTAATGATATATCAAGAGTACTAAGATAGACGAGACTCTAAGAAATACAGATCATTCCTCCTACACTCTTTAATATGGACGATTCAAAAGAGAATGACACCGAGGTAGAGATTCTTTACGACCGTTAGTTTAGTTTTGGTCTTGTACGATTACACTCTGTCAAAAGGGGAGTCCCGTATGTAAATTTCCTAAGATCACCCTTGAACGTCTTGTTCGTCCCCGACCTGAAACGCTGACCACTCTACCTCCACGATATTTAATTATCTCCGTTATTAACTTTCATTCTCTCTTTAGTAGAGAATTGTAGACCATTTCTTTCCCTTACTCCAAAGAGAAACACCATAACTCCCTCTTGAAATATCTAGTTACCTCGAACGTTTCTTGTAGATCTCCCAACCCAATTCTTTACCATTTTGTTTTAGTGCACACAACATCCTCCACAATCCATCGTCTCTTCTCTTTTACTGTTAGTTACGTCTTCCGGGTTACTGGGGGTCTAAGACCCTTTATTCGATCTTCTGATCCAAAGTTCATCTAGGTTTGTAAGTAGTGGGACACCAAAAGAAAAAGAGGTGTCGGTTGTGGAAGTCTTGTAGAGATCTCTTGGTCCACTCAAAGTAAAGGACTGACAAAAGAGAGGGTGATGATGGATAGTGGGGTGTAAGTGAGAGGAAGGTCAAGAATAAGATAGAAGAAAGGTGGGGTCGTACAGAGTCAACAGATGAGACTTCACTTCTGTGTCGAGACTCTACTAAGCCGACCTTTCCAGTCGAGATTTTTACTTCTACGGTGCGTTTCGATACTCTTATAGGATGAATATACTAAATAGAGACTAGGTTTCTGGGTCGAGTCACGTCAGGAACTCCTGAGACCTCACCGGTTGATCCAGGTCGAAAGGTCAAGAAGAACGGGTACACGTCAGTGAGGTTCCTGCAGACTAAGTCAGACTCCGCCACTACCCTTCTGGGAAGTCTCTGATGTGACTTTACTGGTTCTAGGTGCCAGTTCTCTCTTTGGATATATGGAAGAGACTCGGATTGGATTACACGAGGAATGACAGACTGAAGTCCTCTCCCTCTGACGACATCTTTTTGTCTTCCTGGTTAAAACCTCTTAACCCTAAACATGGATCTATCTTTCCTGATTCACTTAGTCCAGAGACACATTGTGTAAAAGTCGTTGAGAGGGGTACCCCTGATCCAACGTAGTTAACCAAAGTGATACTGACCGACGTACGGATGAAGTGTTCTTTTCGTGTCCAGGTAGGGAGGACGAATGCGACGGACAGTTCTAAGTCAACGTCTGTTTTCTTAGGTAAAGTTCACCAAATGTCTATTTCCTTAATTTTTTAAATATAGCCGATGAAACTTTTTAGTAAACTTCTCGACCTCTTCGTCCTAGGTCTGACTCGAAGGTTTTCGTTTTGGATTAATGTAATTACAATAATCCCTGTTTCTAAAAATTGTGACCTCTGTTCTTTATGTTGTTTATATTTTTCAATTCATTGTTAGACCTTTTGGATTTAAACTTAACCTTTACAGTCATGTTTGACTACCGTTTTGGACGAGTAAAATTTTTACAATAGATAAAGACTCCAGTAGGTGACCTTTCCAGATCTTTATTAATTATTAAGTCATTGTTACTCGTAGGTAACGTGTACGACATCAGAGATTTATGAAAAAGGATGAGTTTCCTATATCTCGATGGAAAGAACATCCTCGACATAGAAACTCAATAGTTGATCCACTACAATCTTATTAAGAAGGTTATTTACTTCTTCCTGACTTTTTTTATCTTTCGTTGATAAAATACACTTACAAAGTACGATGTGGATTACTAGTTCAACTATAATTTTTTTGAGTCGGATTATAATATCCGGAGGATTACCTTCATAAGTCATGGTGGATGTTTCATAAATTCGGACTTAATAGTCTTCATTTAGATAACTCCAGAGATCTAGATTGATGGTCAAATATCCTTTATGTCACCTGTTTCCTAAAACAATTTATCGTGGTACCCTAACGCTAGTCTTTTTAGATTTGATACCTTTTTAAGATCTCTGTTTACTAGACCGAAGAAATTGTTTTCTTCCTTCCTCTTCCCCTTCTGAATATTTAATTTACTATGAATTCTGTACAGTCAGTTTTCCTTACTCACCCAGAACGGAGTTTGTTTAGTTCAAATTTTTCTTAATGAATACCTTATGATTTACTTTAAATATACAATTATACTTCTTTAATACAAACCTATTAAATATACAAACTTCTTAAATACAAAACCCATATTTACTATCATAATACCAATACAAAAATAATATTTATAAGTAAAAAATGAAGTATGACTTCATAAACATGTAAATTATAATACTAAAACGAACTATATTAGGTTATTCTCAACCCACCCGTTCTTCACCTATGTCCATGTCTATTTCATTTTAACCAGTACACTCGTGGTAAAGACTTCGACCTACCATCCATATATTTCCCTCCGTCATCTCGAATATGATCAGAGAAACATACAGAATTTAAGGCTACTATTTTTCAATTCGTAACGGTAACATATATACATGGTGTCGAAGAAATGGGTCTAGTAGACAGTTACCTAGAGATCCAACAAAGTACAGGATCGATGTCATTTATCGCGACGTTCCTTGTAATCTCATGTACACAGAAAATGTTAATACTAAACGAGTCCCATCGGGTCATCACCCTACCAACCCAGTATAGCATCAAAATAAGGATCATAAAATTCCTTTGAGGTATGACCGAAGATATCATCGATATAGTTAAACGTAAAGGTGGTTGTTACTATCTCCCAAGGGAAAAGACGTGTAAGAGAGGTCGTAAATAACAAACGTCTAAAAAACTACTACCGATAAAACTGGTCACACTCCACTACAGTGTAACGTCAAACTAAACGTAAAGAGATTATGACTCGTTACAAGTCGTAGAAAAGTACACAAATAATCGGTAGACATACAGAAGAAACCTGTAACGAGTCAATATTTTTCCTTGTGTAAACTCAGTTACAATTACTCCACCTACTTGGATCTCGGATAATATGTCTCACTTCATTCAGTCTTTCTCTTTTTGTTTATACATTTCATACATTTTCGGTATACATTTCGTCAATCGGTCACCCTTAACAACATACTAACTCTCTTGAGTTTGGTCCCGAGACACTGTTGGACCTCCCCACCCTACCCGACCCTCCCTCCAAGCTCTCCCTCTTCTGTATACGTATGGATACCGACTTAGTACAACTACATACCGTCTTTGACTGTCACATTTCGTTAATAGGAGGTTAATTTTTGTTTATTAAAACTTTTCTATTATTCTGGATCCCACCTTCCCTATCAATCCCTCAAACCCTACCCGTACATGTGTGTCGATATAAATTTTACATATCGGCTGTTACAGGATGACATATATCGTGTCTTTTAACACGAGTTACAATACACCGTCGGACCTACCTTCCCCTCAAACCCCCCTCTTGTCTATGTACATATATACAACGACTCAGGGAAATGACAGATCGACTTCGATATTATACGTAATTATAACCGATATGAGGTATGTTTTATTTTTCAATTTTTTTTACAATTCGTGAGGGTTAGAGGGAATGAGACGAAATGAAAATATGGGGTATCGTGAATAGTGAACTTTTATATGGTATGTTAAACGAATACATGATACGAATAATATACAGTCAGGAGATCTTTCATTTAATTCCCGTTGTTGGAGACAGAAAAAACAAGTGACTGTATAGGGTTCGTGGATCTTGATACGAACTATGTAACATCCACGAATTATTTATGAAAACTTATGAACTTAATGGATAAAGCAAGATTTTCTAGACGGTACTGTCAAGAAAATCTTACTCACACACACACACATACACACACACACACACACATGAAAATCACATCGATCATTTTGGTCACATAGTTTTACTTATACCCAAAATTTAGGTTTTCTAAAATCAAGTTCTTAACTTAAGCGGTGAATATTAAAGAATCTATTCAATATATGTAAGAAACGTATATTTAAGGGAGATACGTTTTACTTCTATGACACACGGAGTACCCGAAGTGTTCACCTTTCTTGACTATCGAATACCACTTGCTACAACCTAAGCACTAGAAACTTCTTCTAAATCGAAACCCGGGTCCGTAGTCCGAACTAGTGAGTTCTCGAAAACACATCGTCTCAAAATAATTTCACTTTTTCCTTGTCTCTTTCGAAGACTGCGTCTGTAGTCCTTCCCCGGTCTCTCATGGGGGTAGGAATCAGAATCGTTCCCTCAATATATGAAAAATTAACCAATAATGTTTTTAGTTTTCCTACAGAGTTCCAACATTTCTAGAATGATCTGGGTAAAGGTGTTATATGTAAAATTCTCTTGTCCTAATCAGTCTTCCAAAAGTCTTTTCTCTTTGTACAGGAGTTTCTTCCTACGAAATATCAATATATTAGGAATGCTTCCTTATATCTTTTTTTGAAAACAGGAAAGGAGGAGGAACTCTTAAGGTCTGGGGAAAGAGGAGGAACCCCTGGGACCTGAAGAATAGTTGGATGGATTCCTAACTGAGAAAGTCCTGGGTGGACGGTTACGTCCTCTGTACTCTGCGCCCAAACTAGGGACACAGTCTTTCTAGAGGACCTCCACCCGTACCGTTCGGTGAAGTCATAAGAACGGTCCTCTTAGGGTACCTGTCTCCTTCCTCGGACCACCCGATGCAGGTTTCCCATCGTCTGAGACTGTGCTGACTTCATGAATCGTGTGTACGTGTATGGAACGTACTGGCAACACTTATGTAAGGATCAGTTCCGAAAACAGGAACGTAAGGGAGACAGACATTACGGAAAGGACGACTATTGGTGATTAACAAAGGAGAGTAGGAAATCTCAAATGAGTTTACAACATTAGAGGTATTTTAGAAGGGAATAATGGACAATTACTATCTGTGTAGTGAATTAGAAGTAGTTGAGGAGAAGACGACGACGACGATTCAGCGAGGTCAGCACAGGCTGAGACACGCTGGGGTATCTGCCGTCGGGTGATCCGAGGAAGAATACGATGGAGTATAAATAGGTTTCGTGAAAACAGTAGACTGTAAGATTTAAAAATAAACAAATAATAGACTAATGGGTTTCATATTAAATACGAGATACATCTGTTCTTAAAATAAACAAAAGAAATTATTACATGGGAATCACGGAGAAAGTCTCGGGTTGTGTACCATTCGTGAATCAATTGTAAATACTTAATACTCTTAATATATTTCGTTAGTTACATTCACAGACTATTACACGGAAAACGTATATTCGTAAGTTATGTATAATTAACAGTCATAATTCATTCGGTGACTAAATAACACGTGAATCATATGGTTTGTATTTCTATCTAGTCCTTCTTTACAAAGAGGAATTCTTCAAAGGTCATCCCTTGTCTGACCTATGTTCCCTTCCCCTTACTCTCCCACCCTGTTGCCCCTCTCGTCGTACCTGTGTAAATTGACGGTTTACATTCTATCACTCGGTCGCCCCGAGACGGCATACTAAGTCCCTTGCGCGGTCCCGAGACACTATTGGATCTCCGGACCTTTCCCGACCCCCCACCCCGCCCACGCTCCTTCCAAGTGCTCTCACCCCGACATACATACGGATACCGACTAAGTATAACTACACACCGTCTTTGGCTGTGTGATAACATTTCGTTAATGAGATGTTAATTTTTATTTTAATTTTTCTTCAAAGGTTTCATTGCGTGACCTTCTCTATCTATGTATTTCTCTAGTAAGACCCTTTCATACTAATCTACCTCGTGAATCGGGTACACAATCCCTTTCATTCTAATTGTCAACATTGTCCACTTGGGTCTTCTGAGTCTTTGAAAGGTTTGTTTAGTAGTCAACGAGGTCTCACTTCCCATTCCGACGTGAGGTNTGAATCATATGGTTTGTATTTCTATCTAGTCCTTCTTTACAAAGAGGAATTCTTCAAAGGTCATCCATTGTCTGACCTATGTTCCCTTCTCCTTACTCTCCCACCCTGTTGCCCCTCTCGTCGTACCTGTGTAAATTGACGGTTTACATTCTATCACTCGGTCGCCCCGAGACGGCATACTGAGTCCCTTGCGCGGTCCCGAGACACTATTGGATCTCCGCACCTTTCCCGACCCCCCCATCCCGCCCACGCTCCTTCCAAGTGCTCTCACCCCGACATACATACGGATACCGACTAAGTATAACTACACACCGTCTTTGGCTGTGTGATAACATTTCGTTAATGAGATGTTAATTTTTATTTTAATTTTTCTTCAAAGGTTTCATTGCGTGACCTTCTCTATCTATGTATTTCTCTAGTAAGACCCTTTCATACTAATCTACCTCGTGAATCGGGTACACAATCCCTTTCATTCTAATTGTCAACATTGTCCACTTGGGTCTTCTGAGTCTTTGAAAGGTTTGTTTAGTAGTCAACGAGGTCTCACTTCCCATTCCGACGTGAGGTGGGTCGGTAAGCTCTTGCACCCAACGAATGTAGAGTACCATGACAGTAGAAGTCACGAAGGTCAAGGAGACGTTTTCCCCTCTCGTACTTTCCAGTCGGTTCTCTGAAATCCCGGGTCAGGACTTTCACCTTATGTAAAGTAACGAGGGTGTCCGGTGACTGGTCTTGAATCGGTGTCAAAGGGATGGATTGAGTCCCCACCCTTCTCCTTAGGTCGACTCCGGACCTTTAGTCTCCTGTGTCTAGAACACCTGTGGGGTCGATCAGTGACGGACTGAGTTGGTTCCCTTTAAAAGTCCCTTTAAAAAAGACCTTCTCTATCGTGTGTCAGTTCTCTCATAATTGTACATCCTTGGTTGGTCTAGACTCAAGTCTAGGTCCAATGTCAAGTACAGATACATTGGAATCGATAACAACAAGTCAACGTTTCAACACTGGGTGAGAAACAGTGGGTACCTGAACAGGTAGTGATCGAGGACCTTAGACGAGTTTGAGTGCAGGTAACTCAGTCACTACGGTAGGTTGGTAGAGTAGGAGACAACAGGGGAAGAGGAGGACGGAAGATGGAAAGGGTCTTAGTCCTAGAAAAGGTTACTCAGTCGAGAAACGTAGTCTACTGGTTTTATAACCTCGAAGTCGAAGTCGTAGTTAGGAATGTTATTTATAAGTCACAACTAAAGGAAATCCTAACTGAAAATTCAATGAGTTTATAGAAGAATCTCTAATTTTTACTCTCATCGTCATCTTGGATTAAGTATTTGTACGACACTCTTACTTTATACACCTCAGAATTTGTAAATAATTATTCTTTACAATCGACAGTCCTCCTCCTCTTTCCTTCCTTGTCATTCCTCTCCTTTTCCTTTGACTTAATCTTTTGATCTGTGTCTTTCTTACCCGATCCTTTACTTCGTTTCCCGAAACGACGACGACGACGATTCAGCGAAGGTAACACAGGTTGAGATACGTTGGGGTCTCTACTGTCGGGTGGCCCGAGGGGACAGGGACCCTAAAAGGTCCGTTCTTGTGACCTCACCCAACCGATCTGTCTGTATCTATTGACACGAGTCCGTATTTTGTCTTTTTACACAAGTCCTTGAATATTCGTCTAATCATATACGCGTCTCATTTTCAGACGAATGACCTTTTAACACAGTCAGACCTTTCCATCGACAAGGTCATTGGAACCGTGGTATCCCTCTAAATAGGACATTGACAGTCCTTGGTGCCTGCTAAATCAGATTGTCGTACAGAGTCTAAACACAGGAAGTCTCTCTAGAAAGACCACCAACACAGTATCTGTCGAAGGACCACCCACTCGGACCACTGTCCCTCTCATGACAGTGACGTCAGATCCAATCTACTTGTCCCATCTCGGTGTCTGCGTCATGTCCCCTCCCCGTGTTTTGAACAAAACACTCTTTGAGTTATTTTCATTAACTAACTAACCTTCACTTCTTTCCGTAGCTCCTGTCGAGGGTCCTCAAACCGAGTCCGACGGGTCCCCTTGATACTACGGTACCTACCTCTGTTTGACCTCATATTAAGTTTTTGAAGAACCGTTTTGACGTCGGAGTGGGTCAACACCAGTCACAACACAAAATACACGGTCCTGAATTAAACGGTTTTTGGAACACCTTTTAAACTCTAAGTGTAGTGCAGAGAGAGGAGGACCGGTTAGTGAAACACCGGATCAGGAAAAGGAAAGGAAATTCTTAAACTAAGCAACGGAAATGAGAGCTCAACAATCTTTCAAATGGATCTATTAGTGATACTATTAAGGTAGAACACATAAACTACTAAGACGAGACGAACGGTGGTCGGAAACCAGAGTAATCGTGGTAGGGTCGAAGAACGAGTAATATAAATTATTTTAGAGATTTCGATTCGTACCGGAACTCTATTCTACATTTTTGTCGGGGATGGGTTTACAGTCGAGTTCTCAGAGTCTTTCTCCTTGGGGTTCTATTTATATAGTAAATACAAATACGTTTTAACACAATACAGAAATCTGAACGGTCTCCGTACCTTTTTATTGTGGAATTTTTAAATGTATTCGACCTCCCCGTTCCCCTTTCGGAGTTTGGTCAACCGAAGATAATAAAAGATCGATTTTTCTCTTTTTTTTATCTTAAAAGTAACACTTTCCTTTAGTCGAGTAAACGTGTCCCGGAGGAAGGGACTCTTGTGTCCTTCAGGTTCAAGAGAGGTTCTTCGTACTTCTCCTCCCGTTTCAATCTAAGTCCTATAATATATTGAAAATGCTGGGTCACTTTTCACTTTTACCTTCTGGGGAACAAACTTTTGGTTCTCCTCTTTTCACTACGATTTTCATGATTATATATTTAAAAAAAGAAAGAAGGTACCAGAGAGAGAGAAGAACAGTACTACAAAAAAATAAACGATAAATTCCAGTAGTATTTAGTAATCGTTATATTTCCTAGTGGAAATATAAAACGTTACAGTCGAAACTGACCTTTATACTCTCATAAAGTGAGTATACATCTTAGTGTCTTTAATCTGTTAAACTTAAAGTATAAAGTAAGTACGCATACGTAAAACAAGAATGTTCTTCTCACCTTTAAGGCTTTTTTTTTTTTTTTGGTTGGAGAGTAAATTTTAAAGTAAAGAATTATATTCTTGTAATACAGTTATGAAGGATGAACACCTTATGACTGTTCATTCCTTTTTGACTTTATAACTCTAACAGAACAGAAAGGAAAAGGAAGATACAATAAAAGTTGTATGTACTAATTGACTATATCTATCCCTTCATGGCATTCTTTCCTATATTATCCCAAAGAACCAACAAGTTCAAAGAATCTTGTGTTGAAGTAAGAATGACACAAACTTAGTTCAAGACCGAGTTTAACTTTCACACCGAAACCCCCCGACAATCAATGACTACATTACAAATCAAACATGAGGGAAACTCAGAGGGACTCGTACCACCTAGGTTGACCTTAAGACACAAGTACCCCATAAACTTACAATAAACGTAAATTCGTCGGTCCTTTCACCTATGTGGATAACATTCATAGAAGAGACGAGTACACGACTGAGATAACAGGGTAGTCCGAAGTAAATATTTCGTGTTTAAATTTATATTTCCATAATGTTTAAAGTTCTACCGTTATCGTCTCGTAATTTGGTTCGAGTCCCGGAAATTTGGTTCACGTCCTGGGACACTTTGACGTGTCCAGTATTCGAGTACTTTGGCCTTTATCAAGACTACGAAGGTCGTTTAGTATTCACCGATCAGTCTCCAGAAGAGGTTACCTGGAAGGTCTCAGTTTGTCCGGGTTGTGATCAAGATTAAGAGAAAAAGATTTAAGAAAGATTGATAAACTTGGGTAGTAACCTTAAACACTAGTACGATCACGACCATACTCTTCCGCTAACCTAGACTTTTGGAACCCGGCTCCCGTCGGAACCACTTTCTCAGTGACACACTTGTAATGTCTTGTGTTCAAGTACACGAGGTACTCGTCGCTCCGGTTTTTTTGACTTTGCAGTCTCAAACCTCGTCTCTTTCTAAATAACGTCCCGGTAAGTTCCTCTACCCACTGAGTACGTGGGAGGAGGGTTTGAACCTGAGGAGTTTCCCAAAGTCGTTTCTTAAAATTTCCGGTCCACTCCCTCCCCCCACTGTCCAATACACTGGTCGAACATGTGTCAAGAGACTAACCAACTACAACCTCATTGCCTCACCAATTAAAATAGTCAGGAACACACAGTCATCTAGGCCCACGATACAAGAGTACTAGTGGCTCTTCGATTACAGAATTTAAACCACCACCAAAAATCGTAGACTTTTTGAGTCCTTTATGCGTACTCTATGATTATAGACCCATGAAGTCTCTCTCCGATTTCGACTCCTATGCCCCCTCCCCAGACAAGACCCATTCGAGGTTTCCGAGGACCAACCAATGTACTTACTTTTTTTTTTTCTCGACTCAAGTCACACTGTCCAATTATTCGAAGTATTGAAGGTAAATACGTCATAGATGATATACGAACACTATATATGAAACGTTTATAGAGTAAATTGCGGTTGTTATTGATCTTCCGTTCATATTAATTATGGTCGAAATATTTACTCTTTTGATCCCGAGATTTAGAGGAGACAGGTACTCTAAGAGGTCCGTTCTTATGACCTCACCCAACGGTAAAGGAAGAGGTGTCTTAGAAGGGCTGAGTCCTCAACTTGGGTCCAGAGGACGTAACTTCCGTCTACGAAATGGTTGACTCGATACACCCTTCGGGATATTTACTCTTTTGACCCCGAGTTCTAGGACGGATCAAACGGTTTTCAGTGGGCCTCCCATTGACTGTCGATTCTAAGTCGAAGTATAGGTAGGTTAAACTTAGGGTTACAAGAGGGGCATGTGGTTCGAAGGAGAGACTGGTCACTAGTCAAATATGTTCCGTCTACCACATAGTTCTACCGGTTCAACCTTTTTTTCTTTTTGTGTCTCTCTTCTCAGAAACGTGTCTGTAACATCCACTCCAAGTGGAACCGTCCAGGTCGTTCATAAAAGTCTATCCCTCTCTAAACGAACTGGTAGGGTCACTTCCCACGGAGAAACCTAATGGAAAATTTTATATTAGTCCATCTATTTAATTATTCTTTATTTTTAGTTATCTTTTACTGGTTATCGTGTATAAGTCTCCAACTTAATCCACCTCCTTTTCCTGTATCTAATCTCTTGATTGTTTTTCAACCTTCCGACCCCTCGAAAACAAGAAACGATGGACAAATTCCATCGTTTCGGTGTCGTGTACTTTTCTTACAGGTCGTACGATTCTGTCTCCAATTCCCGTCGCTTTTTACCATCGTTCATACGTTTAACTGGGGATCCCTACCCATCGAGGGAAGTCTTGGGATGTTTTAAGCCACCATCTATAGCCTGTACAAGAAAGAGACAATAGAGACTACTACTACTAGATCAGCGGTTCAGTATAGACTGAGAACACTGGGGCACCTTACATCGGACGGTCCGAGGAGACAGGAGCCCTAAGAGGTCCGTTCTTATGACCTTCCCCCAACGGTAAAGGAAGAGGACAGAGACTGACAACGAGAATCGTCTGAGTCCAACTACATCTGTCATCGAAGTGCCTTTGACACTTTATAAGTTCACATAATAATTATTTAGAAAAATAGGATCGGTTATTCTAAGTTTGTTGTTTCGTATGTAAGCGTCTTTATGAGTACTTACGATTTTGTACTTACTCTGAACCTTTGTATAACTCCCTTTCTTTGGTCTGTGTTTTTTGGTGCATAATATTTAACTAAAGATACGAGTCTTATCCATTTAGATGTCTCTTTCTTTCATTTAATCATTAGACAACGGACCCGACACCCACCCTTACCTCTCATGTTTACCCACGGTTCAAGGATAAACCCCACCACCTTTAAAAATTTTTTAATCTAACACCACTATTTCGTTCGCCTAATATAGTAACTTTCAATATGAAGTCATCCCAACAATTTAAATATATCTAAGTAGGTCACGAAGTCATTCACAAGTAGTGGTGTTTATTTCCGTTAAACCATTTTTCCAACATCTCATGTTTCACGTATAAATTTTTTTGTTGTGTAAAACCAAAGTACGTCTAGACTCAAAACTTATCTAACCGTGGTTGAATGGATCTTCCCACCACAACAGAGGAAATATTTCTACTTTTTCGGACTCCAGTTCAAACTTTTGCACGAACTCCAGTAGGGAGAACATTCGCCTTCGCGAGACTCAGAAAAACCATTGTGTCGGACACGAAGAAATGGAGAGACAGTGACGTCTTGGTAACGGACAATCTAAAAGGGAAACCTTTTACCGGACTACCATTGTAAATTTCATTTAGGATGGAAACAGATCTAAACAAATACGACGGTCGTGAGGAAGAAGTAGAGATAGTCAGGAGAAAGTAGTGACGTAGACTCTAAAAGGGAGGTTGACAACTATTGGTCTCTTACCTCTCCAAGGTTGGGAAAAGGTGTTACTAACTGTCTCGGGAACTCGATGTACCAAATAGGTAACTAGTACTCTAATGTCACCGATTAAGGAGTGTAGGATGAAATTTATACAGAGAAGGAAACAGAAGGTTTTAAAAGATCAAAATTGGACATGACAATATCTCTCATGTAAATAAATATCTGAAGTCTTTTGGTTCAAAGGTAAAGGACGGTGGTCCCTGGGTCTTATCCAGGAATCATTAACGGAAACTCTATATTAGTAAACTGGTACCTTTCACAACGACGATGTCTACCAAAAGTCAAGTAAAGTAAAGTCAAGTCAAGTCAACGAGTCAGCACAGTTGAGAAACACTGGGGTACTTGGTGTCTTACGGTCAGGATGGACAGGTAGTGGTTGAGAGTCTCGGATGGGTTTGAGTACAGGTAACTTAGTCAGTACGGTAGGTTGGTAGAGTAGGAGACAACGGGGAAGAGGAGGACAGGAGTTAGAAAGGGTCGTAGTCCCAGAAAAGTTTACTCAGTCGAGAAGCGTAGTCCACAGGTTTCATAACCTCAAAGTCGAAGTTGTAGTCAGGATGGTTACTTGTGGGTCCTGACTAGAGGAAATCCTACCTGACCAACCTAGAGGAACGTCGGGTTCCCTGAGAGTTCTCAGAAGAGGTTGTTCCCGTCACAACATAGATCTAAGGATAAGTTCACAATTACGGACAACTTAGAGAAATAACTTAAGCAATCCAAGTCAGAGTCTATCTAGACCCTACTTTCGGACGAAGTGATGACGAATTCTCAGAAGTCCGAATGTTCCATGAACCTTAATTCCATGAATTAAAGAAACTCGAAGTCAAAAGGAGTATATATTTTACTTCTACTATTATGGCTGAACTGTCTTATAACGGAGACAATAAAGTGATAAATTGACAAAATCGCAACTACGTTTGTAATTTATTATATGTGTATTATGGACCACACTACAACATAATATCATTCGTACGTTTTATACCATTGATAATCCTTTTGGTAGTGAAACTCAAGTCTTATTCTCGTATAGATGGTGTAAAATGAAAGACTCTGTTTAGTGTTTGCTATTTTTCTCAATTTTTTTTAGATGGGACTCACTTTGAAAAAACCCCCTCCTTTCCGAAATTGTTTTGTTAAAAAGGTTCGTATAAAACGGAACCATAAATTTGAGTACATTTTAATTGAGTACACATAAAGTTTCCCTTTTTTTTTAGGTTGAAAAAGACTAAGTAAATACGAATTGAATCGTCCTACAAAGACCTCTTCTCAATAACTCATAGGTCCAGTGAGGGATAGTAGGAGGAATTTGAAGATAATGAAGAAAAAAATAGAATTTAAACATCTAATTAAACCATTCTAAATTCCAGTAACACAACGAGAGGTGTATTTACTATGTTGAGAGGTAAATAGATCGAAAAAATACAGTTATATAAAATATTAAAAGAATTCCATGATGGTTTAGTCCAGGTTGACGAGTTTTTAGTAATGACTTCTCTTCGTTTACATCCATCTTTCCTTTCAACGAAAATTAGTCTTACAGACGTCAGACCCTCTACCATCTAAGTCAAGTCAAGTCAAGTCAACGAGTCAGCACAGGGTGTGAAACTCTGGGGTACCTGACGTCGTGAGGTCCGAAGGGACAAGTAGTGATTGAGGACCTCGAATGAGTTTGAGTGCAGGTAGTTCAACCACTACGGAAGGTTAGTAGAGTAGGAGACAACAGGGGAAGAGAAGGGTGGAAGTTAGAAAGGGTCGTAGTCCCAGAAAAGGTTCCTCAGGCAAGAAGAGTAGTCCACCGGTTTCATAACCTTAAAGTGAAGTCCTAGTCACGAAGGTTACTTATAAGTCCTGACTAAAGGAAATCCTAACTGACCAACCTAGAGGAACGTCATGTTCCCTGAGAGTTCTCAGAAGAGGTTGTGGTGTCAAATTTTCTTAGTCAAGAAGTCAAGAGTCGAAAGAAATGTTAGATTGAGAGTGTAGGTATGTACTGATGACTTTTTTGGTATCGAAACTGATCCATCTGGAAACAACCGTTTCATTACAGAGACGAGAAATCGTACGACAGATCCAACCAGTATCGAAAAGAAGGTTCCTCGTTCACAGAAAATTAAAGTACCGACGTCAGTGGTAGACGTCACTAAAACCTCGGGGGGAAGGGGAGTTTTTTTTAGACAGTGACAAAGGTAACGAAGGGGTAGGTAGATAAACGGTACTTCACTACCCTGACGTACGGTACTAGAATCAAAGGACTTTCAACTCAAAATTCAGTCGAGAAAATGAGAGAAGAAAGTGAAAGTAGTTCTCCGAAAAATCAAGAAGTAAAAGATGGTATTCCCACCACAGTAGACGTATAGACTCCAATAACTATAAAGAGGGTCGTTAGAACTAAGGTCGTACACGAAGTAGGTCGGGTCGCAAAGAGTACTACATGAGGTGTATAATCAATTTATTCATCCCACTGTCATATGTCGGAACTACATGAGGAAAGGGTTAATCGTTGGTCAGACAACAAGGTACAAACCAAAACTGACAACTAAGAACTGGACGTATGTCTAAAGAGTCCTCCGTCCAACCCACGGGAGTATAAGGGTAGAGAAATTCTTAAAAGGTGTCAAACAACACTAGGTGTTACAGTTTCCGAAACCGTATCAGTTATTTCGTCTTTATCTACAAAAAGACCTTGAGAGAACGAAAAAGACACTAGGTCACCTACAACCGTTAAACTAGAGGCCAAGGAGACGGAAAAGATTTAGGTAGAACTTGTAGACCTTCAAGTACCAAGTACATGACAACTTCAAACCGAACCTCTTAAAACTCGTAATGAAACGATCGTACACTCTACTGACGTTAACACGTAATCGAATTTGTAAAAAACCGTAATGGAAAGAAACCCTAATCTTACTTTTGACCCGAAAAGGTTAGGACATCGGTGACGACCCAAAAGGTTTAAATGACCGTATAACCGTATTAGAAAATCCTAAACTTTATCGAGTTGACCTTAAGGTAGTGGAGGTAATCGAAATAAGCATCATTACGAAGGATTCAAGGTGAACTGAAACCTGAGGGTCTATAGACCCAGATCCACTCACTAGTGTGGTAGCATAAATAGACCCAGTAATTCTAGAAAAAACATATCAAGAAGAACATAAGAACGGTGGAGAAGAATTATAGAAGACGAAGACAATCCGGGTATGGTAAAGACAGGAAATAACACGGGTAGAAACGTACTTTATAAGGAAACCATAGAGATTATATATACAATACAGGTAGATCGATTGTACAGGAAATTCCGGTCATAAAGGAATAAATAAAAGAGAAACCTACTAGATAAGTAAGTACATTCACCTCGTAATTTTAGATGATTATAATAACGAATAAAGAAAGTAATTTAGACAAATTTAAACGAAATATGTAAATACAAGAGGATACAACCTACGTGTTTATAGATGTTTACAATATAAGAGTACAACCTAACTGAGGTAATAGTAATACATTACAGATAGAAACAGAGGATGACGTGATAAACAAAATTTCAGATAAAAGAGACTATATTCATGTCGATAGTGACGTCTACCACTAACGTCGGTACTTTAATTCTCTGTGAATGAGGAACCTTCCTTTCTATACTGGTTGAATCTATCGTATAATTTTTCGTCTCTATAATGAAACGGTTTCAAGGTAGAGCAGTTCCGATACCAAAATGGTCACCAGAACATACCTATACTCTCAACCTGACACTTCTTTCGACTCACGACTTCTTAACTATGAAAACTAGACACCACAACCTCTTTTGAGAACTCTCAGGGAACCTGACGTTCCTCTAGGTTGGTCAGGTAGGATTTCTAGTCAGGACCCACAAGTAACCTTCCTGACTACAACTTCGACTTTGAGGTCATGAAACCGGTGGAGTACGCTTCTCAACTGAGTAACCTTTTCTGGGACTACCAACCTCCCTAACACCCGTCTTTCTCTTCCCCTGCTGTCTCCTACTCTACCGACCTACCGTAGTGACCGAGCTACCTGTACTCAAACCCACTTGAGACCCTCAACCACTACCTGTCCCTCCGGACCGCACGACACTAAGTACCCCAGCGTTTCTGAGCCTGTGCTGACTCACTGACTTGACTTGACTAAGGTTGAAAGAAAACCAAAGTAAACGTATCTGATGAAAGGGAAGTAAAACTCAGACACACAAGGACAGGAATGTAGACTTTACTGAAAGGACATCCGTAATATATATACCCAGAATAAAAGAACAGTCAGTCAGTAAGATACGTAAAACCAACCTCGTAAATCATGTAAACTTAAATTTTACTAATAGCTATCTATACATGTATAACGGAGAAACGATTAGGTAAGGATCTACAAAAGACATCAAGAAGATATCAAGAGAAAAATAATAGAGCTCGAAAAGAAAAAATTATCTGATAAGGTTAAAATATAGTAAAAAATGAGAATTTCACTTATTGACGAAATAGTTGTTTTCAATTTATGTGTTCGTTCACTTAAATATACAAGGTGTTTTAATTTTACCGTTAGTAAGAACACAAAGGTTCGTCCAACCAAGAACATTTGAGTAGTACGGTTTAAATGTTCTCATCCGAAAAGTAGGATTCCTTAGAAATATTAAAAATCTTTAACTTACAATAGAAAGTCTAATCAAAGTTTTAGTGGAAACCAGAGAGACGTTCAAATTTAATACTAATAAAAATTAACTACAAACCAACTAAATGTTATAATGTAATCAAAGATCATATGTTGTATGAGTAAGTTATAAAAATATCTAATACGAGGGAAATCAATAATGTTTTATTACTGATGTAAAAGGTTACGGTATGTCATTTTAATAAATAAAATATGTATCGTCGAATATAGAGAATGAAATAATGGGGATAGAACGGGTAGGGGAAAGGGAGAGGGATGACCATTGGTGAAGAAACAAGAGATATGGATACTCAGAAAAGGACAAAACAATAAAAATTCAAACAACATAACAAATCTAAGGTGTATATTCACTACTCTATATCCTAGATAGAAAGAGACAAACTGGATAAAGTGATTCATATCATTCGAGATCCAAGTAGACACAAAGACATTTACCGTCTTAAAGTAAAAATAAAAAAACCAACTCATTGTAAGGTAATACAGTTTCACTTTCACTTTCACTTCAACGAGTCAGTACAGGTTAAGAGACGCTGGGGTACCTGAGATCGGATGGTACGAGGAGACAGGTACCCTAAAAGGTCCTTTCTCATGACGTCACCCAACGGTAAAGGAAGAGGTCTCCTAGGAGGGTTGGGTCCCTAACTTGGACCCAGAGGGCGTAACGTCCATCTGCGAAATGACAGACTCGGTGGTCCCTTCAAGGTAGTACAGTCCCCTCAAATATTAAAGGAACCAAGACAGAACGTCGTCGTTTTTAAACTTCGTTGTCTACCTGGTCACAATGTCGAACCATAATGTCAAAATAAACCGTTCGTTTCCTTTTATGTAGGAGTTTCACACTCCCACCTGGCTGGGTTTTCTTCGCATCCCTTCTCTCTCTCTCTTCTCTCCTCCTCTTCGAGTTAGACCGAGGACAAAAACATACAAAAAAGGAGGAGGGGGACTCAGACGGGATACATTCGACCCGATCGGTCTTCCCGGTAAACGAAGTGGAATCCAAGAATGAGATAAGGAACCTTGAAAGAAATCAAATAAAAACGTCCGAAAGAGGAAACAGAAAATCGGTGACGATAAAACCTAAGAAAATAGGATAAGATTGATGGATTGTTAGGATCTACCATATAAGTTTTCGTCTCTGTAATGAAACGGCTGATTCCAGGCCGATCAGTTCCGATACTAAAAAGGACACCAGTACATACCTACACTCTCAACCTGACACTTCTTCCGACTCCCGGCTTCTTAACTACGAAAACTTGACACCACAACCTCTTCTGAGGACTCTCAGGGAACCTGACGTTCCTCTAGGTTGGTCAGGTAAGACTTCCTCTAGTTGGGACCCTAAAGAAACCTTCCTTACTACGATTTCGACTTCGAGGTCATGAAACCGGTGGAGTACGCTTCTCAACTGAGTAACCTTTTCTGAAACTACGACCCTCCCTAACCCCCGTCCTCCTCTTCCCCTGCTGTCTCCTACTCTACCGACCTACCGTAGTGTCTGAGTTACCTGCACTCAGACTCACTTGAGGTCCTCTACCACTACCTGTCCCTCCAGGCCGCACGACGCTAACTACCCCAGTGTTTCTCAGCCTGTGTTGACTCACTGACTTGACTTGACTTGTTAATATTGTTTATATAGTAGAAGAAATAAGTAAGTATCCGACGAAAGTATAGAACGGATAACATTTATTATGACAATACTTGTAACCCCCATATACATGAAAAAATAATCGTAAAAAAAAACATACACATGGGTCCTTATCTTAATGACCTAGTATACCATCAAGTTAAAAATCAAAAAACTCTTCGGAGGTATGACAAAAGGTGTCACCGATATGGTTAAACGTAAGGATGGTTGGTACACTTTTATTCCCTTCGCTTTTCGTTTCCTCTTATCCTTTCTAAATGGGTAAACTTACTTCTCAAGGTTTCTTATGGTTCCTCTCTATTCTTTCGGAAGGAGTCCCTAGTTATGTTTCTTTATCTCCTTTTGTTGTCTTACCCTTTCTGATCTCTAGAGAAGTTTTTTTAATCTCTATGACTCCTTTATAAAGTACGTTTCTGTCCGAGTTATTTCCTGTCTTTACCATCCCTGAATTGTCTTCGTCTTCTATAATTCTTCACCGTTCTTATGTGTCTTCTTGTCATGTTTTTTCTAGAAGTACTGGGTCTATTAGTGTTATCACACTAGTGAGTGGATCTCGGTCTGTAGGACCTTACACTTCAGTTCACCCGGAATCCTTCGTAGTGATGCTTGTTTCGATCACCTCCACTACCGTAAGGTCACCTCGAGAAGTTTAGGATTTTCTACTACGACACTTTCACCACGTGAGTTATACAATCGTGTAAACCTTTTGAGTCGTCACCGGTGTCCTGACCTTTTCCAGGTAAAAGTAAGGTTAGGGTTTCTTTCCGTTACGGTTTCTTACGAGTTTGATGGCGTGTTAACGTGAGTAGAGTGTACGATCATTTCATTACGAGTTTTAAGAGGTTCGGTCCGAAGTCGTTATGTACTAGACACTTGAAGGTCTTCAAGTTGGACCAAAATCTTTTCCGTCTCCTTGGTCTCTAGTTTAACGGTTGTAGGCGACCTAGAACCTTTTTCGTTCTCTCAAGGTCTTTTTGTAGATAAAGACGAAATAACTGATACGGTTTCGGAAACTGACACACCTAGTGTTCTTTGACACCTTTTAAGACTTTCTCTACCCTTATGGTCTGGTGGATTGGACGGAGAACTCTTTNTTATGGTTCCTCTCTATTCTTTCGGAAGGAGTCCCTAGTTATGTTTCTTTATCTCCTTTTGTTGTCTTACCCTTTCTGATCTCTAGAGAAGTTTTTTTAATCTCTATGACTCCTTTATAAAGTACGATTCTGTCCGAGTTATTTCCTGTCTTTACCATCCCTGAATTGTCTTCGTCTTCTATAAGTCTTCACCGTTCTTATGTGTCTTCTTGTCATGTTTTTTCTAGAAGTACTGGGTCTATTAGTGTTATCACACTAGTGAGTGGATGTCGGTCTGTAGGACCTTACACTTCAGTTCACCCGGAATCCTTCGTAGTGATGCTTGTTTCGATCACCTCCACTACCGTAAGGTCACCTCGATGAAGTTTAGGATTTTCTACTACGACACTTTCACCACGTGAGTTATACGATCGTGTAAACCTTTTGAGTCGTCACCGGTGTCCTGACCTTTTCCAGGTAAAAGTAAGGTTAGGGTTTCTTTCCGTTACGGTTTCTTACGAGTTTGATGGCGTGTTAACGTGAGTAGAGTGTACGATCATTTCATTACGAGTTTTAAGAGGTTCGGTCCGAAGTCGTTATGTACTAGACACTTGAAGGTCTTCAAGTTGGACCAAAATCTTTTCCGTCTCCTTGGTCTCTAGTTTAACGGTTGTAGGAGACCTAGAACCTTTTTCGTTCTCTCAAGGTCTTTTTGTAGATAAAGACGAATACTGATACGGTTTCGGAAACTGACACACCTAGTGTTCTTTGACACCTTTTAAGACTTTGTCTATCCTTATGGTCTAGTGGACTGGACGGAGAACTCTTTGGATATACATCCAGTCCTTCGTTGTCAATCTTGACCTGTACCTTGTTGTCTGACCAAGGTTTATCCTTTTTATTATGCAGTTCCGACATATAAATAGTAGGACGAATATATTGAATATACGTCTCATGTAGTACTCTTTTGCGACCCGACCTCCTTCGTGTTCGACCTTAGTTCTAACGACCCTTTATACAGTTATTGGAGTCTATACGTCTACTGTGGTGGGAATACCGTCTTTCACTTCTTGATTTTTCGGAGAACTACTTTCACTTTCTCCTCTCATTTTTCAACCGAATTTCTTTCTTTTGATTCTAGTACCGTAGGTCAAGGTAGTGAAGTACCGTTTATCCACCCCTTTGTCACCGACTGAAATAAAAAGACCCGAGGTTTTAGTGACGTCTACCATTAACGTCGGTGTTTTAATTTTCTACGAATGAGGAACCTTCCTTGCAATACTGGTTGGATCTATCGTATAAGTTTTCGTCTCTGTAATGAAACAGTTGTTTTCAGGCAGATCAGTTCCGATACTAAAAAGGTCACCAGTACATACCTACACTCTCAACCTGATATTTCTTTCGACTCGTGACTTCTTAACTAAGAAATCTTGACACCACAACCTTTTCTGAGAACTCTCAGGGAACCTGAGGTTTCTCTAGGTCGGTCGGGTAGGATTTCCTCTAGTCAGGACCGACAAGTAACCTTCCTGACTACGACTTCGACTTTGAGGTTATGAAACCGGTGGTGTACGCTTCTCGACTGAGTAACCTTTTCTGGGACTACGACCCTTTCTAACTCCCGTCCTCCTCTTCCCCTGTTGTCTCCTACTCTAACGACCAACCGTAGTGACTGAGCTAACTGTACCCAAACCCATCTGAGACCCTCAACCACTACCTGTCCCTTAAGACCGCAGGACGCCAAGTACCCCAGTGTCTCAGCCTGTGCTGACTCGTTGACTTGACTTGACTTGACTTGGTTGGTATAGGAACGGTTGTAAACAATAAACACCCAAAAAACACAAAAAAAAACCAAACAAACAAAAACTACTATCGGTAAGTCGATACGCACTCCACTATAGAGTAACGCCGAAACTAAACGTACAAGGATTATTACTCACTACATGGACAACCGGTAGACGTAAAGGAGAAACCTTTTTTATAGACAACTTAAGAAGACAGGTAAATTTTAGCGAAGAAAAAAAAATACAACTCAAGATACTTGAATAGCCTATAATTGGGTAATAACCAATGTAATATACGTTTATAAAAGAGGAAACTGTACGTTTTCGAAAAGTAATCCAAGGTAAACAAATAAAAACGGAAACAGAGAAAAGGGAATCCGTTAACTAGGTATTTTTATAACGATATCAACCACAGTTTGTCACAAGATGGATACAAGAGAGGATTCTTAAAAGAGTCTAGAATTAGGTAAAATTCAACAAAAAACCATATACAAAACTCTTTAATATGATTAAAGTAGGAAAATGTACATTGACAGACCAAAAGGTCGTGGTGAATGACTTAAATGAAAGAAGGAACACCAAATTACTGAAAAAAGAAAAAAACACACATTTGACAATATAAATACAATGAAAGAGAAAGAGAGTAAGACTAAACAAACAAACGAAATCGTAAATGATATCCTATCGAAGTACCAATGGTCCTCCGAAAGTATATTATTGTATCGTGAGATAAAATTCAACCATTCTTGTATTTAAACTAGGAATTTCGAGTTGTAAAAATAAAGGGAGTAGTGTCAAATATAGAAATATAGAACACATAGGGAATTCATCACTAATATTATCAATAAAATTGATGAAAACATAAAATTAAAAATATGATCGAAATATCCACTAACTTCGTGATGGAAATGATATATAAACATAAGACATAGGTCAAGGGTACTGGGACGTCGTCCGGTGACAGTTACGTACGGAGGTGGTCTCTGAGGACCTGTAAGTGTCCGTTCAGACCAAATCAGAAAACAGCCCTGTGACAAGGAAAGAGGACCGAGGACCGAGTGAACGTGTTCCAAAACAAACACGGGAGGTTCTCAGACAAAGGGGTCAGGACACCTTTAAGACATTAATTTAGGGTAACCGGAGGTTTCAGTTTAAGGGACCCCCAAGAACCAGGGAAACGACGTAGAGGTATAGGTCCAACCCTTTAGACAACACCCAGGATCTTGAAAGATTTGTCATACTCTTAAAGAACCATATTAACAAGATGTCAAACACCCAGTAGACGAGTCCCCGAGATACCACCCCGATTACCACTGGAGGAGGTTCTCCCGAATACGGTGTATGACGTACTGGGTCCAGACGACATGGTTCTCTGGGACAGGGGTACCGTTCGGTGACGACTGGGTACCGAAACGTCCCCTGTGAGTTTGTGAGTTTCCGTCCAGACCGAGTCAGAGACGTCTCAGAGACCCAAGACCACGTGTCTTCTAAAACAAACTCGGGAGGTTCGCAGAGACCACCTATACCCCAAACTAATATTTGTTCTTAAACGGGGAGGATGACAGAAGAACTCCAAAGAGGAAACGGGAACCTACACTCCATAGAAAAAAATTATCCTAGGTTGTAAGAGGACAACTACCAACAAGTCGTCACTCAACTTTAAAACCTCAAGAGTGTCCTCTTCCACTCGTGTGTAGAAAGATGAGACGGTAGAAATGGAAGGGATCCCAGAACGAATAAAGCCTGGAATATCGTGTCAGGGTCTCTCACCTGTGTATCGATGAGAACTTAGTTTGGATAAACCTCGGATTCGGACCTGTAGTAAAAAGGACCACTGACCCCTAAGGAATTTAGAGGGTACTTCGTGTCAACCCTATTTCTAGTATTATACGAGGACAATAGAATGTGTTGTTTAAATTCCGTTGTTCTCATTCTTTCGATTCTACGAGAAGGGGATGAAGGGTAGGGGGGAGGGGAAAAAACCAGGAAAGGTTAGAGGAGGATCCTGACCTTTGGATTCTACTCTGAATAGTGAAGGTGAGGGTGGGGATGTGGGGATTGGGGAAGGGTGGAACATAGGGGTACCACCCCAGTGGTCCGAAACGAAAAGTCAATGAAACGGGAAGTGGAATCCTTTGTATTGATTCTTGTTTCGATCACCTCCACTACTATAAGGTCAACTCGATAAAGTTTAGGATTTTTCTATAACGACAATTTCACAACGTGAGTTATACGGTCGTTTATACCTTTTGAGTCGTCACCAGTGTCCTGACCTTTTCCAGTTAAAAGTAAGGTTAGGATTCTTTTCAGTTACGGTTTCTTACAAGTTTGATGACGTGTTTACGTGAGTAGAGTGTCCGATCGTTTAATTACGAGTTTTAAGGGGTTCGGTCCGAGGTTGTCATACGCTTGGCACTTGAGGTCTACAAGTTCGACCAGAATCTTTTCCGTCTCCTTGGTCTCTAGTTTAACGGTTGTAAACGACCTATTAGTTTTTTCGTTCTCTCAAGGTCTTTTTGTAGACGAAGACGAAATAACTGATGTAGTTTCGGAAACTGACACACCCAGTGTTTTTTGACACCTTTTAAGAAGTTCTCTACCCTTATGGACTGGACGGAGGATTCTTTAGACATACGTCCAGTTCTTCGTTGTCAATCTTGGTCTGTACCTTGTTGTCTGACCAAGGTTTATCCTTTTCCTCATGCAGTTCCGACATATAACAGTGGGATGAATAAATTGAATATTCGTCTTATGTAGTACCCTTTACGACCCGACCTACTTCGTGTTTGACCTTAGTTCTAACGACCCTCTTTATAGTTATTGGAGCCTATACGTCTACTGTGGTGGAATACCGTCTTTAACTTCTCCTTGACTTCCCGGAAAACTACTTTTACTTTCTCCTCTCATGTTTTCGATCGAATTTTGAGTTGTAAGTTTTTTGATTCTAGCATCGTAGACCAGGGGTGTGAAGTACCGTTTATCTACCTGTCCCTTCGTTACCTTTGACACTGTGTGAAATAAAAGAAACCGAGGTTTTAGTGACGTCTACCAGTGACGTCGGTACTTTAATTTTCTGTGGACGAGGAACCTTCTTTTCGATACTAGTTGGATCTGTCGTATGATTTTTCGTCTTTGTAATGAAACGACTGTTTCCGGACAGATCAGTTTCGATACTAAAGAGGTTATCAGTACATACCTACTATCACAACCTGGTGTTTCTTTTGACTCGTGTCTACTTAACTACGAAAACTTGACATTACAACCTCTTCTGAGAACTGTCAGGGAACCTACCGTTCCTCTAACTTACTCAGTTAGAATTTCCTTTACTCAGGACTTATAAGTAACCTTCCTGACTACGACTTCGACTTTGAGGTTATGAAACCGGTGGACTACACTTCTCGACTAAGTAACCTTTTCTAGGACTACGACCCGTTCTGACTTCCGTCCTCCTCTTCCCCTGCTATTCCCCCACTCTACCAACCTACCATAGTGGTTGAGTCACGTGTACTGAAACTCGTTCGAGGTCGTTAACCACCACCTGTCCCTTCGGACCGTACAAGTCAGGTACCACAACGTTTCTCACTGTGTACTAACTCGTTGACTTGACTAACTGACCGAATGATATATAAATGGAAAAATGACTTTATAAAAGAAAGTATATATATATATATATATATATATATATACAAAATCTTTAATTTGAAAGAAAAGATAAATTTATTCAGGAAAAAATGTGACGAACATTTCGGTCAAATCACCACTTTTCAGGAAATCGTACACGAAGAGAGAGGAAGATCAAATCTACTATTGAAAAGACCCATCTCATAATAACCAACTAAAAAAAAAGTTAAGAAAACAAAGTCTTGAAACTTATATAGTGTAGTGAGGGAAGACCGGACGTTTCAAAGATGATATATTAGATGACTATTAGAATACTCACAAGGGAACATACATTGTTTTACGAATGAGATCTACGAAAATTATGAAGGAGAAGTAGCAATTGAAGACGGTAGAATTAATGTTACACAGAACCACATCCAGAGGAACCCAAGTAGAATTAAATTGGGGCTTGAAGGACCTAGATCTATAGATACAGAAATGGGTTCAATCCCTTCAACAGTAGTTAATAAAAAAGTTCTGGACCCGGTAAAAGAGAGAGAGAAGAGGAAGACCCTGGGGGTATTCAACTTACACACAGGTGACTCAAAACAGAAGATTCGAGGAGTTCGAGAAAAATGAAAAATAAATTAAAAATAACGAGGCTAACCCACTCAAGATGACGGAACAGAATTTCACCTGACGACGAAAGAATACAAAGTAGGTCGGACAACAACTTATACGGGTCACATAAAAAGTCAAGTCAAAAACATAAGAAATTGTCATTAAAGAAAAACAAATGAAGATACTTTAACTTCTTCCTGAAGTCAATTTTAAAATAAGTCTAACGTAGGTTGGGATACAGTAATACAGCGTACAATATATACAGTGTTACCAGATTCTTTATACAATTCCATACATTACATTATTACAAATGACATACCCTCATTCTGTACTTTACTATTTCTGTTTTCATTGTAAAGGAAATAAACAATGACATAAGTAAGAAAGTACCGTTATAGAAATGAATTTTTACTGGACATTATATCAGAATTACTATGGGACACGTATTCGAAAGTGACAATTCTAATAACAGGTACTTAGACACCGGAAATGTTACAGAAGTGTTAATAAAAGTCAAATATGACTAGGAGACTCAGGTGTCAACTTGTGTGAACCAGTAACAGAACAGATCGAGGGTAGAGAGTCGACCGTAATGGACCGTTTAGAGTGACCGTGGACCCTTCATCACTATACATTTCTCAAGGGTCAAAAGTTTACATTTATAGGAACCCAAAGAAAACGATACACGTCGTCTATCTTTTGACTTTAGTCGTCATTAAAGATAGACAGTGAAAGGGTATAAAAGGTTGAAAAACAACTGTAAAAAGACATAGATAAATAAGAAGAGGGGTCCAGTCACTCGTAAGAATACTGGTATTGAAACTTGTAAATTAGTCCATTTAATGAATTGAGACAAAGTACTTCAAAAAAAGAAAGCTCCAAAATAGACTAAGAAAATAAACTTTATATAAAGAGTCGAAAGAAATAAAACGAACTGAGACAAAACTAAACATATGACATCTACAAAGTCGTCGGAGGGGGGTTGTAACTTCTCACCGGAGTCCATCTTCTGTTTTGAATAATAAGTTGATGAGGTTGAGAAACAGTAGAGAGATTAGAAACGTAAAAGTTTGTCGGATAATATAAAAATTTACGAGGATCATAAACTCTTACACGGATCTAGAGAGTCACAAGGATTCTCCTCATAGAGTCATGGAACGAAGTCCGACAAACCTTCTGTCTTAAGTCCGTTTCAGAAAAAAAAAAAAAAAAATTAAAATTTTAGAAATTAAGAATGTACGCAAGGGTTTGTACTTGGGGGGAGGGTGGAGGGAGGGGTATTGTAGAGAGACCCAGTTTCATACGTTTATATATGTCGAAACACCCTTGAATTTGAATTCAGGGTAATCGTTCCACTAGACTACTAGATGAGGTCCAACGTCACCGTTTTCGACCCCGAAGTCTGTTACCATATCCGAGAAAAAAATTAATTTTATATTAACTGAATATTTTATAATGTCACGAAAGATCACACGTTGTGTTACTCGTTTTTAAACTTGTACTTCTCTACGAGTTAACGTATTAAGTGGTTCCTGTACTTTTAATTTTGACGTTATTCTATTAGGATCGTACGACCGATTTTAAATGTTCTAATATTATGATATTTCCAACCTTGATCGTGTTGGTGAAAGTTTTTATTAAATCGTCATGGAAGATATGTCAAAAAAATTTCTGTCGAAAGATTTTATTACAATATTCGGTCCTTAAGATAAGGGTCCATATATTCGCTGTCTTACGTTCGGGTGTACATGGTCCTCTGGATATGTTCTTATATACATCATCTCAATAAACATAATCGAAGTTTTCGTTCAATTTCGAGAAACAACGGAACTCCAGAAGGACTACCTGACTCTACCTTATTAGAGATAAATGGTAATATACGAAAGGAACAGAGTCTCACTTCATCCATCCTACATTGTATTATATACATTCACTATACGTAAACATCTATACTATAATTTACCAGGGAATTCCCTAAGCAACCACCGAGTCTATCGTTTCTTAGGTGGACGTTATTCCCTCTGGACCCAAGGTAGGGACCTAACCCTTCTAGGGGATCTCTTTCCTTGTCGGTAGGTGATGTCATAAGAAAATTCTTCCTTTACAGGTGAGGTCATGAGAACGGACTTTTTAAGGTACCTGTCTCCTTGGACCACCCGTTGTCAAGTACCCCAGCGTTTCTCAACCTGTGATGACTTACTGAAGTGTGAGTGAGTGTCATAAGAACAGACCTCTTAAGGTACCTGTTTCCTCGGACCGTCCGATGTCAGTCACCCTAACGTTTCTCAATCTGTGTTGACTCAGTTAAAGTGAAAGTGAAAGTGAAATTCTTCTGGTCTTATGTCTGGGTCTTTCTTTTCCACCCCTTTTGATAAACTTTTATTCTTTGACCGTAAGGAGTACCGTCCATTACAGTCATATGGTCCTACTTTTGGACTGAAAATTTTTCAATAGGACAGACGCTCTGTCGTTTTCTCTGTGTCTACATATCTTGTCGGAAAACCTGAGACACCCTCACCCTCTCCCACCTTACTAAATCCTCTTACCGTAACTGTGTACATATTATAGTATATACTTTGTTTAGTGGTCAGGTCCAAACTACGTACTATGACCTACGAACCCCGACCACGTGACCCTGATGGGTCTCCCTACCATGCCCCTCCGTCCTTCCTCCCCCCAAGTCCTACCCCTTGTGCACATATGGACACCGTCTAAGTACAACTACATACCGTTTTGGTTATGTTATAACGTTTCATTAATTGGAGGTTAATTTTATTTATTTAAAGATTTTTCAATAGCTTCGTTAAGTGTATATGTCTTTAATTTTTGTTTGTTTTTTTGACATATCTTTCTGTAACCTTTTCCTTTACTGTTGGGTGAGGTCATAAGAACGGAACTTTTAGGGTACCTGTCTCCTCAGGTACCCCAGTGTCTCTCAGTCTGTGTTGAGTTACTGATTCGTATATCGTACATATGAAGACGACGACGACGATTCAGCGAAGTCAGCACAGGTTGAGACACGCAGTGGTATCTGCCGTCGGGTGGTCCGAGGGGGCAGGGACCCTAAGAGGTCCGTTCTTGTGACCTCACCCAACGGTAAAGGAAGAGGTTACGCACTTTCACCTTTCACTTTCACTTCAGCGAGTCAGGGCTGAGTGTCGCTGGGGTACCTGACGTCGGATGGTCCGAGACGGTAGGTACCTTAAAAGGTCCGTCCTTACGACCTCACCCCACGGTAATGGAAGAGACTATCGTATATATCTTTCTATATTTTATTTTATAGAAGAAGGTAAGGTATCAAGACATTTATATTGGTGATAAAATCCAAATAAAGGGTCCTTTATTCTTTCCTAAGAATATAGTTAAATATGTACATAAGATATAAAATGTAAACTTCTTTTCAATACTGGTTGGATCTATCGTATAAGTTTTCATCTCTGTAATGAAACGGTTCTTTCCAGGCAGATCAGTTCGGATACCAAAAAGGCCACCAGTACATACCTACACTCTCAACCTGACACTTCTTTCGACTCGCGGTTTCTTAACTACAAAAACTTGACACCACAACCTCTTCTGAGGACTCTCAGGGAACCTGACGTTCCTCTAGGTTGGTAAGGTAAGACTTCCTCTAGTTGGGACCCTAAAGAAACCTTCCTTACTACGACTTCGACTTTGAGGTCATGAAACCGGTTGAGTACGCTTCTCGACTGAGTAACCTTTCTGAGACTACGACCCTCCCTAACCCCCGTCCTCTTCTTCCCCTGCTGGTTCCTACTCTACCGACCTACCGTAGTGCCTGAGCTACCTACACTCAGACTCACTTGAGACCCTCGACCACTACCTGTCCCTCCAGACCACACGACGCTAAGTACCCCAGTGTTTCTCACCTGTGTGACTCGCTGACTTGACTTGACTTGACTTATAATCATATTTATAATTAGATGAGGGGTACAAAAAGAGAAGTGTAACTAGTTCCGATAGAACAAAAGAATGTACATGTTCGAATAGAGTAAGAATTACAGAAGTACCACACAGTAATAAAACTACATAGTCTTATAAGAATTCGTCAGGATACAAATAAGACCTCTTCCTTTACCGTTGGGTGAGGTCGTAAGAACGGACCTCTTAGGGTCCCTGTCTCCTCTGACCATCCGATGTATGTCAGGTACCCCAGTGTTCTCAGCCTGTGTTGAATCATTGATTTGGTGGTGGTACAAATAAGTCAGGATATTACAAAGGAGGTCACAAATCGATAATACTTACTACAGTATTATTTGTAATAAAATCTCGATAGAAGGTACGAAAGGAATTCCGTAAAAAGGTCGTTATCTTTACACCATAGTTTTTGGGATTGCAAATAAAAATAGTGAAACTAGTGTCCCGTCCTTTGAAACTATTCATCAATTTTTACCCTTGAGGGTGAAGGAAAAAAGATCAAATGATTACGTAGGACGAGAAACTTTTTCGATAAAGTGTCTACGGAAAGAATCCCGATCCCACTGTCACATGGTGACACTCTAGTTACTGTTTGTGTGATAAGGACTCTTTCGAAGAGAAAACCGGAGTCGGGACCCGCCGGGTTCAGAAGTACGACGACACCCATAGTGACGACTAGGACCCATTCATTTTGTCGAGTTGTACCCAGGACCCAACCCAATCCTGTCGTAGAGAGATGGTGTCTGGACCGAAAAATCCCCCCGAGTCGGGGACGAGTTTCTAAGAAAGAACGGAGCTCTCTAATACAAGAGACTGAAGTGGTATATCGAGTCTCTAAGAAGGAAACTCCGACGTTCTCACGAGTCTCGGAGTTGAAATGTCTTTTCCTTTGGTGTCACTGGTGTCGTGATTCCCTAATAAGTAGAAAAAAGATGTTTTATTATGATGTTTTATTATGATGTAGTACTTCACGTCGTTCAGTGACGTGAAGTGACGTGACGTGAAAGACAAACGAACAAGTATGCCAGAGTGAGTCTATTCTGGAATGGAAAGACAGACGTTTCCTCCACACAAATAAGGAATACACTGTCAGGTTCCGACACCACGACCTGTGCCCTCCTGTTCAAAAGATTCTGTTTTCTACAGAGGAAGAAAGCGTGTGTTTTCGTTTGCCATAGTCACTAACCGTCAATTTCTCGTGTTTCTTCCCCTCTACTTCTGTCCCTGAGAGTCCCCCTTCACCCGTTCCGTCCCCTTTTTGGATTCTACGAACTATAAAAAGAAAAGGGGGAGCCCAAATAACTTCGTATTAACTGTTTAATTTTAATATACATAAATTGTACACTATGTGTATATAATACGTTATTAATGATGTTAGTCGATCAATCGTAAGAAGAGTGAAGTGTATCAATCAGTGGAACACACGCTATTCTTGTGAGTCCTAGTTGAGAAAATCGTTTAAAGTCGTTTAAAGTTGAATTGCAATAATAATTGATCAGTGGCATGAGATGTAATCTAGAGGTCATGACGAAGTAGAATGTTGACTTTCAAACAAGGAACCTGGTTGTGCAGGAGTCAAGAGGATATCGCATGAGTGACGACCGTTTGTGGTAAAATCAGAGACGAAAACACTCAAGTTGAAAAAGTCTAACGTGTACATTCACTCTAGTACATCATAAACAGAAAGAGACAGACCGAATAAAGTGAATCGTATTACAGGAGGTCCAAATAGGTACAACAGAGTTACAGTACTAAAGAAAGAAAGAAATTTTTAACTTATTATAAGGTAACGTATATACACACACACACACATATGTGTATGATGGAAAATAAATAGGTAATTTGTCTTCTGTCTGTGAATCTAACAAAGTTATAAGATCGATGACACTCATTACAACATTACTTATACTCTCACGTCCTTAGAGTAACACTATGATTAAAGTAAAGGAAGTCTATATATTGGTCTTCACACCAATGATCTAGTATACTATCAAAATAAAAATTAAAAAATCCTTGAAGGTCTGATAAAGACGTAATACTGACACACTTAATATAAGAACGGTTGTTACATGTTTCAAAGAAATAGTTGTGAACAATAGAAAACAGATAAACTATTAGTCAAGTCAAGTCAAGTCAATGAGTCAGCACAGGCTGAGAAACTATTATCGGTTAGATTAATTGCACTCCAAAATAGAGGACCGAAACTAAACACAAAGGGATTACAAACTCGTAGAAAAATATTTGAAAACCTCTAAACATGTAGAAGATAACTCTTATAGATAAGTGTAAGAATTGATGGGAAATTAGTCCAATAAACATAAAACGGCAAATAAACAATTTCAAGGAATCTGTAAAATTGGGGAATAACCTATCTACCAAAAGAAAATAAAAGAGGGTAAAGTATCCAACGACAAATATAACAACTAATAAAGGAAACAAACGTTTTAAAAATAAAAACTACGTTAGGGTGAACAAAATCAAGAATAAAAACAACGGATACGAAAACCCCAGTATGACTTTTGAGTTCAGGGTCCAGTTACGGTTCTTCGAAAGAGGGACACAAGGGAAAATAGTCAAAATGTCAAAGTCCAGGATATAAATTCAGTAGATAAACTTTAACTAAAAACATATACTACTCTATGTTCTTAGGTTAAAACAAACAAAAGTACACCCTTAAGCCAAAAGTCTCACTAAATACCTTCCTTGACAAGAAAGGGATAACACACAAAAACCATGACTAAAACTTCTAGTCAAGTCAAGTCAACGAGTCAACACACACTAAAAAACGGGTACTTGGAGTCGAGCGGTCCGGAGGGACAGGTAGTGGTTGAGGGTCTCAGGTGGGTTTGAGTACAGGCAACTCAGCCACTACGGTAGGTTGGTAGAGTAGGAGACAGCAGGGGAAGAGGAGGGTGGAAGTTAGAAAGGGTTGTAGTCCCAGAAAAGTTTACTCAGTCGAGAGACGTAGTCCACCCGTTTTATAACCTCAAAGTCGAAGTTGTAGTCAGGAAGGTTACTTGTGGGTCTTGACTAGAGGAAATCCTACCTGACCAACGTAGAGGAACGTCAGGTTCCCTGAGAGTTCTCAGAAGAGGTTGTGGTGTCAAATTTTCGTAGTTAAGAAGCCGCGAGTCGAAAGAAGTGTCAGGTTGAGAGTGTGGGTATGTACTGGTCATATTTTGGGTATCCGAACTGATCTACCTTGAAAAAACTGTTTCATAACAGAGACGAAAAATTATACGACAGGTCCAACCAGTATTAAAAGGAAGGTTCCTCATCCGAAGAAAATTAAAGTACCGACGTTAGTGGTAGACGTCACTAAAACCTCGGGTCTTTTTATTTCAGTCGATGTCAAAGGTGACAAAGGGGTAGATAAACGGTACTTCACTACCCTGGCCTACGGTACTAGAAACAAAAGACTTACAACTCGAAATTCGATCGAAAAAGTGAGAGGAGAAAGTGAAAATAATTCTCCGAGAAATCAAGGAGAAGTGAAAGACGGTGTTACCACCACCACAGTAGACGTATAGACTTCAATAACTATAAAGAGGGTCGTTAGAACTAAGGTCGAACACGAAGGAGGTCGGGTCACAAAGAGTACTACATGAGACGTATATTCAATTCATTAGTCCAACTGTCATATGTCGGAACTGTATGAGGAAAAGGACAAACCTTGGTCAGACAACAAGGTACAGGTGAAGATTGACAACGAAGGACTGGACGTATGTCCAAAGAGTTCTCCGTCCAGTCAAGCAAACCATAAGGGTAGAGAAAGTTTCAAAAGGTGTCAAATAAAACTTCTAGTCAACTGATATTTTCATACCTAAGTAAAGATCCGAGAGACAAGACTAGATAACTAGATAAACAGATAAAAATACGATCCAAACTAAAAAAAATAACCTTTTATCAACAAGATGTTATAACACAACCGGAGACGGTATATAGTTGTACTTATCAAAACTAATAATGGTGTCGAAACATTATTAATCTGCGGTCTTTAACAAAAAAGGTCAAAACAAGAAGACCAAGTTCTATCAAAACTGAAAACCCCCCAGGAAACATAGATAAACCCCGAAGGGACTACCGAGTCTACCATTTCGTAGACGGACGTTACACCCTCTGGACCCAAGCTAGGGACCCAACCCTTCTAGGGGACCTTTTCCTTTACCGTTAGGTGAGGTCGTGAGAACGGACCTTTTAGAGTACCTGCATCCTCGGACTATCCGATGTCAGGTACCCAACGTTTCTCAGTCTGTGCTGACTCGCTGAAGTGAAAGTGAATATAGATAAGTCTAAAAAAGAAACACTAACGATACCTTGGATATATTTTATATTCTTAAATTTAATTCTTTAAGTAGATTCAGTTCATAATTTTGAGATAGGAAATTAATAGGAGGTAAAATAATATCTATAGTGTTAAATGTATGAAAATGTAACACATATATAATTGTTTAATAACATCGATATCAATTAAAAATCATGAAAACAGAAACATTTGGAAAAACGATCTCAATTTTCACAAAATGTATGGTGATATATCCTAAAATACTTACAAATAAAGGGGAGTTTGAAGTATATAATTTTAAAACTGTGACTTCCACTATCATAATTCTCTATCTCCCCGGAAACCCTCTACTAATACAGTACTCCCGTGTTGGTAGTATTCTCTAATCACGGGAATATTTTCTCCAATTTCTCTCAGGAGAATACGAAGAAGGTACACTCTAATATCACTCTTCCACCGACAGATACTACTTCACGTGACACGGTCTCTCTCAGTCGGTCACAATGATCGGAAGTCTTGAAACTCTTTTTTTAAAGACAACAAATATCCAATGGGTCATGTCGTGAAAACATTATTGTTTAACATATCAGATTCTGTGTCACAAATCGTATAAGACTTAAACTAATATGATTAGAAGGAGTTAAGTACTATCTCAATATAGGATTGTTTGAGTAATATTCGTCTTTTATAGTACAGACTTTACGTAAATCATGTGGGTCGAATAGTTTATAACATCGGATTGGATCTGACGAAATTTGTACGAGTCTTGTCATGGAATCGGATATCTACCCATTTTAGTCGATTGTTTTTCGAATAAAACAGTATCTCACAACTTAGGAAGTACATTAAATGACTTATGGCGTGACTTTCACTTTTCATATCACTGACGTATCTATGTCGCAACAACGTTCACACAGACAACGAACGGGGACACTAATACGCCGACTGACCCTCGTGACCGTGTGACGACGACGGGTCGCAGTGGTCTCTCACAGTACGACACACAACGACCGGGTCCTTTTCTAGTTTTAAGTTTCAGACCGAAGATGGTTTACGTATAACGTACCTAAGGAGGCGATTCTCCGTCCACCATCCTCGTACCTGTTCACCCCGATCTCAACTCAGGTGTCCTCTTACCCCGTCGAGAGTCAGACATCGACCTTACTATTAGTCACTCAGTGGAGGATCGTACACGGATGGAAGAGTTTTACCGGGAAGCAACAATGACCCGAGGTCACCCTAAAGTGTTAGAGGGTAGATCTAGAGTTTCGACAGTCAAAAACAAATATCATCCGACGGTTTTTAAACGAAGACATTCCCTTTCTGATCTCTGGAGACAAGATGGTAGAACAAATACAGTGTGAGTTGTTTACTGGAAGAGTAATACAGACACCCGCCCACAATTCAGATAGTTAAGTGTACATAGTTGACCAACCAAAAAGTTGGTTTCAACTTTGATAATCTTATTTTATATAAATAAGCAAACAAGTTGTTTAATAAGTCATTGTAATTATGTGTCGTAATACAATCCACGATTCTTACTACTCTTCTGTACTTTCACTTCCAGTGAGTCAGTACAGGCTGGGAAACGTCGGGGTACATGATATGTCAGGTACCTTAAGAGGTCAGGTCTTATGACCTCATCCATCGGAAAGGGAAGAGGTCCCCTAGAAGGGGTGGTCCCTATCTTGGGTCCAGAGGACGTAACGTCCACCAAAGAAATGTTCGACTCGGTGATCCCTTCGTCTAGCATTAGACGACAACGACGACGATTCAACGAAGTCAACACAGACTGAGACACGCTGGGGTATTTGCCGTCGGGTGGTCCGAGGGGGTAGGGGCCCTAAGAGGTCCGTTCTCATGATCTCACCCCACGGTAACGGAAGAGGTTCTAGTATTAGACGTATAGGTATTAAGTTACGTGACAGAAGAGTTTTGCACCCCTAGTTCGAAGTAATTTTATTACAACCTAGTAATGAGTGTAAGCGGTGGTTTTTTGTTTGTTTTTTGACTATTACGACCATGAGTAGTAAAGGGACCATCGAGTCACCCATTTCACAGACGGATGTTACGCTCTCTGGGCCCAAGCTAGGGACCCAACCCTTCTAGGGGACCTCTTCCTTTACCGTTGGGTGAGGTCATGAGAACGGACCTTTTAGGGTACCTGACTCTTCGGACCATCCGATATCAGGTACCCCAGCGTTTCTCAGTCTGTACTGACTCGCTGAAAGGAAAGTAATATTGTTTCCCGTCTTCTTTGTACAGGTCATGGGTCTCATGGACGTAATATAACGGATTTTATAGATCAAATATTGTCTTTATAATCTATACGTATCTTTATCCTCAACCTTGAGATATCACCCTTATTTCCCGTAAACCTTTTACTGGTCATTTTAATGGGAGCATTTTAATCCACTATAGAGTCGTTTTTTTGTCCCTCCGGTCTTCCGTCTCCCTTTGTAAGTTCCACACGATTCTTTTTTTGAGTAGTTGGTTCTTAAGGTAGAACTGGTTTTGATGGAAGACTTTCTATCTCTGTTTTGTTTCTACGAGAGTCTAGTTATTGTTGACTTTTCTATATAATTATTTAACGGAGTGTCCTTAATGTCCTCCTCAAGAAGTCGAACTTATGATCCCTAAGGTCTTTCATCAAGTATAATTGTAATTGTTTCTTTTTGTGAACATATAAATTACGGTATTCTTATTTTCCGTCTTCATTATGTCAAAAGAAAATCAACTACACTTTCCTTGATACATTTTAGGATACATACAGTACACAATCATGTGATGTTATATATCGTTACACTATGGGTACAATCATGTAAACGGTAAGTTTTCGTGTTCGCACTCTCATTTGACAAGACTCGTTTCCTTTACTGGTGTCTACCATGTGTTCACATGGTTTTATAAACTCTCCTAATATAGTAATTATATTAGACGTACTGTTATTAATTTTTTACCTTTTTCTATTTCGAAATATACTTACGAAAGAACATAGGGACCCTAATTCGATACTATTACACATTAGTTACGTATATAAAATTTTCTCCTTTGATAAAAAAAATTATAGATTACCTCTTCGGTAAATCTTTACTTTCCTGATCTTATATAAGTAAATTACTTTTTATTTAAATATTTCCTGAATGGGTGAGGTCATGAGAACGGACCTTTTAGGGTACCCGTCTCCTCGGACCATCCGACGTCAGGTGCCCCAGCGCTTCTCAGCCTGTGCTGACTCACTGAAGTGAAAGTGAAAAGTGAATGTACGTAACCTCTTGCCTTACCGTTGGGTGAGGTCACAAGAACGGACCTCTTAGGGTCCCTGCCCCCTCGGACTACCCAACGGCAGATACCCCAGCGTGTCTTAGTCTGTACTGACTTCACTGAATCGTCGTCGTCGTTCTTAATTTTCACAATCAACGAGTCAGTACAGGTTGAGAAACGTTGGGGTACCTGTTATCGGGTGGTCCGAGGAGACAGGTTCCCAAAGAGGTTCGTTCTTATGACCTCACCCATCGGTAGGGGAAGAGGTCCCCTAGAAGGGCTGGGACACTAACTTGGACCCAAATGGCATGACGTCCGTCTAAGAAATGGAAGACCTTCTTAATTTTTAAATTCTTTACATTTTGTGTTTTCCATTTACGGTCCACATAACGTAGATACAGTTATTATGATTCTCACTTACTTACTACACCAGGTTTGTCCTTCTTCTCTCACAGTGGAGTATGCTTTATCTGTTTGGGACTAGATTCATACATGATACATCTTCTTCGTCTCACATAAAAAATAATGTAAAATTTAAACTAAATCAAATAAATAAGTAAGTAAAAGTCGACACGACCGAGAAATAACGACTCGTACCCCAAAAAAAGATCAACACTACGAACCAGAAGAGTAAACGTCACCGAAGAGGACAACACCTCGTGTCCGAGGTCTTACGATCGAGTAATCAACATATCGTACAGGAATCAAAGAGACTCCGTACACCTTAGAAGGACCTGGTCCCTAGTTTAGACACAGAACGTGAGACCGTCCGTCTAAGAATTGGTGATCCGGTGGTCCCTTCAGATCTTTCGTGTGAAATCTACTTTCTGTGATTCTTACTTTCAGGTTCACACACCATCTATATGGACACTTACTGTGGTTGTACTTTTCTCTGACATATTTATAACATGTTTTACGGGAACTTTTGTTTTTTATAATTATCTCTATGACTCCCTATAATATAGTAAGGGTTTCAGAGTTTACAATACCGAACGTAGACTTCACTTTTGATTTTTTTTTCTACATCGGAAAAGTACGGAGACGATCGTTTACTCCCTCTGACTTTTAGTCATGGTACAGATAACTGGAATTGTCTGAAATTTCTACTGAGTGGTTTGGACTAAACTCCTCCTTTCCTTTCTTATTTTAAATTTCATCTCTACTTACTTTACCCCTCACCTTTTTAGTATCTCTTTTTGGTCACTTTAGTTTTCACTCAAGATATCTTTTTAATTGTTTGAACTGTTTAGAATTCGTTCCAACTAGATCCTTTTTCTCCCTTATAAGTTTAAATATGTCAGTCCTTCTTACTCCCTATAATGATACCTGTAACGTCTTTATCTTTTTCTGATTCTTTCTTGAGTTACTTGTTCATATACGGTTTTAGATTCTGTTAAGTGTACTCTGTGTATTAAAGGGACTTCCTTTGTTTAATAACTTTGATGCTTTTATTTTGTTTTTATTTATTTGGTTTTTTGGGTTTTAGTTTTGTCTTGATGTTTTTCACTTTACGAACTCCCTGAAGGGACGACCAGGTCACCAATTCTTAGGGATAAGGTTACGTCTCCTATCCCGAACCTAGGGATAAACCCCTTGACACTACGGTTACGGAGTCCCGTTGGTTCGGATACGTGGTGTTGATTATGGACTACGTCGGTTTATTCATATATTTATATAAAAATTTTCCACTTCACAGACTTAATCATGTGGTCTTTTGTGAGTATTTTATCTGGATCTGGCATGGAGACTCATCTACTGAAGTTTCAAGAGGTTTTCAAAAGTTGTTATATATAATGACAACAAGTGTTTCAGAAGAGTTTCCTCTGTTGTGAAGTGTGAATAAAACACTCTGACAATGATGATATTATACTTTTCACTTTTCAATTGATGGTTTTGTTTGTTTGTTTGTTTTTGAGTTGGGAGTTTTTGTTTTTGATATGTGGACTGTGAAAGGACCACCAGGGTACCGATTCTGAGCCTTGAGGGTTACGTCCCCCGGACCCAAGTTATGGACCAGTCCCTTACTCTAGGGTATACGGTGTTGATTCTCAAGTGTTCGACGTTGACTCCCAAGAAGAGTTTATACCCAAGAAGTACTTGAAACTGGGAGAAAAATTGTGACTATTCCGAAGAGAGGTTACACTTAGGAAAGTACCTAAGTTTCTCTGAACAACAAAGACTTACGAAAGAGTGTCACAAATGTAACTATCCCAAAGAGAGACCACACTTTAGAAAGTATACTAACTTTCGAAAATACTGACGTTTTTCGAAAAAGGTGTAACAAATGTATCCTAAAGAGAGGTCACACTGAGGAAAGTACCTTAGTTTCTCTTTACACCATAGACATACTAAAGAGTGTCACAAATGTAGCTCTTCTGTACCCTTTGTCGTAAAACATGAATCCTTCGAGCACTGTATATTCCCAGAAGTAAGGTGTTCCTGTTACATGTTCTATGTAGATACGTTGTTCTAGAGTACATTTGTTAACAAGTTGGTTTTCAATGGTTACTACCATTTCACCTATCATTCGATATACGGTTTAACAACCATTACTGAAGTACTTTGTCTCCCTGTCATTCTCGACCTCCCCCGTCCCTACCTCACGTCCTTTTACATTATTTTTTCCCGGAGTATCAAACTTCGACATACCTTATGAGGTCTTTACTCTTCTCCAGGATCGCACCGTGGTTTTGTCTCCTCGTCCTATCCCATTACCGGTCCTCGTATACGCAACCCTAGTTTGTTGTTCCCATGTTTATTTACCCAATTTTTAATATAAGACGGGGAGTCAAGTCAAGTCAAGTCAAGTCAGTGAGTCAGTACAAACTGAGAAACACTAGGGTACCTGACGTCGTACGGTCCTGAGGGACAGGTAGTGGTCAGGGGGGTCAAACAAGTTTGAGTACACGTAACTCAGCCACTACGGTAGGTTGATAGAGGAGGAAACAACAAGGGAGGAGAAGGACGGAAGTTAGAAAGGGTCGTAATCCCAGAAAAGTTTATTCGGTCAAGAAGAGTAGTCCACCGGTTTGATGACCTCAAAGTGAAGTCGTAGCCAGGAGGGTTACTTATAAGTCCTACCTAAAGGAAATCTTACCTGACCAACCTAGAGGAACGACAGGTTTCCTGAGAGTTCTTAGAAGAGGTTGTGGTGTCAAAGTTTCGTAGTCAAGAAGTGACGAGTCGAAAGAAATACAGGTTGAGAGTGTAGGTGTGTACTGATGACCTTTTTAATATCGAAACTGATCTGTCTAAAACAACCGTCTCATTATAGAGACGAAAAATTATACGACAGTTCCAACCAGTATTGAAAAGAAGGTTCCTCGTTTGCAGAAAATTAAAGTACCGATGTTAGTGGTAGACGTCACTAAAACCTTGGGGGGGTTTTATTTCAGAGAGGGACAAAGGGGTAGATAAACGGTACTTCATTATTCTGACCTACGGTACTAGAATCAAAGGACTTACAACTCAAAATTCGGTTGAAAAAGTGAGAGGAGAAAGTGAAAGTAGTTCTCCAAAAAATCAAGGAGAAGTGAAAGACGGTATTCCCACCACAGTAGACGTATAGACTCCAATAACTATAAAGAGGGTCGTTAGAACTAAGGTCGAACACGAAAAAGGTCGGGTCACAAAGAGAACTACATGAGATGTATAATCGATTTATTCGTCCCACTGTTATATGCCGGAACTGCATGAGGAAAAGGTTGAACCTTGGTCAGACAACAAGATACAGACCAAGATTGACAACGAAGAACTGGACGTATGTCTAAAGAGTCCTCCGTCCAGACCATAAGGGTAGAGAACTTCTTAAAAGGTGTCAAACAACACTAGGTGTGTCAGTTTCCGAAACCACATCAGTTATTTCGTCTACAAAGCCTTGAGAGAACGAAAAAACTACTAGGTCACCTACAACCGTTAAACTAGAAACCAGGGAGACGGAAAAGATTTAGGTCGAACTTGTAGACCTTCAAGTGTCAAGTGTATGACAACTTCGAACCGAACCTCTTAAAACTCGTAGTAAAAGGATCTCACACTCTACTCACGTTAACACACCATCAAACTTGTAAAAAACCGTAACTGAAAGAAACCCTAACCTTACTTTTGACTGGAAAAGGTCAGGACACCGGTGACGACTCAAAAGGTTTACACGATCGTATAACTCACGTCGTGAAAACGTCGTAGTAGAAAATCCTAAATTTCATCGAGTTGATCTTAAGGTAGTGGAGGTGATCGAAACAAGTATCTCTACGAAGGATTCCGGGTGAACTGAAGTGTAAGGTCCTACACACTGAGATCCACTCACTAGTGTGGTAGCACTAATGACTCAACACTACTAGAAAAAACATATCAAGAAGACACAGACGAACGGTGGAGAATTATAGAAGACGAAGACAATCCAGGTATGGTAAAGACAGAAAATAATACGGGTAGAAACGTACTTTACAAGGGAAACATAGAGATTAAAAGAACTTTTCTAGAGATCAGAAAGGGTAAGACAACAAAAGAGATGAGAAACGTAACTAGTGACTCCTTCCGAAAGAATAGAGAGGAACGATAAGAAACTTTGAGACGTAAGTCTACCCATATACAAAGGAAAAGAGGAAACGGAAAGTGAAAAGAAAAGTGTCGATAAACATTCCGAAGGAGTCTGTTTATAAAACGGAAAAACGTAAAGAGAAAGAACCCCTACCAGAACTAGTGACGGAGGACGTGTTACAGTATTTAGAGGTAGGAATCAAGAAGTCCGTGAGCCAGATAGTCTAGATCAAGAAACTAAGACAAACAGTGAAGGTGACATATTGACAGTCCCCAAACTAAATCCAGTATGGACTTACTAGATCACCAAAAGGGATGAAAGAAGTTAAATTAAGACTTAAACCGTTATTTCTCAAGTACTAAACTCGGTGTCAGTCGAGGATCAATATAAAAACGACCGATATATCTCGAAGAGGTAGAAACCAACGTTTCTTATCTTAGTTAGACTATAACCATAACTGGGAAACCACTACAAGTACACATCTCAGAAGACGGAGATGGTCGATAGTTTGTCAAAAAGTAGACATTTTACCCCTATTAGTATCTTAAAAGGAGTATCCCCAACACTGTTCTAATGTACTTTGTTGTATCCCCTTATAGATGGTATATCTTATATGAGTTTTTTCATAAACAACAACAACAAGTAGTAAGTCAACGATTCAACGGAAGTTGAGAACACTGGGGTACCTGTCATCGTGTGGTCCGAGGAGACAGGGGGTGATAGAGGGTGTCAAAAAAGTTTGAGTATAGGTGTGAAACTGATACACCTGGAAACAACCATATCACTACAGAGACGATCGGATTTGTCACAGAACAGACATTTTATTCCTGTTAGTAGTTTGAAAGGAGTATACCTATCACTTATCTAATGTACCTTACTATATCCAACGTATAGATGGTATATCTTATATGAGTCTTTTTATTAGAGATGAATATATTGTTACGTTTTAGGTACCACAGCTCCAAAAGTCTTTTACCGTTTATTAGGTAACAAGACTAATATTGTGAAGCCAAACCTAATGAAGAGGTAGTCGGGGTGCGTCTGTCTCTATTATAGGCAAAACGAGTGACGACCTAAAGGTAACGGAACAGGTCAAGGATCTATACCAATCTGTTTAAGGTGCTTAAAGACGACTTACTTACTGAGTTCAGACAAGGAGTGACCTTACACATTAGTTACATGTTTTGGACAGTCAAAACGGAAGAGACGGAGAACCAATGGGGAAAGAGTTCGGACGTAGGACAGTTTGGTCTTAACTTTCTCTGTGTACATGGGGTCACAATTAACGTCGTGACAAATGTTATCGATCCTGTACCTCCGTTGCATCTACAGGTAGTCGTCTACCTACCTATTTCTTCAACACCATGTATATGTGTTACCTTATAATGAGTATATTTTTCCCTGGGAAATCTCAGTCAAGATTACTTCACCTACTTTGACCTCGAATAATATGTCTCAGTTCATTCAGTCTTTCTCTTTTTGTTTATGACACAAAACTACGTATACATACCTTAAATCTTTCTGTCATGGCTGTTATGATGTACGTCCCGTTGTTTTCTTCGTGTCTACCTCTTGTCTAAAAACCTAAGTCACCCTCTTCCGTTCCCACCCTACTAAACTCTCTTATTGTGACTTTGTCGATGTAATGGTATACGTTTTATCTACTGGTCACGTTCAAGTACGTACTTCGTCCCATGGGTTTCCGTCACGAGACCCTGTTGGGTCTCCCTATCCCTTCCCTCCCTCCACCCTCCCCCCAAGTCCCACACTCCTGGTGTACATGGACGCCGGTTAAGTACAACTACATACCGTTTTTGGCAGTGTTATAACATTTCATCAATAGGAAGTTAATTTTATTTATTAATTTTTTTGGGTATAGGAGAGTTCATCTCTATGAATGACTAGATCACGAAGATTAATTAAGTGACAAGTCATTAGTAAATACTTTGTACAGACTACTCAAACCGTGACAATATTTAAGACACACTACATACCACTCTTATTCTTCAGGGGTGACAGTATGTCTAAGATAACATCTCTTCCCTTTCACTTGTTTGTTCACTCTACTAAAGTCTATTTATGAGACTTCTTTAAATGCATAGTGACATGGAACGAGACGGAAGAGAGGTCAGGAAAACGAAATGGAGAAGGTCTCACGAGGTTGCTTCAATGTCGAAAATGAGAACAGTGAGGAGGAGAACTTTGCAAAGGTACCAAGGGACAATGAAAATACTACTTTGGTATCGACGAATGGTGAGTATTGAATCTGGGACAGACGAACAGGATAGACTAAAGGGAATTTAAGAGATGGAAGGTCTTGGTGAGAGGATGGGTCGACTTGTGGGTCACGATAAAGAAGTGTAGACCCCGGAAAGACAGAGCTGACGGGAGAGGTAGTAGAGAACGGTGCATCTTTGTGGAAAGGGACCGACTGACGATACAAGAGTAGGTCAAAAGAGTTCGTAGTGAAGGAAACGATGTACGAGCGAGGGTATGTCTCTGGGATGTATAACCCTACCCACTGGGAAGACGGAAATACTACAGGGGTACACATAAAAATTATAAATGTGGGACATAATATTATGAAAGAAATCCAAAGACAAATAGTGTGGGGGGTTTAATTGAAGAACGATAGTCTATGATAAAAATTTTAAGTAGAATTATCAGGTTCGTGTTACTGGTTATATGTGTCTGTAAACGATTTACTGACAATATAAAAATTTTATTTAAAATTGTTTTTTCATTATTCACTTAGCCCTTTTTTGTTCGTAATGAAAACTTTTCGGTTTCTTAGAGACGAGACACAAGTAGAGACCGAGAAATATAAAAATGTCGAGGACAGCCACCTGTCAAACCACTCAAGAGGAAAGAATACAAGAAGTCACAACGACCTATTCTTACAGAGAGATTATTTATACTTTATGAACACTGTTAACAGACTCCTAGAGATTATAGAGGACAAAGAGAACGACTGTAGCTGTTCCTACACTTGCACGATGGACCAAATGACCCTAACGGGACACCGGGCCTACCGATGTATCAGTAGGAGTCTGGGAGGGGCCTTCTTCATCGTTTACGAGTTCGTCGATGACCGACAGTGACCCGGGACGTGAATGAGGATAACGTTTACTTGGAGTCTAGTGTTCCGTCCTGTAGAGTTGAAGTACAGTTTACAAATTCTGAACCCTATTCTACAAGAGGTCAGTAGTTTGGGTTTTTTGACGAGACTTTGTCACCCTTACAAAGTAAGAGATGTCATAAGAGAGGTCCTTTACACACCTCTTATCTCGTAGGTTGTCTACCCGGGAATTTTCCTTCTTTACGTGTTATTCTCCTCTAACCCCCTCTTCTATTTAACAGACATAGGATGTAAAAAATCTCAAGACTGAGAAGTAACTGTAAACAAACCTAGTCTCCCATAGGACCTATAAATTTCTGGGCACTTATCGTTCTTGACAGATGTTGGACAGAGGACAGGTTTTAGTCTACGTCGTCACAAAGTAGGAATAGATCTAGTAGAGACCTAAGATCGATTGCGGAACAGGTAAGGAACGAAATGGTATTAATAGATACTACCTGAAAAATAAATAAATAAATAAAAACTATCACTTTGTCAATTCACAAATAATCCTCCTTTTTCCCATGTTACATACACCTATCTATGTGCCCGTCTGAGTCTCTCTTAGCGAGGTAGTGAATGTACCCCGTAAAGAAGGACCAAGGGAAACCGGTTAGTGAAACTAAACGGACCAAGACTCAGACTTAAACCATATAGATTCCTAGGAGGGTACACACACATGTGTAGAGAATCGGTTCTACCTAACACCACTTCTCTGGATACACATCTCACTCGTAGTGAGAAAAAAAAAAAAGACTATCCGTTCTTCATTTAAATAACTATATTCTACGAACCTTCTCTACGTTTGCCTGTCCACTCCCTTGAGACAGGGTTCCTAACTCACCCAATGTCAAAATATTACTCTTTTTCTCCTCCCCTCTTCTGGAGAAGAAGTTCATGTGTATCGACGTTTGTATTCCGTATGTAGTAATCGAGGAGGAAGTATAATCCGTCTTTTAACAGACTGGGATACTCCAGTTTGATCCTAATAGTATAATCACCTTCCCACCACTGTCAAGAAGGTAGATCACCGGACCCCGTATAGAACACCAAAACAAATGTCAAAATATTAATTCGTTCGAACGAAGTAACTTGTTACAAGGTTATCGAAAGAACCCGATAGTAATTGAACGTTACCGGATGGTTTCAAAGGATTCAAAGGAAGGGATAGATATCAGGGGATGATCCTAGTAGTGGGAGAAAACTGAAAGTTCCTCGAAAGATCAACCCTTCCGAAAGAACTGAAACCAGAAATAGAAAAAGACATATAGTAGATATTTTACTTTCGCAATTCGTTCAATTAGAGAGTTCAAAACAATCACGGTTTTAGAATTATACTAATAGGGAAAAAAACACGTTTCACGTTTTGACACTAAAATTGTTGAGGAACACTTCAAGAATACCCAAATACTTGTACTATTTCACCGTCTCCTACTGAAAAAGGTCTTAGGTTAGGATCTTGTTTAATTGGTTAGTAAAAAGGATAACTGTAAACCGTCAATTAGAATGACCATAACGTTAGAACTTTAGAGAAACGAGTGACGGCAGAGAAGTCGTCAGTGAAAGAGGACCCACTCTCGAGACCAACTTTGTTTCGGTACTTGTCACTGGAAGGGCCCCTAAAGAACCCCTAGGAGGTTTCAGTTCCGGAGACCTGACACGGAGTGTTTGGTGACACTACCCTTGACATCCGGTGAGGTGGAGTCTAAGAAAGAAAAAGGAGGTGTCGTTGACTTTATTTTAGACATTAAAGGGAGGTAGGAGGTACCTGGTGAGAGAAGTTTCCTCTCTGACACTGTGACTGAACGTTTCGTAAAGTCTAGTTACGTGGTGTCTTTTATTTTACCATGGTAACCATAGAAGGACCTCTTTATGTTATATTCTGTTGCTCTTTGTGGATACTCCAGGCACTTAGACCTCCCATGTTTACGGTCCGGGTCCTGAGTGTGAGTTCACTAGCACACCTGAATTAGAAAAGACGTCCACCCTTTCTTTACTTTCTTTTTTTTCAAATCCTTATTATTTCACTAAGTTTTGGGTCGACGTAAACGATTAAGTTTTCGATATCTTTATCCCGGGTTCTTAAATATATAAAATGTTCGACGAGTCCATTTTCTTTTAAACTCTTCGTTAAATAAACTTATCAAAGACTTAGATACAAATCAAACTCCGAATATTTTAAATAAACCTTATTTTTAGATACACTCCTAAATAATTATAAAATATCTATCCATCTATCTTCTATCTCTCCCTCATTAAAGGTAAAGACAGGATTTTGGTGGATAAAACTTACTTAAACTCCGTCATAGAAAGATCAATATTATATTACGAGAAATTAAATCACTTGTTCCTTGTCATATCATCGTTTCTCGATTCTTTTACAAATCGGAAAACTGGACTGTTAAGAAGAGAATTCTTAAATGGATGACTTTATCAGTATCTATATATGTTGGTTTTAACTTCTTAGAATTTACCGGTTCTTCTCTTTTAAGTAATTTATTTAATAGAATGACGGTAACTTCCTTTTACAACACCAGTAACTTTTGGTCCAACTATAACCACTGTATCCTTTCATAAGTATCATTTCATTCACTTTTCGTTCAATAGTTCACCTATTTATAAAATTAAAGTATTTTTCTTTATATATGTCTGAGAATATATGTACGTGTATCTATTTTCTTGACCTTTTTATATACTGTTTTAGACCACTCAACTATTCCAATTAAAGGTAAAGACAAAATTCGTAAAAGAGTTCGTATACACAAGGAAAATTTCGGTCCCTTTTTTTCCCTAAAGGGACCACCAGGTCACCAATCCTGAGACGTGAAAGTAAAGTCCCTCGTACCTAAACTAGGGACCAACCCCTTGATTCTAGGATGTTCTGTACACCGTACCAGTTTTTATTTAATTAATTAATTTATCTATTTTAGTCTTTTTTTCTTTACTACTCATGAAATTCGTAGGAAAAGGGATCAAGGGTCAGAATATTTTAGAAAATCTTATTATCACTTTTCTCCCCTCTTCGTTAGACTTCTTTGTTTGTTGAGGGAACACAAAGGATGTCGGTTGGACTAGGATGTCCGAGGTAGACTACACAAACTTCTTCTGAGGCACCAAGACTCTACGGTTCGTTTCCGTTTGTATCATGATTTATTGGACTGTAACATGTTCTTACCTTTTTAGGACTTTTAGGAATTGTTTTGAAGACTGAAGGTATAAGTAGTTCGTTCATACTTCCTGTCACCACTTATAATGACATCACCTCAATTTCTATGAGTGAAACAAAGAAGTTTGTTTTAAGTTTAGCATCAGGTTCCATTTCACAAGAAATAAAACACTTTATCCAATCAGTTTTACTCCTGAGGACTCTAACGTCTCCTATTTTTCCCACCAGACTTTATGATGACTTGGAGTCCCTCGTAAGGATATTCCTTATCTCTTTCATGATGACACGAAACCTCCTATAATCATTAGTTTCCACCGTAGAAAAGGTGGACGAAAACATACAAGACAAACGCCCACGGCTCCTACTTGACACAAAAAGAGGTTTCGTCAAGGTTTGGAGTGAAGGGACTCTTTATAGCACTAGGAAGAGAGATCTCGACAAAGGTTCAGGGCACGACTCTCGGTCGAGATGGGTCGGGTGGCTCCCCGTGTGTCACTGGAACTGGACACTCTCGGTCGAGCGAGATGTCTCCGGTCTTCCGGTCGAGGTCAAGGCGAAACAGTTTGGTAGGTGCTGCAGTCTTACCTCTTAGAGGGGTCTTAAGGTCAAGAGAGGGTATGCCTCTCTTTTGAGTCCCTGAATGACCACACTGCGTGCCTCTTAATTAAGGGAACAGGTCTTTGCCTCAGTCCTTAATGTCTATGTCCATGTTCCACTCACGATCACCCAAGACTCTAAAAGGTCTTACCCCGACCCTTCCCGGCCCGTCTTACTGTGTCGTCAAACAAAAAGAAAGTCATGACACTCTGTGTTGAACAAGAAAAAGGAGACTCCAATCAGAAGGAACTGTAGAAAAAAAAAAAAAAAGGACCACCAGGACATCCGTACCCGAAGGGTCCACCACGATCACCATTTCTTGGACGGATGGTTACGTCCTCTACATTCTCGGGACCCAAACTAGGGACCCACCCCTTCTAGGGAACCTCCTCCCGTACCGTTGGGTGAGGTCATAAGAACGGACCTCTCAAGGTACCTGTCTCCTCAGACCCCCCGATGTCAGGTATCCCAGTGTTTGTCAACTTGCGTTGACTTCGCCGACTCGTGTGTGTACATGTGATATCCGAATTTGGTGTCTCGGGAAACTAACTCGATCTACCTGAGACGAGTCGGTCTACCTGTCTAAGAATCTTACGATCTACGGACCTCCACTCGTGAATTCTTATTTTTTTTAGATTTCCTGTTCTCGAACCCCTCGTTTATAAAGATTGACCTACATAAATCCCTACTACAACAAGGGTGACCCGAAGGGAACACTAGTCTACCATTTCTTAGATGGACGTTACGTCTTCTGGACCCAAGTTAGGGACCCAACCCTTCTAGGGGACCTCTTCCCTTTTCGACAGACGAGGTCATAAGACCTGACCTCTTTAGGTACCTGACATATCAGGTACCCCAGTGTTTCTCAGTCTGTGCTGACTCACTGAAAGTGAAAGTAAAACTGGGTGATAACGAAAAAGGATTCAGAGACTTTGACATATCCAGAAGTTCGCACTCACGGTGGGTTACCAGTTCACGGAGAAGACTAAATAAAACTGGATAACTATAGAGTATCCTCGTGATCCTGCCTACGTCTAAACCCCACGTACGAGAGGACTCACTCCTTTATCACTTTCACGAATCGTAAGAGGTAGTTAAACGAGGGTAAGGGTTCTTTTTCTCTACCAAAGTACAAAGAAGGTTTGACAGACTTTAACTTTTACAATCAACGAGTCAGGACAGGTTGAGAAACACTGGGGTACCTGATCTCAGGTGGTCCGAGGAGACAGGTACCTTAAGGGGTCCGTTCTTATGACCTCACCCATCAGTAAGGGAAGAGGTCCCCTAGAAGGGTTGGGTCCCTAGTTTGGCTCCAGGGGGTGTAACGTCCGTCTAAGAAATGGTAGACTCGGTGGTCCCTTCAGGAACTTTGACAGATCTATAATCCATATACTAAACCTGACCTGTTGACTCTCCTTCACCTCTCCAACAATGAGTTGTCGACGTTGTGTCACTAAAGATCGTATCCTAGAGGGAAGTACAATGACTACCTTGGGTCTGGGGTTTAGGATGAGGAATAGACAAGGGTCCATAGAAGGGAACAAGAAGTTCGGAGGTCCTACTGAGTTTTACCGTAACGGGAATCGGTTATAGGATCACATTTTGGTATTGGTGGACCTCACATCTTGTGAAAGTAGGGTCTAAAAGGATAAAATCCTCCTGACAGTGTCCAGGTGGAGGAGACTGGTAGATTGACTGTCCGTCTTCACAATTCTTCACGAATGAGGTCCCGTTCGAACGACATATACAGTTTCTAACTAAAGGTCGTTTCGTAGGTTCAACAGTGTCGAAGTCTTGTTCATGGAGGTCACGGTTCAGAAGGACAGGAACCGGTAGGAGTGGTGAAGTCACAACCCGTGACCCACATTAAAGGTCCTACTGACCGGGTACGAGACAGTCCATCCCGTACTCCTCTCCGACCCGTAAAATAAGGGAACACCTTATTTACCAAGGACCACCGAGTCTACCATTTCTTAGACGGACGTCACACCCTCTGGACCCAAACTAGGGACCCAACCCTTCTCGGGGACCTCTTCCTTTACTGAGGGGTGAGGTCATAAGAACGGATCCCTTAAGGTACCTGTCTCCTCGGACCACCTGAGATCAGGTACCACAGTGTTTCTCAACCTGTCTTGACTCGTTGATTGTGAAAGTTAAAGTCCTTGACCAAGGTGGTCAAGTAATCCTTAACTTCAAGAGAGTTTGGTGACAGAGAGGTCGTGAAAGAGGAAGAAGGATTCGTCTTTAGAGTTAAGGTGGGGTCCAGTTGAAGGGTAGTCCAGTCGTCTGAATCGGGAAGGGTAAGACACTGAGAAGACACAGAGTAAGACGCTGTGAGGTTACGGTTCTTAGGGTGTACAGTAAAAATAAGTGAATCTTTAACAAGGACTACAGGTTTATGTGAGGGTAGGTCTCAAGCACAAACTTCCAGACCTCGACCAAGAGTAGACGAGTCATTCACCTCAAGGTTCCGGGTGGTGTTAGAGAACCATGTTTTTTGTCTGATGCCTTCCTGTTTAAGTATAGGTTTTGTCTGACGCCTTCCTGTCTCTCGAAGTTTGAAGGAGTCTTTGTCTTAAGTTCCAGGGACACCACGTTTTGTCGCTACGACCTCTCATAATGACATAACGGTCTTTGTCAGCGAAAAGGTAATTCTCGTTGAGTCACTAGTAGTCACACTTTCCACACAGACGGTTGACAGTAAACGTCTTGTCGAAAAGTTTGAAACATTTCTGGTACTCCACCAACTCACCCTCACCCACAACTAACAACGGTTATTAAATGACGATACTTATTAGACGGTCTTCAATCTGATTGTCGTCCCCCTAAATCCCCATCTTACCCAACACCCTCGAAAACCTTTGAGGATCTTTACCTCCTGTCTCTTTCATAAGTTACTGACCGTATACACACCCTAGAAGTATAAATTTTAAAAGAAAAATTTACTTTACCAAGGACTTGTTTATCTTAAAATCTCGACCTTACTATGCCCCGGTACAGAGAACTATTCTCCCGGGAGAAAGAGAACATCATCCAGTGTAAGAGAGACACAGGAGTGTATTGGCAAGGAGAGACAGGAACTTCTCTCTCTCCAGAGACCATAGAAGGAGAGGACAGACATTCCTACGGTCAGGGTAGACTAATCCCCTAGTTAGAAGAGAATACTGGAGTAAATTGGAAACAACAACAAGTCAGAGATTCAACACAGACTGAGAAACGTTGGGGTACCTGACGTCGTGCGGTTCAAGGGGATACGAAGTGACAGAAGGTCGCAATCAAGTTTAAGTATAGGTTTCTCAGTCACTACGATAGATTGGTAGAGTAGGAGACGGTGGGGGAAGAGGAGAACGGAAGTTAGAAAGGGTCGTAGTCTCAGGAAAGGTTACTCAACCGAGAAGCGTAGTCCAGTGGTTTCATAACCTCGAAATCGAAGTCGTAGTCAGGAAGGTCACTTATAAGTCCTAACTAAAAAGAAATCTTAACTGACCAAACTAAAGGAACGTCAGGTTTCCTGAGAGTTCTCGGAAGAGGTCGTGGTGTTAAACTTTTGTAGTTAAGAAGTCGTGAGTCAGAAGAAATGCCAGGTCAAGAGTGTAGGCATGGACCGACTGATGACCTTTTCGACATAGTGACTACTGATATGTCTGCAAATAGTCATTTCACTATAAAGACGACAAATTATGCGACAGAAAATCCAAACAGTATCGAAAGGAAGGTTCCTCATTCGCACAAAATTAAAGTGCCGACGTCAATGGTAGACGTCACTAAAACCTCGGGTTCTTTTCTTTTAGACAGTGACGAAGGTGAAAAGGGGGGAAGATAAACGGTACTTCACTACCCTGGTCTACGGTACTAGAAGCAAATAACTTACAACTTAAAGTTCGGTCGAAAAAGTGAGAGGAGAAAGTGGGAGTCGTTCTCCGAGAAATCGAGGAGAAACGAAAGACGGTAATCTCACCACAGTAGACGTATAGACTCCAACAACTATGAAGAGGACCGTTAGAACTAAAGTCGAACATTAAGTAGGTCAGAACGTAAAGTGTACTACACGAGACGTATATTCAATTTATTCGTCCCACTGTCATATGTCAGAACAACATGAGAAAAGAGTTAAAACTTGATCAGGTAACAAGGTACAGACCAAGATTGACAACGAAGAACTGGACGCATGTCCAGGGAGTGCTCTGTCCATTCCACCAGACTATAAAGGTAGATAAAGAAATTTTTTTTTTCAAAATAAATAAATACCGACGTGACCCAGAAACAACGACGTAGACCCGAAAGAGATCAACGTCATCCCCGATGAGAAGTAACTTCACTCCCGATGAAAAACGAAGTCACTCGTCCGAAGAGTAACGTCACCGAAGAAAACAATACCTCATACTCTAGATCCACGAACCCGAGTCATCAATACCGTTTGTCCGGATCAACGAGGTACCGTACACCCTTAGAAGGACCTGGCCCCTAGTTTAGACGTAGGGGACGTAACGTTCCGCCTAAGAGTTGGTGACCTGGTGGTCACTTTAGACTATAAGGGTCGAGAAATTCTTAAAAGGTGTAAAACAACACTTGAAGGTAGGTAGTAAGAAGTCCGTGAGACAGATGGTCTAGATAAGTAGTGGAAGTGACATATTGGTACTCCCTAAACTAAATCCAGTTTGGACTTACCAGGTCACCAAAGGGGATGAAAGAAGGTAAATTCAGTCTTAAAACATTATTCCTCGAGTACTAGACTTGGTACCAGTCGAGTTCCAGAACAAAAACGAGTGACATATCTCGAAATGTTAGAAGTCGACGGTTCTTATATCAGTTAGTAAATTGGAATTAATAAAGGAATTTCCGAGATAGAGGTTTATGTCGGTGTAACCTCCAATACTGAAGTTATATACATAATTTCTCCCTGTGTCAAGTGAGGTATTGTGGCAGGGGTAACCGAAACTTATTCACAGAGATAGAACACCCGGAGTAGGAAGTTGGTCAAGTCTATGATAGTATGGAGAATTATACAGACGTTAGAGAGAGGGAGAGGAAAGAACTTGGGTCGTAGACATCTTGAGTGGCAAAAAGAGAAAAGAAAGAAATAGACAACTTTAGGGTATACGAACTCAAAGTTTAGTTAGTGTCATCAAGAGTTTATTAAGGAGACAGGGTCCCAATACCTCTATAGACAACAAGGTTAGTTGTCAGTTAATAAAAGTCATTGGTCACACGTTTAGGTACATCCTATGTTGTTGTCCATCATTGCAGTTAATGAGGTTGGTACATTGATACCAATGATGTGGTGGGGTTTGATGGGATAGAGGAAATGGTCATAGATTGTAGTAGAATGGGAGTCATGACAATTCCATCAACACCATCACTGTCTTTTTATCGAAGTTATCTCGGGACACGAAAAGGGAAGCAACCACTGTTCGAGGTCAAGGGGAAAATTCCTCAGCTACAATAAATTGAAACCTTGTCCTCAGTCCTCTGTCTAAATCCAGGACAGACCGGGACTTTTGTAGGACTACTCAATGGTGTCTGTCTAGAGGATTGGAGAAGGACTGAGTCAAAAGAGTGGATATTTATCTCTCACAGTCCGACCTATGTCCCTCTCACACCCTTGTCTCCTCTAAGATCTTCTCATACACTTACATCAGGTCTTTTCTCTTTCCCCGTCTCCGGACTCCGGTTAGGGTCGTTTCCCTGTTTCCTCTCGTCCCTGCCCGTCCTTCTGATTCTCACCGGACCCGTCCACTCCCCTGTCTAGAAGGTTCAGGATACCATCTCCCTTCCTCGTTCCATTTACACAGTCAGACTACCATCGTTTTAGTCCCTAAAGAAGGGGTCCTTGTAGTAAAGGGGACCTTTTACCCTCAGTCCAGTGGATTGTTCCCCTCTATCGTCTCCTCTTCCCGGTCCAGACTACCTCTTCCTCTTCTGGTTGTACCTCTTCTCCTTTCTCGACCCCTCTTTTCAGCCCTCTGCCACCCGACGGGACTTTCGGTCACCGGCACTCTGACCTGTAAAGTAATCGGTGACTAACTGTCGAAATACTTCACAGTCCCCGTTGACAATTGATTCCAAAAAGAGAGGGAGTCAGGGACACAGAGTTGGACAGGAGTGAGAGTCTGGAGAACCCTGGACCTGAGAACACTCTCTCTACTCGGAAGTCACACTTCAAGTCTCTCCAAGAGACGGGTAGTCCATGGTCAAAAAAGTACTTCTGTACAATAAATTCCTCTATTTTAGTTTAAGTCTCTCTTTTCATAGGGTATCTAACAGCGGCTGACTTTTCGGGAAACCTTTGATGATGACGTGTCGACTGTTACCGGAACCGGGAGTCTCCTCACGCCGACACTCATTCATTCGGAGGGATAGTAATCATTCGGGTCCCAGACAATCTCTGGATATGAACCGGAGATAGGGACTGACGGGGTCTTTACACAAGGGTGGAAGTCACAGTGGAAGAAAAAGTAGACCGGTTTGGTTACAAGAAGAGTTGTGGGGGCGAGTGACTCTGTCGACAGACGACGAAAACTCGGACCAAGGAAGTCTTCGGGCACACGGTGACACGGGGACCGTCGGACGTGTCGTCAAGACAGAAAGGACCTGGGGTTGGAGACTCCTCAGTTCACGAAGAGAGAAAAACAGGAGAACAGAATACTTGACGTGGGGGGGGGGGCGGGTCTAAGGACTAAAAGTAGGCAATGTGACAGGGGACATCGGTGTTTTAGTCAAGAGGGACTCCGTGTCTACACAGAGAACAGGGAAAGTATAGTCTATGACTAGTAAATGTCACATGTTTTGGTCCATTCTACATTTCTGTTCCTCGTACTAGTATCAATGAGGTTTATACTAGGAGAAAAATTCTTTTACAAATAGTCTCACATCAACTTAATGTCACAATACAATCAAAGTTCACATGGCGTTTCACCTAGTCAGTATGTATTTATATATGTGTAAGTAAAAATCTAAGAAAAGGTTATATCCAGTAATGTCTTATAACTCAATTCAAGGGACACGAAATGTCATCAGAAATAATCAATAGGGAAAATATATATCATCATTACATGTACAGTAAGGGCTAGAGGGTCAGATAAGGGAGGGAGTGAAGAAACGGGGGACCATTGGTGTTCAAATGGCATTCATTTGGTATTCAAATTAAGTTGTATTGGTGTAACTCATTCGAGAAAATCTCAACCAATCCATCGTTACACTCTCCCCGGGTTTACCTCTTCCCGACCGTCGTCTAGTTCCCTATTGGTGACACTCGGTTCTCCTTGAGACGAACGGACTAAATTCCGGGATTTCCACTTACAGTCGAGTTTTAGTTCAATCTATCCAAAGTCAACTCGGGACTTAGAGTCAAAACACAGTAGATACACACCGGTTTCAGGTTCGGGTTAAAATCCCTCGTCACACTAAACCCAAACATGTCTAACATCTCAGGTCAGGACCGACCAGGACCTTCGTTGGATAAAAGAGAAGACAAACCCTTTTTTTTTGTTCGTCTCGTTCCGACCTCTATTCGGTCTTCCGTCGGGGAGGGTGTTATCTATACGTTTTCCAAAATTTCCTTTTCTAGTCCCTTGGGACCTTCCTCTGTAGTTTACTTTCTCTGTCTCTTCGACACGAGGACTGTAGGTGTCTGGGTTCCTTAAACCTCCGTCCTACAGTAGTAGTCTACGAGAGTCACAACGTGTTTCAAGACATCTTACCGAGGAAATAGGTGGAGGATTCATTAATGAAGTATATAAGTCATACGGTCTGATATGACTGTAGATTCCTATGTCTCTGATCTGGTTGTGACATCCTCACAAATTGTTTCACTTTGGTTCACTCCCTCTCAAAATTCGTTTTCTGTCACCTCCGGTTCAGTCTCTTCCGTCTCGACTATATACTACTTTCTATTCTTAACTCAGTGTAGGGGACTTAAATCGGTGTTTCGTGACTTTTCCTTTCGCCTTCTTATGTCTACTCTTGGACGAAACTATGGACCCAAACTACCCACGGAGTGGTGCATGATCGATATGTCAAATTGGGGTCATCCGGAGTCAAAGGAGTAGACACTTTATTTCCGTCACTATTATCGAAGAGTCCTAACAAAACTAGTAATTTAATCACAAACGGATGTATACAAATGTTTATTATATACTGTTTACGTGTGGTCTGTGTATCAATTTTTGTAATATAATATAGTACACTCACTGACTCACTTCAACGAGTAAACACAGGTTGAGAAACGTTGGGGTACCTGACATCGGATGGTCTGAGGAGGTAGGTATCTTAAAAGATCCGTTCTCATGACCTCACCCAACGGTAAAGGAAGAGGATATAATATAGTATTCATAGATAATAATAGTGGTAATAGTAATATTAGTGTTCGTACTTTTTAGTGGAAATCATACAACCACCCATATTTTTGTTCTAACATAACTCGTTTTCTAGTCTCACTCCTTTTTCATCTCTGTTACAAAGAAGATACTCAGAAAGGTGTCTTTTCTTTGTCTGTAACCCTTGTAATTTACGTTTATCCCAAAACAAAACGACAAAATGATTTCCCCTCTCCTAATTTGTGTACAAACCTCCTTCACTTATCTACGTCTCTTAAATATAGACCCTGTGTACCTCCACTCGAGTCCCAGTTCTTTCTCGTCCTAGGAGGAACTCAACCACCTCCCCGTCGAAAAGGTTCCAGAGGTCTGTCCCCTCTTCGTTCCCCGACTACGTCCATTTGCCACACTCAGACCACCGCCGTTTTACTCCCTGAAGGAATTGTTGTAGTTGAGGAGACTTTTTACCCTCACTCCACTGGATTGTTCCCCTCTGTCCTCTCCTCTTCCCGGTCCAGATTACCCTTTCCTCTTCTGGTTGTTCCTCTTGTCCTCTGTCGGTCCCTCTTTTCGGTCCCTCCGAGACCCCACGGGGCTGCCGGTCACGTGAACTCCGACTTGTAAAGTGGTCGGCGACTAACTGTCGAAGGCTTTCACCGTCTTCGTTGACGACTGATTCCAAAAAGAGAGGGAGTCAGGGACACAGATTTGGACAGGAGTGGAAGTCGAGAGGACCCTGGTCCTGAAAACACCCTCTATTCTACTCAGAAGTGACACTTCAAGTCTCTCCAAGAGACGGGTAGACCAAGGTCAAAATAGCACTTCCACAGAACGAGTTTTTCTCTCTTCGGCAAAGTACCTATTGTCGTAGGATATCGAAGAAAGACTAGCGTCTCGTAAGACCCTTGATGATGACGTGTCGACTGTTACCGAAACCGGGAGTCTCTTCACTCTGGTACTCGGAGAGACAGTGGCCATTCGGGATCCAAGACAATCACTGGGTAGGGACCGGAGATAGGAACACTTTCACTTTCAGCGAGTCGGCACAGGTTGAGAAACACTGGGGTACCTGATATGTCAGGTACCTTAAGAGGTCCGGTCTTATGACCTCACCCATCGGAAAGGGAAGAGACCTCATAGAAGGGTTGGGTTCCTAGTTTAGGTCCAGAAGGTGTAACGTCCGTCTAAGAAATGGTCGGCTCGGTGTTCCCTTCCGTCCGACAATAGGAACTGGGGAGGTCTTTACACAAGGGAGGAAGTTCAAAGGGGACGAAGAAGGAGACCGGTTTGGATACAGTAAGAGTTATGGATCCAAGAGAACTCTGTCGACAGACAACGAAAACTCGGAACATGACACTCGTTGAGTCTACAATAGTGTGGGGATCGAAGGACGTCTCGTCGAGAGAGAGAGGACCTGGGGTTGAGACTCCTCGGTTTACGAAGAGAGAAAGACAGGAGAACGGGATGATTAGGTGTCTAAAGACTAAAAGTAATTAATGTAACAAAGGGTATCGATGTTTTAGTCAAGGGTCCCAGTGACTCAACAGTGAACAGGGAAAGGATAGTCTATGAGGATCTACCAAGTCACCATTTCTTAGGTGGACGGTTTCGTCCTCTATGTCCTCCACGATAAAACTAAGGACCCAACCCTTCTATCAGACCTCATCCTTTACCATTGGGAGAGGTCATAAGAACGGACTTTTATACGGTACCTGTCTTCTCGGACCATCCGACGTCAGGTACACCAGACGTAGGTACACCCGGACTGACTCGTTCACTCGTACGTTCGTGACTAGTAAATGTCTATGTTTTGGTATTTTCTATGTTTCTGTCCCTCGTCCTAGTATCAATATGGTTTCTACAGGAGGAACTCATTCGTGAAAATCTCAACCAATCCGTCGTCACACTCTCCTGTGTCTCCCCTCCCCGACCTTCGTCCCGTTCCCCGTAGGTAAGACTCAGTTCTCCTTAAGTGGAGACGAACGAACCGAATTCCAGGGTTTCAGGTACTTCCACTGACAGTCGAGTCATACTTCAATTTTAACAAAGACAACTCGGAACTTAGAGTCCCAAAAACAAAAACAAAAACAAAAAAAAGGTAGACACATACCAGTTTGAGGTTCGGGTTAAAATCCCCCGTCACACTAAACACGAGAGGACTCCCGGTCACCTGTATTCTGACCTATAAAGTGATCAGTGACTAATTGTCGAGATCCGTCACCGTCTTCGTTGACAACTGATTCCAAAAGAGAGGGAGTCACGGGCACAGAGTTGGACAGGAATGGGAGTCGGGAGGACCTTGGGCCTGAGAACACCCTTTACTCCACTCTGACGTCACACTTCAAGTCTCTCCCAGAAGCGGGTAGACCATGGTCAAAAAAGTACTTCTACACAACGAGTGTTTCTATCTTCGATGAAGTACCTCTTGTTTCAGGATATCGAAGAGACACTGACGTCTCGTAAGACCCTTGATGATGACGTGTCGACTGTTACCGAAACCGGGAGTCTCGTCACTCTGGTAATTGGAGAGACAGTAACCATTCGAGACCTAAGGACGATCACTGGGTAGGGACTGGGTCTAGGAACAGTACGGTTGAGGAAAGTCTCTAAAAGTACCTAGAAGGTCAAAGGATGGGGTGGTTGAATTACGGGTAGAGTAAAGGGAAGAATTTCTTGGTAGATAGACACCCGAAGTGAGGAGTAAGTCGGGAGTGAGTTGATCCGGGGATTCTATCGAGTTGTGTAAGGGGGTGAAAATGGTTTACTTAAATAAAAGAGTTTTCAGGGACCACCGAGTCTACCATTTCTTATACGGACATTACGTCTTCTGGGTCAAAGGTCGGGACCTAGTCCTTCTATGGGACCTCATCCTTTACCGTTGGGTGAGGTCATAAGAACGGACCTTTTAAGGTACCTGTCTCCTCGGACCGACCAATGTCCGGTACCCTAGTGTTTCTCAACCTGTACTGACTCTCTGATTGTGAAAAAATAAGAGTTTAATATAAAAACCCGGGACACACAAGTCAGAGACTCGGTTAAAGAGAATTGACCTACGTGTCTTCGTAGAGTATAGCGGGGTGATTATGGATGTATAATTAAATCGATGTTCAAGTCTGTATACCTGTATATCACCTGTTCTCGAATGAAAAAGGTTTCCCAAGACTTCATCAAGTCTGAGAACGACGACAACGACGACGACAATTCAGCGAAGTCAGTACAGTCTGAGACACGTTGGGGTATCTGTCGTCGGGTGGTCCGAGGGTGCAGGGACCCTAAGAGGTCCGACCTCACCCAACGGTAAAGGAAGAGGTCTCGTACTTTCACTTTTCACTTTCACTTCAGCGAGTCAGCACAGACTGAGAATCGTTGGGGTACCTGATGTCGGATGGTCCGAGGAGGTAGGTACCCTAAAAGGTGACCTCATCCCTTCCGGTCACGGAAAAGGTGACCTTCCGGTAATGGAAGAGGTCAAGTCTGAGAATGTCATCCAAATTTCTCCCGACTTTCACTTTCCTTCCCTCCTTTACCAAAGGACCTTCGGTTGAGTGACCAAAAAGACCCCAAAGACCTTAGAAAACTGAATTGGGTCATTATTGAGCACAGTAAAGAAACATAATACAAAAAATGTCAAAACAACGTCATACTGTATGTAAACATTTACATATGCTTAGTAGTCACATGTCAAGTACCAACGGATATCTTGGTACTTTTTAACAGTAAAATCCTCGTTTTAACGAAGGTAAATGAGAACCTTAGAAGTACATCTTCTCTCACTTGCAAGTCAAAAGAAAAGTCTCTTCGTCTTTCTTTCTGTCTCTTTAGAACTCAGTCTACATATTCTAGTAAAATCTATTCTTTATTTTTCTGGAACTACAGGGACTCCCCACTCCCAAACGATTCATTTAGGTCCCTTAACTCTTTTTTTTTTTGTTTTTTCCTTCTGTTGTATAAGTCTAAGTGTCTTATTCTTGACTCTCCAAAGAGTCTTAAGTTGAATAAAGAGTTTTTGTCCAACATAAATACGAACTACTTGATCTACGAAAGTAATAATAGATGAAGATCGGGACGGTAGACAAAGGAAAGAGACTGAAAGACGGGGTAAAAAGCATAACGAGGCTTCACGAAAGGTGAGAGTAAGAATTCTGAGATAGAATACTGAATAGAACGGAGTCTGGAGGACGTTTAAAGTAGTAACTGACAGAATCTGAAACATCATCCTGTAGGACGAGACATAAAGTTGCAGACGGGGTTGACGGTCACGACATACCGAACGATGGTTTCGTCACGAAGATTGTTCAGATTAATCGGTTCATCGGATTGAGATTCTGTGGAGTGTTCGGTGTCCGTTCAGATATGTACTTTACAAGAATTTGGTTGACGGGTGGAGGTCAAGTTGTTCACCACCGTCTCCCTCGTCCCAGTTAACCCTGTTATACTGTATATTGCTTGATGTAACACCTTTTATCAAAAAGATCCTTACTATATGTGTCGTCCTGGAGACTCCAAAGGATCTTTCTCGGTCACATGTACATTTTGTAGAACGAACTCAATGCACTACAGTCACACCTACTCTTATAGACTTAAGATCGGGATCAACACTTTTATCGATCAAGTATTAAATCCGTTTTAAAATTTTATAAGAAACAGAATGACAAAAGCGAAAGAGAACTTTCAATCTATTCTGTCGTTAATCACAGAGAATTTCGGGGTCTTAAGACACTAAACTCAACCTTATTCTTGGGTTTCCATTACTTAAGTACTAAGAGACTTTCTTTACTCCACTCCCAGGCACCCACAGGGAAAAAAAAAAATTGGACCTTTTCGTTTCCTCTCGTAGTGAAACTGTCTCAGAGTAGTAGGAAGTTCCACCACCCCTCCTCAATCCCCTCAGTGAAAATTCCAAATTCTTTGTCCTTAATCAGTCTCATACTACCATTGATGTTCGCACCAGACCAGTCTTGAAATCCGTTCAAGGACACTACCAGAGACTAGAATCCTTGGGTACTCAGGTAGACCTCAGGAATAATGACGTCAGGATAGAACTTTGACTAGTCAGACTTGCTAGTGAACGAGGAACTGTCAAGAACAAAGTCTAGTATCATTTTGTACTGGTTTCCTTCTGTGACGTGGATATATTTAACAACTCATCTCTCTAATAAATACTTTACATTTACGAGACTCTAAGTTTGAGATTTCGGACTTCGACTCGATAGCTCCTTTCAGGGTTCAGGATTTGTGTAGGAGAAGGAGTACTAGCACAAAATAAAAGAAGAGTTTGAATGACAATAGATTTAGGGAAAATGAAGAACAAAGTACACATAGAAGGAGTTATGGTCTCACATTCGAAGTACTTTTACCTTGGAAAAATCAAAACCAGACGAGACGTAGGGACACGAATGAGCCACAGACCGTATTTCATCCAGAAGTCACTCATAAACATTAAGGTACTTGTTTTTCAGAAAGTCCACTCTACTCCTTCTTTTCTAATCCCTCTCTTGTGACCAGAAGTGTAGACGAATATGGTTGACTTGTCTTTATTCACTCGGAATTTAATTGTGTGTTTAACTCGTCGAAGTATGACTCGGTACGTCTGAAAGACTGTTTTATTAAACAAAACACACAAAAAAAAAAGAAAAACTCCCTTATATGGGGTTTCTCTTCTGTACCTTTAAAGCACCCTTATATTTGACTATTCTATACGGGTAAAACTTAGATATGTATGTGTGTATGTGTCTCGTAAGAGTTCGTTTATGTTCTCAGACTTATATTGAAATAAGTAACTTGATATTTGGTATTTGTATTCTTCAGATTACACCCTTAAAAACGAAGCTACGTAAATTTTGACATTGTCCCTCTCTTTTCGGTGTTTTAAGGATTATGGAATTTCTTCTTCTTAAAAAAATTCTTTATTTTTTCAAAAGACCTATAAGAATTATGTTAATTTCTTTTATACCTGAATACCTGAGGTCCCCCTCTTTTTATGTTACCCCTTTAATTACTCCAATTTCTTCTCTACTTAGAATAGTCATTTCTTTTCTTTTTGTTCTTATATATATATATATATATATATATATATATATATATCCTCGAGTCCTCCTTTTGGTTTCTTTTGTTATTTCAATAAAATCTTTATTTTAGGTTTAAACTTCCTCTTCCTTATTTTACGTATGAAGACTTTAGACAATTACCTTACCTCAAACATACTCTTTTATTATACCTTGGGTTCCATCTTTCTGTGTCTTTTTCCGTTTTCCTTTTTCTTTAATTTTATACCTCTAGTCTGTTACTTCTGGCGTTCACGGCTATTAATTCACAGATTTCTCTCTTTGTTTTGAGTTTCTAAATTAATTTTTAAAGAACTGAACTTCTTTTGAACTGATATATCTAATTTTCTGTATAGAACTACTCCAATAACTAAAAGTTCCGATTTTTATATATGCACGTGTACACACTCATACACACACACACACACACACACACACACACACACTAGTACCACCTTTTTTTTTTTGCTCAGTGGAGTCTTTCTTTTTATAATTCACCAGAATCTAAAATGTATCTTCAGTTACGATTTTCTCTCTTTGTTACAAGTCTGAACGTCAAAGCCTCCTCTTTACTCTTAACCCTTAAAATAGTTATTGGAGTCTATATGTCTACTGTGGTGGGAATACCGTCTTTGACTTCTTCTTGATTTCTCGGAGAACTTTCACTTTCTCCTCTCACTTGTTCAACCGAATTTCGAGTCCCGTTCCCGTCCTACTATACTCTCTTACCGTAACTTTGTACATTTTATAGTATACACTTTGCTTAGCGGTCAGGGTTAAACTACGTACTATATCCCACGAGCCCCGACCACGTGACCCTACTGGGTCTCCCTACCCTACCCCTCTTGTACATGTGAGTACCGCCTAAGTTCAGTTACATACCGTTTTGGTTATGTTATAACATTTCATTTTATTTAATTAATTAATTTAATTTTTTTTTTGGGAGTTGTAAGTTTTTTACTTCTAGTACCGTAGGCCAGGGTAGTGAAGTACCATTTATCTACCCCTTTGTCACCTTTGTCACTCTCTAAAAGAAAAAGACCCGAGGTTTTAGTGACGTCTACCACTGACGTCGGTACTTTAATTTTCTGTGAATGAGGAACCTTCCTTTCAATACTGGTTGGATCTACCGTATAAGTTTTCGTCTCTGTAATAAAACAGTTGTTTCCAGGTAGATCAGTTCCGATATCAAAAAGGTCATCAGTACATACCTACACTCTCAACCTGACATTTCTTTCGACTCGCGTCTTCTTAACTACGAAAACTTGACACCACAACCTCTTCTGAGAACTCTCAGGGAACCTGTCGTTCCTCTAGGTTGGTCAGGTAGGATTTCCTCTAGTCAGGACCCACAAGTAACCTTCCTGACTACGACTTCAACTTTGAGGTTATGAAACCGGTGGACTACGCTTCTCGACTGAGTAAACTTTTCTGGGACTACGACCCTTTCTAACTCCCGTCCTCCTCTTCCCCTGCTGTCTCCTACTCTACCAACCTACCGTAGTGGTTGTGTTACCTGTACCCAAACCAACCTGAGACCCTCAACCACTACCTGTCCCTCCGGACCACACGACGTCAAGTACCCCAGCGTTTCTCGGCCTGTTGCTGACTCGCTAACTTGACTTGACTTGACTTGACTATAGTTTAGTTTTTCTGTAAAAGTTTACACGTTCCTAAATTTCTTGAATCATGAGCAATTGGGGAGAACTTTTTAATAAACTACTGTTTGTGATCGGGTCGTCTCTATTCTTAGTTATATTTTCTGAGTTTTACTTCTTTGGTACTATACTTTTCACTTATGACTTAGATAAGTGTAGGCATCCAGAGTCGGAACCGACGTATAATCTAACTACAACTACATACCTTCTTGATAGTGTTATAATATTTAATTAATAGAAGGTTAATTTTTAATTTAATTTTTTCTCAGTGGATCCTTATAACTTTTTCTATAAAATGATTCGAGAGAGGTCTGGTCAAATCAAGTCTTAGAAAGTCTACTCCGGAGTATTAGGGAAAAAAAAATTTGTGTAGGAGTCAACTGTTATAATATGTTTATCCCAACTTTTAGTGACTAATTCTGTTTTTATTTCCGATCCGTTATATTCTCAATACCGATGTCTTATAATTCGTTGATAATATTTACGATTTTGTCATTTTCCACTGTTTCCAGGTCGATCAGTTTCGACAAAAAAGGTCATCAACACATACTTACACTCTCAACCTGGTATTACTTTCGATTCTTGGTTTCTTAACTACGAAAACATGACACTACAACCTCTTTTGAGAAGTCTCAGGGAACTTGTCGTTCCTCTAAGTTGGTCAGTTAGGATTTCCTTTAGTTAGGACTTATAAGTAACCTTCCTGACTGCGACTTCGACTTTGAGATCATGAAACCGGTGGACTATACTTCTTGACTGAGGTAACCTTTTCTGGGACTACGACCCTTTCTAACTTCCGTCCTCCTCTTCCCCCGTTGTCTCCTACCCTACCAACCTACCGTAGTGACTGAGCTACCTGTACTCACACTCGTTCAAGACCCTCAGCCACTACCTGTCCCTTCGGACCACACGACTCCAGGTATCCCAGTGTTTATTAACCTGTGTTTCCTCACTTACTTGAATTGACTTGACTTTTGTCAATTTTTTTGTACATTGTTTCTTTTTAGTCAGTCTCCCTTATCTCCTTTATTTTTTTTTTTGTTGTTAAAAGAAGAACAAAGTATTACCTCCTGTTTTTAAGTACACCATTAAATCTTTTTAATTACTGTCTAAGTTCTCAAAAGTAAAACGTTTATTAAAGACTTATGAAAATATCTGACGTTGAGTAGTAATTACCTAATATTAAGTGATCGTCAGGTATTTTTTAGTCATTTCACGTTCCAAGGGTATCCTATCTTATTCATTTAAGAAGTCTGTTTGTTGACATTTCAAATTCTGATCCTTTTCTCTTTATTATCCCTTTTATTCAGACACACAAATACACTGACGTTAACTAGTCTCTCACCCCTTTCCTCTGAGAATATTTGGTACTCACATTCACGTTTAACCAACTTTGAAAAACTTCTTGTGTATCGCAATATATAGTAATAAACTTACGAATATAGTGTCAAGGTCTTTAGGGTGAACATTCTCAAATAGGATTCTTTACATAACTGTTTCGTGTTACTATATATATGTCTTAACACATATCTCGGAATAAGTTTTAATCTTTTACTATCGTTGGATTTCAAGGTATTTCCCCTTAACGAATTTACACAATGTCATTTAAGTATGACACCCTACGAAACACCAACAATTTTTATTGGTTTGTTATAAATGGGATTTTATAGTTTAAAATTTAAATTTTCTCAACGAAAATACGTACATTTAATATGGAGTTATTTTGTAAAAAATTCACTCACTCTATCTAGGAATTCATTATTGTATCTTACTACCAGTACTATAAAACGATTAACCTTTTTAGTCAACCGTCTGGTTATGCATAGAACACGAGGGTACGTATATACACCCCAAAAATGCGTAAATAAACACAACTATTCCGGCTCACAAGGATGTGTATCTTTTCTAGATCTTTCACAGTGGTTTAATAGTTGTCTCCATTGGAGACCTTTTATTTTTATCTCCTTTACCCTTTTCTATGACTATAGTTGATTGAGAAAAAACGAAAGTCAAGGTCATAGAGCGGGACAAGAGTGCGAGTCCTGAGGGTCCCGGGTCCGACACCACCCTCTACACCACGTCGAAGTGACACTCCGGGTCTCTCCGAGAGGGGGCTAGGACATGGTCAAAATAGTACTCCTACAGTGGGAGCCCTCGTCGAGTTCAGAGAGACCTCTCCCACGAAGGAAGTTGGAGCAAGACTTCTGTCTCGTAAGACCCTTGATGAAGACACTCCGGTTATTACCGGTCCCCCAGGTCGCGTCAATGTGTCACAGTGAGTTACAGTTTCCATTCACCTGGGTTGATGTCGTGTTGGTCTCTGTCTGGTAGAGGGGATGGTAAGGGTCATCGGCTCTAACCTCCATGGTGTCCCTGTGAACGACAACCTGTAGTAACGATCGGACGACAGATGTGTAGACTCTCAAGACATAAGATGTAAAAATTCTTGAACTCGGAAGTAAAACGAACGAAACGGAGAGGACCATCGTTGTGACGTCGGTAACACTGGGTTACATAGGATTACATCCTTATTTCCGAAAAGTTTACGTTCAACGTAGGACCGGTTGTTACTAGTCGTTTTTTTCAAATTTTCTTTAATATTTCAAGTTGAACAGAGTCAAGTCAAGTCAGCGAGTCAGTACAGGCTGAGAAACACTGGGGTACTTAGCGTCGTGCGGTCCGGAGGCACAGGTAGTGGTTGAGGGCCTCAAGTGAGTCTGAGTACAGGTAGCTCAGTCACTACGGTAGGTCGGTAGAGTAGGAAACAGTAGGGGAAGAGGAGTACGGAAGTTAGAAAGGGTCGTAGTCTCAGAAAAGGTTGCTCAGTCGAGAAACGTACTCCACCGGTTTCATGACCTCAAAGTCGAAATCGTAGTAAGGAAGGTTTCTTTAGGGTCCCGACTAGAGGAAGTCTTACCTGACCAACCTAGAGGAACGCCAGGTTTCCTGAGACTTCTCAGAAGNAAGAGGAGTACGGAAGTTAGAAAGGGTCGTAGTCTCAGAAAAGGTTACTCAGTTGAGAAACGTACTCCACCGGTTTCATGACCTCAAAGTCGAAATCGTAGTAAGGAAGGTTTCTTTAGGGTCCCGACTAGAGGAAGTCTTACCTGACCAACCTAGAGGAACGTCAGGTTTCCTGAGACTTCTCAGAAGAGGTTATCGTGTCAAGTTTTCGTAGTCAAGAAGCCGCGAATCGGAAGAAGTGTCAAGTTGAGAGTGTGGGTATGTACTGGTGTCCCTTTTGGTATCGGAACTGATCTGCCTGGAAACAACCGGTTCATTATAGAGACGAAAAGTTATACGATAGATCCAACCAGTATTGAAAGGAAGGTTCCTCATTCGCGGAAAATTAAAGTACCGACGTCAGTCTTCTCTAATCAACCCCAAAGGAGATAGACAAAGTGGGGTGAGGTCACGACAACGGACCTTTTAGGGTACCTGCCTCCTCGGACCATCCGACGTCTGGTACGCCAGTGATTCTCAGCCTTTGCTGACTCGCTGAAGTGAAAGTGAAAAGTGAAAGTACGTAACCTCTTCCTTTACCGTTGGATGAGGTCACAAGAACGGACCTTTTAGGGTCTCTGTCTCCTCGGACCACCCGACGGTAGATACCCCAGCGTGTCTCCACCTGTGCTGACTTCACTGAATCGTCGTCGTCGTCGTTGATAGACAGTTAGTTATCATTCCGGTTGAGTAAGAAAGAGCCCGAGTATTTGAGACGAGATCGGAGAGGACGGTGACAGGATCCCGTCGAGTCTAGGAGTGGGACTTGAGGACGATTTTCCGAAGAGTTGTGGTAAGAGGACTTAAGAGAGAATGGACAGTAAGTCGTCATCGTGAGAGAGGGTGGACCGGTAGTACCCGACCGGAGGATCAGTACGGGTGAAAGTCACGTTCGAACTGTGGTGAGAGTATCAGAAGGTGACATGTGAGACAGTAGTAAGATACTGACATTACAGGTGTACCTACTGGGTGAGTTATGGTACCGAACAGTAGGAAGGGTGTTGAGAGTAGGTGAGGGGGCGTATGTGTGATGAGGTTAATGGACTGGTGTCGGAAGATAGGAAGACGAACAAAGAAGTTGAGGAGATTAGTGATAACAGGAGTCTGAAGTTGTCTTGAGGGTCAAGTAATTGTGGAAATGAAGGAGGGTCTGTTAGTGTGGGAACCGAGGGTTGGTGGGATAACCCACAAACAGAAACATAGGTAGGTCATTGAATAGGAAAGAGAAGGATTCCATGTCTTATCTTCTGACGAAGGATATTTTTCACTTTTATAGGTAGAGTAAAGATATTATCGTAGGAACGAACGTAAGAGTCTATTAAACTTGTTGAAAGAGAGAATGCAGGGAATTGTGGATGAGATATCCTAGGAAGGATAACTCAAATTGTACGATATATAGGGGGTACAGATTCCCCCCTTTTTTTGGGTAGACTAGAGTAAATACGGAGGTCAACCCGAAGGGTTCACCATTTCTTAGACGGACGACTACGTTCTCTGTGTTTTCTGTACTCAAACCAGGGACCCAGTCCTTCTAGGAGATATCTTCCTTTACCGCTGAGTAAGGTCGTAAGAACGGACCCTTTAAGATACATGTCTCTTCGGACCGTCCGATGTCAGGTACCCCGGTGTCTCGACCTGTGTTGACTCGTTGGTTCATGTGTAGGGAGGTCGGTGACAAGAGAATGCTGATTTAAAGGTTTTCCTCTCAGTCAACATGTCCAACGGAGGTAAAGGAAAAATAGGTGATCCTAATTTGGAACCAAAGAAGACTTGAAATATGGTTTTAATAAGAATGTTTTCGGTGGTTACTGGAGGTACCGAAATTTAGGTTACCTGTAAAAGGTTAGGAGTGGAATGAACTAGAGAGTCTTTGTCAGGTATAACAAATAGATAAATAGGAAGACCTTTGGTAGGGAAGGAACAGAAGTTACTGAAGTGACAGAGGGCCTAGAGGAGAGAGACGGTGAGGGAGAGTCCGAGGAAATGATCGAGGAGTGTAATATCTACTTGATTCGTAACCACACAAGGTCTTGAAACAGACCGTACATAGGAGAACAGAATATATAATTATACAAGAAAGAGACCCACTAGGACCGATACAGTAGATATATTCATTAAGAATTTGAAAATTGATGTTTTGGAGGGTGTACTCATGTACGAATACGGTATAGAGAATTTTCAAGTACTGGACTTTGTGGAGATTTTATGTACCTTAGGGGGGGTCTGGACCAGGAGGAAGTTCATAGGGGTGAAGACACTTTCTATAGAGGTAAGTAAGTCTATGTGTTCCGTTTTTAGGTCCTCAGAAGGAACTACAAAGAGAGGGAACGAGAGGTATCGGTCAATTGGTAATTCAGGACAACGAAAATAAAAAAATATTTATAAAGAGTCTAGTAAAAAAATTAGAAATGACGACGATAGTATCAATATAGATGGTAGTAAAGTAAATAACGTTACGGTGATGAGGTCAGATGAAGACTATTGGAAAGGTGAGGTTAAAACACGGTAATACTAGATAAAATGTGTGACTCTAGTCTTAACAGAAAAAGAAAAAAAATTTCTGTCCAAACTAGTAGAGTACGGAGACATCTCTCTGTGAATCTCTAAAGGGTAACGAGACACTTCTTCCTAGTTTTAGGTAAGGTACCGAATACTTCGAGACGGATCGAGAAGTCGGAGGATAAAGGACGGTGAGAAGTTTACGAAGGGTATCGCGACGACAATGGAATAAAGTTATTGTGTTTTCGAGGTTACAAGAATGGTAGAGTCCCGGAAACGTGTATGTCAAAGGGGTAGACACGCCAGGAGTTAGAGAAGAAGTGAACTAATTAAGTTTACAGTGAAACACTCCTTCGTAAGGGACTGATTGGGTATGATCTAGTTGGGGGTCATGATATGTAAAGTATCATAGGATAAGAAATATAGTTATTTTATTTTTATAAAGATAAAAATAAATTGACGAAGAATTGTAGAGTAGATCTAACATCAGAAGTATCTCCTCCCGGACACAGAAAGAATGATAACTTAGGGGTCATGTGACAGGACAAGGATTCCGAATAATTAACGAATTAATTAAAGACTATCTACTTATTTATATTTTTACTCGGTTATTAAACTAGTTATAGATAAGAGAAAACCCAGAATAAAAAATACGTCGGTTCCGAGTTAATGCAGGCACCGATACATTCGTTCAGAAGGAGCAAGGAGTAAAAGATAACTTGACTAATGAACAAAACTGATGAGACTATGAACTCAAAATTAAATTAGAAATAAAAGTCTAACGAGTTTGTAAAAACTCTAACACATAATTCGTGAGGGACGATAAGAAACCTTCAGACGTAAGTCGACCTTTATAGAAAGGAAAAGAGGAAATAGAAAGTGAAGAGAAGAAAAGAGTCGATAAACATTCCGGAGGAGTCTGTTAGTAAAACGGAAAAAGTAAAGAAAAAGAACCCCTACCAAAACTAGTGGTGGAGGACATGTTATAATACTTAGAGACAGGTATCAAGAAGTCCGTGAGACAGATAGTCTGGATTAGGGAACTTAGATAAACAGTGAAGGTGATACATTAGTATTCCCTAAACTAAATCCAGTATGTACTTACCAGATTACCAAAAGGAAATGAAAGAAGTTAAATTTAAACTTAAAACGTTATTCCTCAAGTACTAGACTCCGTGTCAGGTGAGGACCAGACCAAAGACGACTGACATACCTCGAAGAAGTAGAAGTCAACGTTTCTTATATTAGTTGGACTAAAGTCATAACTGGTAGACCACTACAGGTACATATCTCAACAGAGAACATAACAACCTTCTCCCACAAACGATACTATCACACTTTATAGTTATTGAAATCTATACGTCTACTGGGGTGGGAATACCGTCTTTTACTTCTCCTTGATTTCTCGGAGAACTACTTCCACTTTCTCCTCTCACTTTTTCGACCAAATTTTAAGTTGTGAGTTTTTTGATTCTAGTACCGTAGACCAGGGCAGTGAAGTACCGTTTATCTACCCCTTTGTTACCTTTGTCACTCTCTGAAATAAAAAAGTCAGAGGTTCTAGCGACGTCTACCACTGACGTCGGTACTTTAATTTTCTGTAAACGAGGAACCTTCTTTTTGATACTATTGGATCTGTCGTATAATTTTTCGTCTCTGTAATGAAACGGTTGTTTCAAGACAGATCAGTTTCAATATCACAAAGGTCATAAGTACACTCTCAACCTGATATTTCTTTCGACTCGTGACTTTTTACCTACGAAAACTTGATACCTCAACCTCTTCTACAAACTTTTAGGGAACCTGAAGTTCCTCTAGGTTGTCAGGTGGGATTTTCTTTAGTCAGGACTTATGAGTAACCTTCCTGACTACGACTCCGACTTTGAGGTTATGAAACCGGTGGACTATACTTATTGACTGAGTGACCTTTTCTGGGACTACGACCCGTTCTAACTTCCGTCCTCCTCTTCCCCTACTGTCTCCTACTCTACCAACCTACCGGAGTGACTGAGCTACCTGTACTCAAACTCATTCGAGGTCCTCAACCACTGCCTGTCCCTTCGAACCACACGGTGTCAGGTGTCCCGACGTTTCTCAACCTGTGTTGACTCACTGACTCGACTTGACTAATTCATAAGGTTTGATATATTGTGATATATGTGTATATATATACATTTTGTGATGTGTTTACTACGATAAAGAAGTCTAAACTTCTTTAATATCGAGTCAAGAATCACTATAGTGTTCCAGTAATTTTTGACTCTTTCTATAAAAAGACAAACTTTACAGAAAAGATACCACCTTGTGTAAATTTGTTATCCTTTACTACCAATTGGGTAAAAGAAGGGAGTCAAGGTCACAGAGTAGGACAGGAGTGGGAGTCCTGAGGGTCCCAGGTCCGACACCACCCCCTGTATGACCTTTAAGTGACACTCTGGGTCTCTCCGAGAGGGGGGTAGGTCATGGTCAAAATAGCTCTCTTACAACGGGACCCCTCGACGAGTTCGGAAAGACCTCTTCCTTGTAGGAAGTTGGAGAGGGACTGGTGTCTTGTAAGACCTTTGATGAGGACACTCCGACTGTTACCGGACCCCCAGGTCGCATCACTCCGTCACAGTGAGTCACAGTTTCCACTCAACCAGGACGGGTGTTCGTAGTGTTGGTTCCTGACTGACAGAAGAGAGGGACCGGAGACTTTGTCTCGAGGTCCTGATGACAAACAACCCATTGTCGGGTCGCATGAAGAACGGGTGTCTTGGAGATTGACTTCAGACCCCAGGAATGACACCAATGACAAATCCTCGGAACTGAAAGGGTTGTCGTGTCAATTTCTTCAGAAGAACTCACAGTAAATTTTTTTTGTTTTTTTTTGTTTTTTGAGAGTCATTTTTACGTTTCTTCCAAAAATTCTTGTATCCGACGTAAAACTAGATACTTATACTATGTTTTTCCTTTGATTTCTTAAGATTCATATCCAAAGAGACGAGGTTTTTACAACCCGGTCCAAAAAGAAAGTAACTGAGAGTTACTTGGAGATGAGAACTCGACGAAAGTGATGGTCCCTATTTGTACGGAGTGTGTAGAGGAAATTAGAAATTCTACTTCTTGACTCAATATTTACTCTAGGAAAAAATAGAAGTCAAACGTCCTCTCCTTTGACTTCGAATCTCTCCCCTACATTAATCGAATGTCTGTGTGAATTGTTACCATTTCGGTACAACTTTTTGTTCGGATAGGTTGAGAATTTCATTTAGATGTAATACTGTGGAGAGTAGGGAAACTACGTTAGAGTACGAAATTTTTCTGTAAAATTATTAAATAATAAACTTTCTTATGTATTTGGAAGCACTATTTTTCTTTAGTTTAACATGTTTTCCCTGTTATACTTTTCATTTCAAGAGAAAGATGGACGTACATGTGTGAAAGTATGGATGTACGAAGGTTCTGTATTGGCGACAGTCATGAACGTCCACATAAAAGGATCTTTATACTTTTATATAATATTCCCATATTTTTAAAATGTTCATCTTAGTATGATGTACATATCAATTCGACGAACGTAAAAAATGAATTTTTAAATAAAACCCATAGAAAGTACAAAATATTCACTCAACTAATCTTACAGAGATCCAAAATCGTTAACGTTTTATAGATGTTGTCTTCATAAGGACGTCTATATAAACGTTTAGGAAAACATTTTCATGAACAAATAAATACATATAAACCGACACGACCCAGAAACAAAGACACACACCCGAGATCAACGTCGTTCGTCCCCGATGAGGGATCAACGCCCTCGAGAGTAACACCACTGGACAGGAAAACGTCTCGTGTCCGAGATAGATCTCGTGCGTCCGAAGTCTTCAACACCAGGTGTCCGAGTGAGTGGGGTACCGTACACCTTGGAGAGGGTTGGTCCCTAGTTTAGGTGTAGGAGACACAATCGTCTGTCTAAGAGTTGATGACAGTAGTGGTCCCTTAGAAAGGAAAAGATTTGACTTCATATCAATAAAATGTCACTACACAATCAGAAAAAAAAAATTAAATAAAAAACTAACTACCTATCACCGAAATGTCTTAAAACAACAAAAGACAGTTTGGAGTCGTACTTAGTCGGTCTCCATATGTATATAGGGGAGGGAAAACTTGGAGGGAGGGTGGAGAGAGGGGTGGGGTGGGGAGATCCAACTACGTCTCGGGGACAAACTCAAAGGACTCGGTATGTAGTTTAAGGACAACCGATAGATAAAATGTATACCATTATATTCAAAGGTACAATAAGAAAGGTAAGTAGAGTGGGAGAGGAGGGGAGAGGGGCACAGGTATTTAGATAAGAGACACAGACAAAGAGGTAACGACGGAACATTTATTTAAGAAGTCATGGTAAAAAGATCTAATACATATATATGTAATCTTATTCTATAAATAGAAAGAGACAGACTGAATGAAGTAAGACATATTATCCAAGATCCAAGTAGGTGGAGTAATCTTTACTGAGTTTACGTAGGGAAAAATACTGATTATAAGGTAACACATATACATGGTGTTGAAGAAATAGGTAAGTAGACAACTACCTGTAGATCCAACGAAGGTACAAGATCGATAACATTTATCACGACGTTGCTTGTTACCCTCTGTACACAGAAAAAGTTAAAACTAAAGGAGTCTCATATACGGAGCCTCACCCTAACGACCCAGTATACCAACAAAATAAGGACCAAAAATTTCCTTAGAGATATGACAGAAGGTATCACCGACATAGTTAAATGTAAGGGTGGTTGTCACGTTCTCGTAAGGGAAAAGAGGTATCGGAGAGGTCGTAAATAACAAATATCTGAAAACCTCCTGCCGGTAAGACTGACCACACTCCACTATAGAGTAACATCAAAACTAAACGTAAAGAGATTATCATTCGTTATGATTTGTAGAAAAGTACACAAACAATCGGTAGACATACAGAAACCTCTTTACAGACAAATCCAAAAAAAGGGTGAAAAATTAACCCAACCAACAAAAAGACCATAACTCAACATACTTGACGAACATATAAAACTTTTAATTAGGAAACAGTCAACAAAGTAAACGGTAATAAAAGAGGGTAAGACTTCCAACAGAAAAGTGGAACGAATATCAAAGGAAACGACACGTTTTGAAAAGTCAAATTAGTCCAGGGTGAACAATTTAAAATCAAAATAAATGTAATGAGATCCTCCACCCAGTATCTCCTAGAATGAAACTAAATACAGTGGTTTACAAGACGGATACAAAAAGAGATTCTCAAAATATCAAAGACTAGAATGTAAATCCAGACATTAGGTAAAACTCAAACAGAAACACATACCACAATCCTTCACAAGATTAAAGAAAGAAAATGTACATCAACAGGTCAAAAGGGTCGTGGTAAATAACTCCTCCGACAGAAAAGGGGTAACATATAAGAACGGAGCAAACAGTTTTTGTTCCATGGGTATCCACGTACCCAAATAAAGATCCGAAAGATAGAACAAGGTAATCAGATATATATAAAACACGGTCATGGTACAATAGAACTACTGACATCGAAACATCATATTAGACTTCAGTCCTTCCAACTAAGGAGGTCGAGGTTAAAAGAAAGAGTTCTGACAAAACTGAAAAATCCCAGAAAACACAAAGGTATACTTAACACTTTAAAAAACAAGATCGAGACACTTTTTACGGTAACCATTAAATTATCCCTAGAATAACTTGGACATCTAACACAAACCATCATATCAGTAAAAGTGTCATAACTAAGAAGGATGGGTCCATGTACCTTATAGAGAGGTAGATCAATACGGTATAAACTAAAGAAAATAAGTCAAGTCAAGTCAACGAGTCAGTACAGGCTGAGAAACACTGGGGTACTTAGCGTCGTGCGGTCCGGAGGGACAGGTAGTGGTTGAGGGTCTCAAGTGAGTCTGAGTGCATGTAGCTCAGTCACTACGGTAGGTCGGTAGAGTAGAAGACAGCAGGGGAAGAGTAGGACGGGGGTTGGGGAGGGTCGTAGTCTCAGAAAAGGTTACTCAGTCGAGAAGCGTACTCCACCGGTTTCATGACCTCGAAGTCGAAATCGTAGTAAGGAATGTCTCTTTAGGGTCCCGACTACAGGAAGTCTTACCTGACCAACCTAGAGGAACGTAAGGTTCCCTGAGAGTTCTCAGAAGAGGTTGTGGTGTCAAGTTTTCGTAGTTAAGAAGCCGCGAGTCGAAAGAAGTGTCAGATTGAGAGTGTAGGTATGTACTGGTGTCCTTTTTGGTATCGGAACTGATTTGACTGGAATCAGCCGTCTCATTACAGAGACGAAAAGTTGTACGATAGATCCAACCAGTATTGAAAGGAAGGTTCCTCATTCGTAGAATTTAAGTACCGACATTAGTGGTAGACGTCACTAAAACTTCGGGGGGTTTTAGTTCAGTCGGTGACAAAGGGGTAGATAAACGGCGCTTCACTACCTTGGTCTACGGTACTAGAAGTAAAAGACTTACAACTCGAAATTCGGTTTAAAAGGGGAGAGAAGAAAGTGAAAGTAGTTATCCGAGAAATCAATAAGAAGTGAAAGACGGTATTCCCACCACAGTAGACGTATAGACTGCAATAACCATAAAGAGGACCGTTAGAACTAAGGTCGAACACGAAGAAGGTCGGGTCGCAAAGAGTACTACATAAGACGTATATTCAATTTATTCGTCCCACTGTCATATGTCGGAACTGCATGAGAAAAAGAAAGTAATCACAGAATATTAAAAGACACATGTCAAGAAAGCAGAGGAATCCATTCAAATAAGGATCTAACAATTATGAAAAACAACGTCACGACTTACCCTAACTAAGGAATTAAAGAAAAAGACTAAAAAGTAACAATCATATATCTTTGTGTTCACCAAAGACACACAACTAAAACATAGGACGTTGAAACACTTTAAATGACTAATCGAGATCATTAAAAGACTATGATAGGAATCCCAAAAGATACATGTCATAGTACAGTAGACGTTTGTCACTCTCGAAATGAAGGAGAAAAGACTAGATCTAAGAAAAATAAAGAAAAAGAAGAAACTAACGACATCGATCCTGAAGGTCTTGATACAACTTATTATCACCACTTTCACTTGTGAGAACAGAACGAGGACTAGATCCCTCTTACGAAAGTCAAAAAGTGGTAACTCTCATTACAAACGACATCCGATTAGTATATACCGGAAATGACTCCATCTAAAAAAGATACGGGTAAAAAACTTCTTAAAATTTGTATTTGTCCCCGACTTAAAACAGTTTCCGAAAAAGACGGAGATAACTCTAATAGTATACCAAAAATAAAAAGTCAAACAATTATACCACGTAGTGTAACTAACTAAAGACATATAACTTCTTAAGAACATAGGGACCTTATTTGGGTTGAACTAATACCACGTACTCGAAAAACTACACAAGGACTTAAGACAATCGATTTTAAAACAACTCCTCAAAACGTACATACAAGCAGTTACTATAACCGGACATCAAAAGAAAAACACACAACAGAAACAGACCAATACCACAGTCCCACTACCACCGGAGCATCTCACTTAAACCTTCACAAGGAAGGAGATGTTCTAAAACTTTCTCAAAATCTTCCTATCCGTAATCGGGAAAAGATTTACAAACTATCTTAAGAGGACACTTCGGTAGTCCAGGACCCGAAAACCCTCTAAAAACTAATGTCGAAGTTAAAGTTACGAACATTAACCCAACAAGTATTAAAGATGAAGAAGGACTAAGTCAGAACCTTCTAACTTGAAAAGATTCTTAGACAGGTAAAGAGGGTCCGATAGGTAAAATGACGGTATACTAACAAGTATTAACAGAGAATATTAGGAAACATAAAGACGTAAGAGACAACATTGAAGATAAAAAAGTAAAGATTAAAACAACTAAACTAAGAAGAGAGAAAAAGGAACTATACAGACCGATTTCTAAACAGTTAAAACAAATAGAAGAGTTTCTTGGTCGAAAATCAAAATAATTAGAAATGATAACAAAGAAAGTAAAGAAAAAGTAAATAAAGACGAGTCTAGAGATGATTAAACCCCCAAAGAAACAAGAAGTAAAGGGTCAACGAAATCCACATTTCAATCCAACAGATAAACTACAAAAAGAACAAAGAACTCCGTCCTAACATAACGATATTTGAAGGGAGAATCTTGACGAAAACGACGTAGGGTATACAAAACTAAACAACACAAAAGTAACAGTGAATAAAGATCTTTAAAAAACTAAAAGGAAATCTAAAGAGGTCATTGGACAACCAATAAATCTTTACATAACAAATTAGAGGTACACAAACACAAAAAAATGTCAAAAAAAGAACATTAACTCTGGATCAGAGTATCACAACACCAGTCTCTTCTATGGACTATGCTAAAGTTTAAAGAATTTAAATGACTTTCAAACTAAACACTGGGTTCTACACCAGATAGGACCTCTTACAAGGTACACGTGAACTTTTCTTACACATAAGAAGACGTAAACCCACCTTACACGACTTCTGTAGTTCCTCTGGGTAGAGTAGATTACGTAGTAAATTCTGAACACAAAGGAATAATGAAAAGACAAAACTACTAGACAGGTAACCACACTCCCGTACAATTTTAGAGGATCATAATAACACAATGACAGTTAAAGAGGAAAATACATACAATCGCAAACACAATACATAACTTCACGAGGATATAACCCACGTGTCTATAAATGTTAACAATACAGAAGGAGAACCTAACTAGAGAACTAGTAATTCATCACAGGAAGGAATAGAGAACATTAGAAATAAAATTTCAGATAAAACAGACTATACTCCTAACGATGAGGTCGAAAGAAAACGAAGGGTAAAATTACCTTATATAAAAAGGTGGAAGAGTAAAAGTCAGACATTCACAGAAATCCAGACTTCACCCAAAGAACATCTGTCGTATATATACCCAGAACACAAAAATAGGTAAGTCGGTCAGACACAGAAAACCACCCTCGTAAATTAGGTAATTATAAATTTCATTAATAACTATACATACAAGGATAACGGTAAAAGAATTAACAAACCCCAACTAAAACATCTAGAAAAAGAAGAGTGGAGGGATCCTACGGGAGGTTGTGACACGACCAGAGACCTGGACGACACCCCCGTAGATTCTAAGATTAGACCAGGATGAAGACACACAAGAACGGAGGTTACAGGTGTGAATAGTCTTGATCACACAAAAGAAAACACCCACGAGAGTTACAGGAAAATATATAAGGTATCTGTGTCTCAGATGGATCAACTAGTATACCTAAATTAGAAGTCGAACATGTCGACCACCCTTCCAAAACCCAGAAGAAGGAATCGGTGTGACGGGGACCCAAAGTTGACACCGAAATAAAGGTGAAGACTACACTCAGCAGGTGACCCCAAACAAGGATTCCGAAGGGACCTCCTGAACCCGGATGGGGTCACTCCCGATCTTCACCTCCACCACGTCGACGAACTCAACGTCCCCAAGACCGTCGTGGTCCATGAGTGCCTTCACCCGCCGATACCGTCGTCCTTTATGTCACGAGATCTTCCCATACCGTTGGTCATAACCGGTTATGCAAGGTCATAAGAACGGACCTCTTAGGGGACTGTCTCTTCTCAACCTGTGTTGACTTCGTTGGGACACACGTATCTACGTTCTAAAAAAAAAAAAAAAAAAACGGATACCGTCGAGACGGGGTCACTCCCAACTCACATTTCCACCACGTCGACGAACTGAACACCCCTGGGACCGCCGTGGTTCACACATCCCCTGTACCTGACGGAGGTGGTGCCCTCAATACCGGGATATTCTCAGAAAAAAGTCCGGAGAACATCGACCGTCAGTCTTCCGGAAAAACTGATCAGAAAGAGGTATCGAGACGGACAAGTCCGTGAATCTCCCTAGGGAACGGACCCTAGGAAGAGACAACGAACACACAGACTGTGTATCTCCGGGAGGGAACTGACCCAAGGATGAGACATCTAGTCACATAGTCCGTGAAATTCCCCGTGGGACCCACCCCAGGATGAGATCAAGTCAAGTAGTCCGTAAACTACCCGGTCAGAGAGATAACAAATCGACGTCTACGACCGTACATCCCTCTCTTTTCCATACCACTACTGAGGTCGGGGATTCACACTGAGTCGTCATAACGGAACGAAGGTACCGACAGGCCGAAAGGAGGTGTCCGTAAAGGGTGGTATTAGAGGAGGGAGTATAGGGGAGCTAGGCAAAGAGGTGTCAGTTGTCGTCGGGAGCGGGACCCTAAAGAAGTGTTAGGGATGTGAAGTCGAGGGTCAATGATATGGAAGGTCCCCTGGACACAGGGACAGGTCCCATATATACCGACACCGTTCCTGAGAGACTAAGAGTGAGGTAAATCCGACGATGTCTAGTCGACAAAGGGAGAGTCGGAATTTACAAAGAGGAGACTGAGTCTGTAACGGGGGTCACACCCCTAACCTGGGGACAAAGTCAAGGGGGTGGATCCTCCCGTCCAGGTCAGGATCATTGTGAGGACAAAAGGGGGGATCAAGGAAGTAGGATGACTCAAAACACACTAAGATATATAAGAAAAGCGACCGGTCCATAAGGACAGGAGAGAGTCGACCACAAAACGTACGTGAAGACACAGCCTTCACATAAGGACTACATAGGTACCTCTCTCTACATGAGGTACAGGTGGATGAGGAGAGGGTAGAACAAGCGGGTATAATCAGTGCAATCATCGGGATTTCTTTTATCAGAATATTCATATAAACGACCCAGTTTTAAATTCACGTAAAAGTTAAACCAGTTATGACGGTTTCGAGGTAAGTTCTTTCACTGAGTTTATACGTAAGGGTGGTTCTCGAATAGTTCCACGGACAATTAGGTGTTGAGGTGGTATTAATAGACGGACACAATTAGAAACGACCTGTTCTAACAGGTGTGAGACCTGTTCCTCACAGGAATTTATGGGTTAGACTACCCATAAAACAAACATTTGTCAATTATTCATTACTCCTTCTATTATAAAAATATATAAATAACCGATAAACTTCAAAGATCACCGAGTATCGGAAAAGTGTCAAATGACAACATATAAAAACACGTAACTTTCGACAAACACCTAAGTCTAGTGATCGAAACAGACAGTATGTACAAAAGTTGGGTAAAAGGATCCAACGTTTGACTGAAAATAATAAACAAATGTAACAAAAAACAAGGAAATATTTATATAACCGTTATCCTGGAAGATAACTGAAAAAACAAAAGGGGGTCAAGGTCACAGAGCGGGACAGGAGTGGGAGTCCTGGCGGTCCCGGGTCCAACACCACCCGCTACATAATCTTGAAGCGACACTCCGGGTCTCTCCGAGAGGGGGCTAGGACATGACCAAAATAGTGTTATTACAGTGGGACCTCCGGTCGTGCAGAGTGAGACCTGTTCCTCACAGGAATTTGGAGAGCGACTGACGTCTAGTAAGACCCTGGATGAGGACACTCCGGCTGTTACCGGACCCAGGGGTCGCGTCACTCCGTCACTGTGAAAAACAGTACCCATTCAAAAGGTACGGGTCCGGTGTCCCGTACTTCTTGTTTTTTACAGGAGGTTCCTACGAGACTCACGGGAGAGTTATCAACTGATCCCACCACGGAGAGTCCTTGTCCATGTGTTTCGACCTTCGTAAGGTTCAACAATAAAAGTCCTCACGAAGACTCTCGTACATTAAACCTACCCTTTTTTCTCGGTTTCTTCTGGCGACTTAAATGACAAATAGTCAATGATAGTAGGTAGGACTGGGAGTTGGGAGAGTAGTCGGTGTCTATATTAGAAGGGGTGTTTCTCTTCTCGGTAAAGGACACGGTGTAGATATGGACGAATTAGAGTTCTCGGGAACCAAGTAGGAGAGAGAGTCCGTAGTCGAAATCCCCAGTCCGTCAAGTTCTGGTGTTCGGAGATGGAGACCGAGTACGGACCGTAGAGGGGGAGTCCCGACTGTCCCTCGTTTTCGTCGGAATAACGGTGGTCACAGTGGCCCCCTGACGAGTCGTACTACCGGTAACGACGGCACCGTGACGACAAGATGACGACCGAGGACTCTTTTCGTCCACCCACTGAGGGACCGATTGGAAGCGAACTCAGGAACAGGAAGGGCAGAGACAAGGAAATCCGAGTACGACGGAAACCTTGGTGGGGGTTCGAGAGTTGTCGATTAAAGACGTGTTAAGGTGTCGAGGATGGAAGGGGAGATCTAGGAGGTCTTAAACAGAAGAAGTTTACGGTTCAACGGTTTTGTCGGGAAAACCCACCTTCAACGAAAATGTTCTACATCAAATAGGTTGCACTGTTTAACGTCACATAGAGGTAGAGATGGGAACTTTCTGAGGGTTCCTTGTTCTTATCTTCTTCTTTTTGAGACTCTTTATCCTCGTTCTTGTCTTTAGTTTACTTTAAAACTATTGAATAATTAAAACATTTACATACCATGAAAGTATCATCTATTCAGAGAAAAGGGTGTAGGTAGATAACTGGCAACAAGAAGTGTTTGAGGTCCAATTTGTTAATACCTAACAGCCGATGAGAAAACGTAATATTGATATTTGAAGACCTTCGGTCCTAGTCATCAAAAACGGGTTAGACGATGGAGGTAACACTTATAGTTTCGTCCCAAGTGTAAAATCACTGTTACTGAAGACCGTCCAAGATCTATTCGGAGGATACTCGAGACGAGTATCCATCTGAACACTGCAGAAGGAAAAGGATCTGAGTTACGAAGAGACGAAAGGAAAGTCCTCCTTTCGGATGTAAACTGAGGAGTTCCATTCCGGACCGACATAAGGGTATACCAATTACTTTACGGGTGACCTATATTTTTACTTTAACTTAGACCGATGACGATTCTTACCCCTAAAGGACTACCGAGTTTACCATTTCTTAGACGGGAGTTACACCCTCTGGACCTAAACTAAGGACCCAACCCTTCTAAGGGACCTCTTCCTTTATCAATGGGTGAGGTCATAAGAACGGACCTCTTAAGGTTCCTGTCTCCTCGGACCGTACGATATCAGGTACCCCAGAATTTCTTACCCTGTGCTGTCTCCCTGATTGTGAAAGTGAAAGTGACGACTCTCGTGTCAGTGACGAAGTACAGTGACTCTTCCCAATACGGTTAAGGTACAACGGCGGAGGGAACCCAATAGAGTTCCGTTAAGGGGTCTGAAAGAGTGGGTGGTTGAATTGATTTGTCCCGAAAAAAAGAAAATACGGACATGCGAGTCAACGTAGACTGAGAAACGTTGGGGTACCTGACATTGTCAGGTCCGAGGAAAGAAAGGTATGAAATTCTTTCTAACCATAGAGTCTCTTTAGGTATTAATCTTTCCGAGTCTCCTTGAGCCCAACCAAACCTACAACGATGGTACTCGAACGAGTCCTTATCGACACCACACCGAGGATTTCAGTTGGAACCCTTAGGTTCTACCGTCACGGAAGAAGTGTCCGGGGTGGAGGATAATCGTCTCTCCACAGAGACCTACCGGTTCAACACACTGAAGTAGAAGAACCGACAGTAGTGTTGTCTATAACCAATCGACCCGACCGGTACTGGATTAGTCTCGAAAGGTCCGAATAATTGGAATGTCGTACAATCCTTTACCTACCTAAGACACCAGTACCACTAGTGAGTGTGTTTGATCCGTTGTCACCTGGTTCCTACATACAGGAACCAAACTTAGAACCGAGAAAGGAAAAGATCAATGTATCAGAAGTCGTTCAGTAGACAATCTTGGAGGTAAACAAAAGGCAGATATTTTATCTCTTTTTTTGTCTTAGTTGAATTATAACAATATCCATGATCGTGTCACGAACCATGTATGGTCTATGTATGGTATTTCAGACCTAATTATAATACTAAATATTAAATTATCAGGGATTATTATCTGACAAATAATATGTGAGTAGATACAAAGGTCCGAACTGTTGATAGGACACTATTTCTGAACGATTGTCCCTTACTAGGAATCTTGATGAAAAAGTCCTGAAGACCCTTTGTAGTTACAAAGACAAAGTATCCTTAGGAAGTCGGGGTCTAGGGGTTCTCAGGTGGATGATGTTACATGGCCCGACCTATCTTGACGTTGGTCATATGTCGTTACCACTCCTGACTTCTGGGAGGTAAACCCGTCCCTGAGGTCCCAAACAGACCCTTCCCCACCCTGTCTTTTACTCCTTCCCCGTCACGTCTCCGAGTCTCCCGAGACGAGGGAGATCTCTTATTCGATACTGACCCCTTGTTTTTACATCGTTCTGTTCCCCCGTTCTTAGAATCTTAGGAGAGTTCACAGTAGAAGAGAGGTTCATTTAGGATTGTCTCCGCTCCACCACATGAGCCTTCAGACCTCACACTTCTTCCTCTTGTTTGGGTGTCCATTTTGGGTTCCTGGGAACTAAAACCACCAACTAACGACACACACCGAGTCAGAGGTGGGGAAGTCACCCAGACCCGGTTGGTCTGTATCAACACAGGGAACGCAACCCAGTGACCTGAAGAACTCAATACGGGTCGATATAACCCGAAGGGACCACCGAGTCCCTCTTCCGTTACCGTGGGGTGATTTCGTAGACGGACGTTACGCCCTCTGGACCCAAGTTATGGACCCAACCCTTCTAGGGGACCTCTTCCTTTACCGTTGGGTGAGGTCATAAGAACGGACCTCTTAGGGTACCTACCTCCTCTTGACTCTAATTGAGTTCGAATAACACGTCTTGACGAAAGAGAAAAGAGATACCTACCGGAGTCGTAGTAGACTCATTACTTCGGTAACGGGATCCGTCAGTGAATGAGGGAGTCTCGAAGGTACAGGACAGACACTTTACTCTGTCCCGACAGAGTTACGGACATAGATAAAAAATTACGACGACACCGTTTGTTGGTGTTCCCGAATTTGTTATGATCAATTAATAGAATGACACGACATTTAGTCCGTAGATTGAGTCCAGAGTGACCCGATTTTATTCAAAGGTGACTCAAGGAAGGACCTTCGAGGTCCCTTCTTATATAAAGGAACGGAAAAAAGTCGAAGATTTCCTACGGGGAAAGGTACCGAGTACCAGGGTAGGGAGACAGAAATTACGGTCGTTACATCGTAGATAGATTGGTAAGGAAGGTATCAGTTACAACGGAGACTAGTGTCGATCCTTTACAAGAGTCTAAAATTTCAAGAGGAATTTCAGGGGAGACCTATTAGATCCTTTTAGGGAGGTAAAGTTCCAGGAATTAGAATTAGTGTACACGTTTTTAGGGAAAGAGGTAGATCCCAGTGTATCAGTGTCCAAGATCCCCAGTCCTGCACCTGTAGAAACACCCTCTGCAATAAATCGATTGGTGTGAGAGAGTATCCCAATAACATTCCTGGTCTACTCCTTCGTCTACATCTCTACGATATCGTCGTTGTCTTAGACTCGTGGAAAATACTACTCAGATACGACCAACAGACCGACGCAGTAATAAAGAGGGAGGACCATCTACCAGACGTCACTTGTTAGGGTCGGACCTAAGGAGAACGTCCGTTTCCTTTCTTGTTGGAAACCCCGACAAGATTAAGATAAGACTTTTTTAGACGGTACACTAAAATCGATAAGACGAAGGGGGGGAAAAAACTAGGGAGAATATATTTTAGTTTACTGTTTACTTGACATAAAAAAACAAGATAAGAACCAAGTCACCGGAGAACTGGAGATTGTACCTACTTGAGTAAGTATGAATATTAGGGGAAACTACTCTCATAACGATAATAAAGGTGAAGAATCTACTCCCTTACCTCCGTTTCTATGGAATTTACTGGTCGGACTTCAGTGTCTTGTCAAACAGAGGTCTTAGGTTCACAACCCGGTTCGAGACGAAGAGTCCTGTCAAGGTCCCTCGGAATCTTAAGTGAGGTTCGATTTTCTGTTTCAGAACGAACTACTTACGGTATAAAGTAAGGTCGAGATTCTTTTATCTCATTATTACTGTCGTTGAAGATCATAGTATAGTTGTACACAACTCGTCAAGAATACACGGACTATGTCAAGACTCATGATATTTATTTACAATTTAACATATACGGAATTTATATATGTGTGTATAAATATCAAACAATTATCGGAAGTCTTAACATGGGAGTGTGACCTTAATGAGTTACATATTGTCTATAATCTTTAGTGTACCTGTGTGTTGGGATATCTATCTATAATAATAAGGGTAGTATGTCTACTCTGTTGATTTCGTCCTCTATGACACACTGAACAGATTCCGGTGTCTCCACCATGTCGACAGGACCTCGAGTCAAATCCACCAGACCTAGACCTTAGACGAAGTTCGGTCGACGAAGAGGTATTGCACGTACGTACGAGTCAGTTACAGACTGAATCACTAGGGCACCAGACATTGGGTGGTCCGAGGAGACAGGTACCCCAAGAGTACCGTTCTTATGACCTCACCCAACGGTAAAGGAGGAGGTCTCCTAGAAGAGTTGGGTCCCTAGCTTGGGTGTAGATGCGACCGTCCACCGAAGAAATGGTGACTCGGTGTACCCTTCGGGGAGAGGTGATAATTAGATACTAGTTTCGTATTTGTTCTAATTTTATCTAAAGAAGGAAAACTCTCGGGGACTCCCTCGAGGCGTACCCCTTGTTTCTCACATCACTACGACGCCTCTATCGACCACCTTCCACACTCCGACTCCCAGAATCTTTTCCAAGTCACCGACACGTCCGGGGTACCTCTTCCGACACCGACCCGACTACCGAACCTATGTTCACCTCTTAACTCAAGTGTCAACTTACGAAGGGAAGAAAGGTGTCGCCGGAGACTTGGTCTCGGAAAATTCTTCTGCCACTCAGGGTACGGGACACGTGGGAGGGTAGAGTCCGGGTGACTAGAGACGGGGAGTGGACACACGAGAAAAAGGGTCCTAAGGACACAGTAGATGAGGGTCCATTTCCCCCGAAGGTGGCGTCGGAGATTCGGGGTCAAGAACCTAGGTAACTGAGGAGTGTCTACTCAGGGGTATCGAGGTCTGACGACGGAGTTGGAGACGTGAGGTCTCGGTAAGAACACCCCACCCCCTTCCCTGTAGCTTCACCCTTCTAAATTCGGTGGGGTCCGGTGTGGGACGTCGGTCACGGAGGTCACGGGTGTGGGAGTAGACTTTTTTTGTGTCCCGGGGTTCCCTGAGGACAGCTGAAGGTTTAACTGTCGGGACGGTGTATAGGGTTTGTCGTATAACAAGAGTTGGGTCCCGGGTACTATAACGGGCCGAAGGAATAACACGAACTCGAAGTCCGTATAGGGGTGATAAGAAGGTACTCCTCTGTGGGCTCGAGACGGTACTTATGTTGAACGAGGGTCAGTTACGAAAAGAGTCAACGGTAGTCAGACCATACCGATACGTGTGTGGGTACTCTACACATGTGACCTAAACAATATCTGGAGAGGTACCACCCTGACGTAAGGTATGAGTGGACACACAGACTTTGAGATTCGAGTCGTAGACTGTGGTCCTATCGAAGAGAGGACGGGTACATTGTTATAGATGGACAGGTTCATACACCTAAAGTGTGTGATCCTGGATCTAGGAAGGGTAGGACGGTCTTCCTTGGATCGTGTCAGTACCGGTCCTCCTGGTCTCTACGTCTATCTTACGTTTAACTTTATATTCTCCACGAATAATGATGAATTTACTTACTTACTTATTTACTCCTTCTATAATACCTAGTAATACTACATAAGAATGGGAGTTTGACCGTAGACTATGTGACACGAAGGATCCTTTAAGTCCTTTATCCTTTATTTAAGTCTCTTCCTCAAACTCACTCCTCTCTAGACAAGTCTTTCGTTCTTCCGAAGAGTTTGAAGTTTGACGAATACCCATTGGACCCCTAGTGTCTCAGAATAAGTCACCCAGACCCACCTCCGATTCTGGGACATAGATATTGTTCGAGGGTACACTACGACTACGATGACTAGGATTCTCAGATGATTAGGATCCTCAGATGGTTCATGGGTCTGAAACATCCAAAACCGTCTCCAAGTACCTCTTCGTCACTTCCGACGAAGACAGGTAACGGGTTGAGGTATCCCCGGTGACTATGTCGAGTGTACTAAGGACGTGACAAGAAGGTAGTCTTGTGGTAGTCGACGACAATGATTTTCTTGAAGAGAAGATATGCGACCCTACGTAGTCAGTGGGACCCAGGTCCTTTTTCATCAACGGTGATAGAAACAAAGGAGTGGAGCCCGGAGTATAAAGAAGGTATTTCCCTAACTTATGTGACACTTATTTATATGGGACATCGAAAGAGGTAAGTTTCAACTAGACAGAGTAGAGACTCGGTATCCTACGAAACAAGGTAAAAATACTACGCGTAGTGTGGAATAGAACTAGAGGTGGGAGGTGACCTAACATGTCTCCCTTAATAAAGGTTCGGGGTAACGGATCTTATTTTGGGAAGCGTTCCTCAAGTACTAGGAAGAGGTGTGTCACGACAGGTGAAGGGAGAGGTCCGAAAGGGTGTCAACAACAAGAAGTGTGGGATAAGAGTCAGCGTCCCACTAGAAGGGGTAAAAGATTATATCTGACAAACATGAAGGAGGTATCTTCCCGAAAGGGCAATAAACGTATAGGACCTTAGGACAAGTAAGTGGTTCGGGGTTCAGTTTACAGTCGGGAAGGATCTTAACTAGACAGAAGCCCTAGAGTATCGTAAAAGAAAAAAAGCCGGTGAAACAAAAAAATTGACTTACTATAAACGAAGTGTCTTAAAACACCAAAAGACAGTATGTAGTTGTTTTTAGTCAGTATCCACGTGGGTTGAGGGGAGGGAGGACTTGGAGGGAGAGTAGAGGGAGGGGTGGGGTGGGAAGACCTAACAGTGTCTCGGGGACAAACTCAGGGGACTCAGTATGGATCTCGGACAATATTTCTCACTCCATTCAGTCTTTCTTTTTATATACATAGTATATGACTACGTGTATGGACCTTAGATTTTTCTACCATGACTACTTAAATAAAAGTCCCGTCGTTACCTCTTTGTCTGTATCTTATGTCTGGAGTCCTGTGTTCTCCTCCCCTCCTCCCTCTCCCACTCTACATACCTCTACCATTGTACCTTTAAATATTATGGTATACACTCTGTCGGTCATCCCTAAACGACACACTGAGTCTCTTGGATGTCGTGAAAATGTGTCACTCTGAACCTTAGTGATTACCAACTACAAACCTCCCTTGTATCAAATTTGGTGAAGAGATTGAAACACCAACCTTCAACTCTTGGTCTCTCCTTCACACTGATCGACTTTTAATTCGTTGGTCAATCACCGTTTCCCGTGTGATTTGATTTGGGTCCTCTCACGAGAAAGGAGATGTACCAAGGAGACGATGTTTCTGTACACGTAAAAACACAGTGGTTGTTCTGACTCAAGGAATTTTCGTTTCGGGTCCACCGGTCGCACCACGGACCATAAGTTGGCTACGAGTTACTTACCAACAGTTTAACCTACAGATAGTTTAGGGGACTGTTTATTTATAGTGGAGGTGTTTAAGTAAATATGGGGTCTCTTCACGTATGTACAGGAAGTTAGAGTCTCGAAAAAATTAAATATATATATTAGAGTCATTTTTAGTAACAATACTCTAGGTAGAGAGTCAAACTCTACTTACGACACAAAACAAGTTTTGGACCCACTGGACGTCTATAGAGTTTGTACTGTATTTTGGGTCAGACAACAGGGGTACTTTGGACGAGAGGAAGGACACAAGAGAGAGGAGAAAGGAAGGGAGGAGAGAAGGAAGAGAGGAAGGGATAGAGAAGGAGGGGCGAGGAGGGAAACGGAAGAAGAAGAGGAGGGAAGGGGGAAGAAGAAGACGAAAAGGAAACAGAAGACAGACGGGGAGCGAGAGACACAAAAGGTAGCAGAAGAAAAGGATCAACATCTATCGTGATAGATTAGTGGGTTCTGTCTTCTACGTATCGGAAGAGACTCAGAGATGTAGCTTAACCAGTGGGTTCGGTCAAGTCAGTTGACAGAAAGAAACCTGTGTGGTGTGTCGTACGTCCTAGGATCCGGGGACTACTACTTAGTCTAGACCCCCCGGTACGTTATCTTCGTACCTCAGAATTAGTGACCTGGTGGTACCTTGAGGACCAGTTGAAATAAAAACTTGACAGAGGGTTTAGTGTAGAAGGAAATCACAGGTGGGGATGACGGAATCATGTGCGGGAACAGTGGACGGTGGTCCTGACGTATCATAAGAGTGTTCACGAAAGAGGTGAAGGTCTAAGGGAGGAACGTGTCGGTGAGGGTTGTCTACACGGTCCTACGGGAGGGTTGTCTTAATGATCATACTAGAAAGATTTTGGGTCGAGGTGAATGATGAGACGAACTTTAGGAAGTCAATAAGTCTCAAGTCGGAGGTAGTACCCCATATTCCGAGAAGGACTGGATCTAGGTTGAATGTAAATGTCGAGATCGAGGGTTATAGAGGAAATTGTCTGTTCTTGGGAATGGTACATAAGGACGGTGTGTTTGAAGAAAGGTAAAGGATGTGTGTGGTGGAAGAAAGTTCATCGGTACTGCAAAAAAAGGAAAAAAAAGGATAGTTTTAGTGAGTAGGAAGTTGTGGATTAAGTTTACAGTGGTGAGTCACTCCGGAGTAAAGAGAGTTACCCAAAGGTATTGGATACAAAGAATGTGAAGAATGTTTTCACATACACACACACACACACACGTACGCGTGTGCGCGTGCGTATATGAAGAGAGGGATCTGATGAATTTTGGATAGATCTCAACTCACAATGTCGATCAAGATCAAATATTGGGAGGGTAGTGGGAGTATAGTCGGAGTCGTGTGTTGTGGCCCGGACCACTTAGTATCTCTGAGTTAAATATCACTTATTTACTTACGCGTTGTCATAACTTGACTGAAAGGGATAAAAGGAGTCTTATTGTGGATTTCGCAGTTTCAACTCGAGTTTTCAACTATCGTTGAGTGTACACGACGTCTCCTTGAAAACTGTGTTAGGGTGTCCTAACTGAGTCTTCACCGACGTACTGAGAACTCGTGGAGGGACCGAAGAGTGTGGAGGAGATAGTCGACAACCAGTCTCAAGCAACTTTACCCACTAACCCCTCCTCTACCACCAACCACCCCTCATTACCCGTAAAATGAAAGGGAGGGGTGAGGTAGGTCCTCTTCTGTCTTGAGGTGGGGAGTAGAGTGGTGAGTTCCTCTTGACAACTAGGAACCCGTCTTTCGTCTCGGGTTACTTTCTCGCAAATTCTCTAGAACTGTACTCACGGGGCCCCGAACCCCTACAATCTCTCTTGTGAAATAAAGAGTGAGAACATCAAAGGAGAGTACCCTTCTCTCAAGATAATCGTAGTGTGAAGACCGGAGGTCATCAAAATCTTCCTATCGTATCAGGTCGGGAAGAAAAAAGTACCGGTTCTCGTTGGGTGTCCTAACGTACAAGGAGAGACAAGATTCTTAATTTCTAAAATTTTAAATTTTTTTTATTTTTTAAATTTTTTTTTCTAACAATCTTTTGATTTTTTTTATTTTTTTATTTTTTATTTATTTAAGATTTCCCAGACGGAGATGTACCCTATGACTGTCAAAGTGTCCGTATTGGGACTGGAGTCACAAACGCGTCCTCCGAAGTTTGGAACTCTTCGTTTTATCTCTTAAGTCCCCTCGGTTTACGTGTCGTTCTCTACTCCAAAGACAAGGTCCGTCCCGTCTGTCGAGATACGAAACCACCACAAATGGTCTATATCTGGTACACCCAAAGAAAATGACAAAAAAAAAAAAAAAAANAAAAAAAAAAAAAAAATTACTGTTACAAACCTCGACTCAACCGAAAACCCCCGACTTGAACTCTCTCCTCGAGATTCGGAGTCTGACGCAACAAACCACCGTCCAGTGATCTTGAACCCGTTTCAAAACTGGTTCCCGACATCCCGACCCCCACACGTGTAACTGGTAATTCGATACCACTCGTTCACGTGTCTGAGAAGACCAACGTCACCGGGGTCTGTATCGAACGTGACAAGGACACCAACACTTAAGTCCGTCGACGAAGACGACCAGTTTCCAAGGTCAAAGAAGACCGTGAGCCCCCGTCTTGGAGAGAGTATGTGTACGGCACTTGGAAGGGAGATATCAGATTCCGAGGGTTAGTCCGACTTCACGTTTACACGTCTCTTCAACTAAGACTGTTACCGTATAACCTTCGTTACCTTTATAAAACGAGGAAAAGAGGAGAGATGTCAGGGGACGGATTTACGTGGTGAGTCTCTACGTTTCGAAATAAATGTATTGAAGAAACTCCCGAGGAACTCACTTTTTCGTTAACTAAACAACGTTTTGACACCGTCCAAACCCCACGTACGTACGTTCGACGAAGTCAGCATAGGTTAAGAAACGGTGGGATACCTGACATCGGTCGGTCCGAGGAGACAGATACCCTAAGAGATCCGTTCTTATGATTTCACCCAACGGTACGGGAAGAGGTCCCCTAGAAGGGTTGGATTCCTAGCTTGGACAGCGAATCCAGACGTAACCGTTCGTCCAAAACAAAAACTCAAAAATTTTTGGGTGATCGCGGTGGATCACCGTGGAGACTCGGTGTTCCCCTCGGGGTTCAATCCCGACGACGACGACGACGATTCAACGAAGTCAGCACAGGCTGAGACACGCTGGGGTATCTGCCGTCCGGTGGTCCGAGGGGGTAAGGACCCTAAGAGGTCCGTTCTTGTGACCTCACCCAACGGTAACGGAAGAGGTTACGTACCTTCACCTTTCACTTTCACTTCAGCGAGTCAGCACAGGCTGAGGATCGCTGGGGTACCTGACATCGGGTGGTCCGAGGAGGCAGGTACCCTAAACGATGTGTTAGAATTTACACAAGAAAGGGTCAGAGAGAGGATAGGGAAGAGGGAGAACGAGGGGACTCTAATATGAGTGGGTATCACACAATCGAGTGCTCGAACACGAAGTCCGATAGAAGATCTACTTTCAGTTCCCAGGTCGTTTCGATCGTCGGACTTTTTCCCCGAGTAAAAAGGAAGTTGTCTTGCCAAAAAGACTTGTCGATACCGACACCGGTTCGAAGTCGGTATTTTGTCTTATACAAGTAAGTTCCGGAAACCACATAACTTTCGGTCCCGTCAGAAAAGACGAAAGTTACGTTACCGTCGATAAAGGTACACACAGTGTCTCGAAACGTTCGACAAGTTGTAATCCCGGAACGGTTCTATCCGTCCCGACCCAGACGACTAGATTGGCGTCTACTCGTAAAACTGTTCCTGTGGTTTGTGATCTCTGTACTCGGACTTGACGTCGGGACGCGACGGAATGTCTCGTGTTCCCTCCTGTGAACAGAGGTGATGTCCTGAAGTTTCTTATGTTTCTGTCCTGTTCCCCTTACGTAGGGACCCTCGGTCCCAAAATCCGGGCCGACGTTTAACTCTCTGCTGTTGTCGTTCTTGTTGAGTCCTGATTTCCTTTTCTAGACGAGTCACAGAGACTAAAACCCCGGTGTCTGGGTTGTTTCAAGTATGAGTCACGTCGAGACTCTTCCACCACGATGGTCCGAGATTTTTCCTTTAAAATTTTAAGAAGTTACCTCTTCTTTCTACAGAGGATCCACTTAAAGATGGGGAAAGGGTCCTACCACTTAAGTATCAACGTTTGTTTAGCCTTGCGTACATTCTTAATTTCTAAAATTTTAAATTTTTTTTTTTTTTTTTTTCTAAAGGAGGTAAAATCAAAACACCATCTAGTGTTTAATATCTGAGATTTGAAATATCTCTAAATTAAGACCACTTAGAAAAGGTAGATGGGAGGTACTAAGTCTGTGGTCAGAGAAACCGTTACGATTTTCGATCTGGGAACCCTGGGTTAATACAACCCTATTTACAAAATAATCGAACTATAATCGAAGAAAAGATTTCAGTCATTCACATCCCAGTCACGATACTATAAGACTGTACAGGATAATTGAGAGACCTAAGAAAATTTATCACACAAACAAGTGAGACCGACGATATTGTTTTTATGGTATCTGTCATCGAATACTTGTCGTCTTTAAATAAAGAATCCCACGATCTTAGACACTTTAGGTGTTGGTTCCACGACCGTCTAAATCATAGACCACTTGCAAACGAAAAACCATGAATTTATACAGAAGTGTACCGTCTTTCCCATTTTTCTCGAGGGACCCTAGAAAAGTATTCCCGTAATTAGGGGAAGTAGTCCCAGAAACGGACGTACCGGATGAGTGGATGGTTTCCGGGAGTGGAGAATTATGATAATATAACTCCTAATCCAAAGTTGTATATTTAAACTTCCCCAGTGTTCGTAAGTCATATATCGTTTAACATTCCATGTATTAGATACTCAAACGGAAACCTATTAACCTCGTACTTTTTATTATAATCATCATTATTCACTATTGTGTAATTCGAAATTTTCTTATATACTCTATTAATAAGAGTTTCCCTTTTTTCTCGTCCATTTTCAAGAATAAATGTCTCCTGTTGTTTATTATTTACATCTTTTTTACGACTGTAATCCTTTAGTGGTGAAACGTTAGGGTACCATCGTTATCTGAGTCCGTTCCTAGTGGGTACCTACAATTTTAGTGACCTACTCTCCAACAATCCTTTTTTCTCTAGGTGTACCAGAGTTAAGTAGAGATAGGTGTCATGAACGAATAGTTTTCCCTTTAAAATGGAAACGTTACCTCTCTAGACCGTCCCGGTCAAAAGTGATTCCCTAGTTTACACCGTAGTGATCATTACCCCCTGGGACCCACTAGAGATTACACCACATTACCCCTCAGGTCAGAGGGAAAGTGTCTCGACAATAGTTTCTTCGACTGGCTCTTGGATGTACTCCTCTGTTTAAGTCTTGCACCCGGTAAGACTCCCTCTAAGGAGTTTTGACGGTCACAGTGTTTTCTACTCTTGTTTTATCGTCACTCTGGTTCCCTCTGACCTCTCTGTACTGTTGGAGTATCCTCGGAACTGACCTAGGACCTAGGGGTTTTTCGGCATCGTCTCTAATCCCCTTTAACTTATACCCGATATGCAATAACTATTATAACTTAGTTATTGGATCATAATAACATATTTATAAAATTTTATATAAAACTTACGAAAGTTTACTAAGTACACTTTCTTTCTTTCTCGTGTTTACACCGTTTTTTGAATTAACCACTTACGTCCCTCCCGTATGTCTAAACGTAACATGATCAGAGAAAAGGTCGAAAAGACCCCAAACTTTTGAAAATTTTATTTAGTCCAACCCTTCTTCGTGAAGTCTGTGAACCGTAGTTTGACTATCCACGGGACTCCACGACTCTCTTGAGTGGGTCGGGACACACGGTAGTAAAGGGTGATGACCCCAGCACTCTTAGGACAAACCGAGTCCATGACTCTGTGCAACCGGTTCCTATTTCGGTGTATCCTGTGGTCGAAAGAGTAAATTTTATAAAATAAAATCTTAGGAATTCTTAAATTAAAAACTTGACGGAAAGAAAGAACTTGTAAAGGATTACCCTACCTCAAACAAAAGTTGTAGTCTCATAGAAACACAACCGTACAATACTGACCTCTTCATTTATAGTGGTCTGAAGTGACGTCTTGGAGACTATCTACCAATCCTTTATATCTACTTTATTGATCACTACCCATTATCTCTTCTTTGAGAGTCGAAGTCCACGTGACACTCGACCTCACCTGAAAACAATCAGTGACAAGACTGGGTAAAACCTCGAGAGATATTTTGGGGTTGAAGGGTGGAGACAAGGGTTCTCAGATGTGTCTCTGCCTTATAAAACAAAACCCCCATGTCAGAGTGTATCTACCCTAGTCATCTAAAAAAAGACAACGGGTGTGAACATTGACTGGTGTCCGAATTATCTATTGTTGTCACTCGACTTGTTTTTAGATCCCTCGAAATTCTAAAAGAGATTTGTGAGGGATAAGAAGGGGTCAATCACCTACTACCGGTAAACAGGTGTGCAGAAGTGACTGTTCAGATCAGATAGGTTTAAGATCCGTACCCTAAATAAGGGATTAAATAAGGAGAGATGGGTCCTGGTCACACTCGGACATTAGATCCATTCACACAGAAGAGACTCCCGTCTTTGAAAGGAAGTCCGCCGGACAGAGTTCAAGGTCGGACCCCTCTCCATCAATCGGTGGGGTAAACCAAGAGTACCAAGAAGTCGAAATAATTATTAACGTAATTCCAAGAGGTCTCTTTGTCTCGGTCATCATCTAGATAGATGATAGATAGATAGATAGATAGATCTTCTCCCTAACTAAATAATATTCCTCAACCGAGTACGTTAGTACCTCCGACTGTTCAGGGGTCAAACGGTTCACGTTTAGACCCCTTGGTCTTCTCGACTACCACATTAAGGTCAGGGTTGTGGTTTTCCAATCTCTGGATCCTTCTCGGTTATAAAGTTAAACTCAGGTCTTGACCTCTTTTCACCTACAGGGACGATCAGTCCGTCCTCTTTAAGAGCGAGAGAACCTTCTCTCCGTCGGAAAAAACAAGAAAGGTCGAAAGTTGACTAACTACTCCAGGTGGGTATAATTCTTCCCGTCAGACGAAATGAGTCAACCGGTTAAGTTTACGATTAGAGTAAGTTTTTGTGGAAGTGTCTGTATGGATCTTGTCATAAACATGTTGGCAGATCCGTGGTGTACCGAGTTAGTTCAACATATATTTTAAATAGTAGTAGTTGTATTTTCACTAGATGTCCGATGTTATATACAAAACCAAAAGAAGAATTAACCAAGTCTTGAGACTGTTCCTTCTCATCACAAAGAAACCCCCACCTCACACCCCTATAGGAGTTTCTCCTCTCCATGGACGGACCGGAGGGAATGAAACCACTAATTTCTTACGATTCGTAAAGTTTCTATGTGACCGAAAGAGAAAGACAAAACAGGAAACAGGACAGAGTTCCAGGTAGAAAGAGAAACTGTAGACCGACTGTGTGTTTTAGAGGACTAAATTGAAGATACAGTTGATCTGTTGGAACGACAGAAAGGGGAGAAGACTAGAAGAGACTAGTTATGATGGGTGAGTCGTCTCTAGATTGAGTATTCTTATCAACGCTAAATAACTTCTTAATTATTTATATTCCGTCGTACGATCCCGTAATACGATCTATACCTTCGTTTGATCTACAGGTACCTATTTCTACTCTGTGTATATATGTTACCTTATGATCAGTCTGTATTTTTCTCACTTTATTACGGTAAATGTCATTGTACCTACCAGGATCTCTAATAGTATGATTCACTTCAGTCAGTCTGTTTCTGTTTATATACTATAGTACGAATACACCTGAGATTTTTTTTTACTGTGTTTACTTTAATACATGTTTTGTCTTTATCTACGTGTCTGTATCTTTTGTTTGAATACCAATGATTTCCCCTTTCCCGTACCCCCTTCCTATTTAATCCTTTAACCTTATTTGTATATGTATGATGATATATATTTTATCTATTGGTTGTTCCTAGATGATATGTTGTGTCCTTTTATATAAGTTATATAACATGATTCGATATTCCCTTTTGTTAGACTTTTTCTTATATATACATACTGGCTTACCTAAGAGGTCTGTACTTATGACCTCACTCGACGGTACGGGAGGCGGTCCCCTAGAAGGGTTGGGTTCCTAGCTTGGGCGCAACGAATACAGAGGACGTAACGTCCGTCTAAGAAATGGTGATCGTGGTGGACCCTTCGGGGAATGTATATTATATATTGACTTATATATATGTATATATATACATATATATATATATATGTGTGTGTGTGTATATATAATATATTGACTTAGTGAAACGACATGTGGACTTTGATTGTGTTGTAACATTTAGTTGATATGAAGTTAATGTAAAAATTTTATTTATTTATCTATTTATGTAAAATCGGTAATTTTTTTTCTCTCGTACGTGATCATTCAACCTCGATCGTCGAAGTACTGAGAAGTCACGTATGAGAAGCGGAGAAGTGGGTCCCAGGAATCTCCCGAAGTACTTAGTACTGTGGACCTCAGTCTCCGGACCGAGGACACACCAGAGGATGACGATTGATAGGTCGGAGAGGAACGAGACAAAGGGAGTGGATATTTTGTCTTTTTTATTGTTGTCGACGAACCGACACAATAAATAACTTTCTCTATTACAAACATATTTGTAGCACGTCCACAAGAGTCTCGTCCACCACTCCATGGACACAAGTAATGTTTCAAACGTAATGATAGACAAACGACAATAACCAGGGATGAGGTAGTAATGTCACTTCGTCGACGACTTGACGGTTTTTCTATGAGGTCTTCTTCTCTCACCTTTTTTAAACAATCGGGAAAATTACACTTTCCTTACCCTATTAATCTACCCTTCACAGTCTTATGCACGGAAATCATAAAGTCCCTGACTGGATACATTAAACCCAAAATAGGCTAGTAAATCGTCTCTTTATTTTCGTTCCCCCACTAAAACGATCTATATGAGAGGGTCCAGAGAATCACTGTTTTCTAGTACAGCAAACGAATGTTTTCTCGAAACTTATTTAAGATTAAGGATCCCGGTCCCGGGTCTTATAGGACATCGAAATCCAAACGACCATGGTCCATCGACTTCTCTAGTTTCCGACCATACTTTCTCTCTTTTACTCTCACGAACCCAACTACCCATAAAGTTCCGAAAAAGAGGTACGAGGTCGAGAGTCGTAGGGAAAGAAGGACTGGTAATGGTAAGAGTAAGCGTAGAGAGGACACGAACAAGGTGTGAAGACTTGGACGGACAGGAGAATTCAGAAGTTTACCTCTTAGTGTCACGTTCGGGTTACCTATCCAGACCAGGTCTCAACTGGTACACCGGTACAGTTACTCTGACACACTCTTAATCTTCTTCTCTACTTTCTTATTACAACTTTCCTTCTATAGGGAGTGAGTGGGAGGAAGAGAACCAGGTCCGATGGGAGAGAGGTAGTTCCTGTGTAATGTCACGGAACCGTTTTTATCTTATTCAAGATACACACCCCCGTCCTCCTCTTCTTGAAGACACGGGTCTTGGTACCTCATTGTCCCCACATCTCTTCCAGTCCCTTACCGAACCCCCTGGGTCGTCCTGGTCCCTAAGGTCCCGACACTGAGTCCTAAACTCCTCACACTTTCTGGTCCCCCTCCAGTCAGATTAATAGTTTAGAATATAAATCTCCTCTTGAACTTCCAGTAGGTGAAAATTATGAAAAGAGTACGAACTAAGGGAGGTGTAATAGGAAGGACTCTGTGGTGGGTCGGATACTACCTTATATAGTTCCATGTCCTTCGACTCGTGAAGTGTACCAGACTTTAATGTCTTCCAACCTCCACCTCCCTTCGGAACTTTGGTTGACCTGGTCACTTACAACACCACCTTTTAGGAGTACGACGGACAATTGGAACGTGAGACCTTCGGTGGAAGGACATTGACAGTGGAAATTCCTCTAAGACGAGGAACCTGAATAATTGATCTAACGAAGGAGGTCCCCAGTGGAAGTTTGTCGACCCGACCACCTCGTGTGGTCACACCCTCTTGGGGTCAAGAGGAGTGACGGTAAGAAAGTGATCAAGTGGTTTAAATTAAAACACGGATGTTGACTCAGACCGTCGTGTGATCCGTGAACCTTATGTAGTCACTTGTGTTATCTAGTTCTGACACGGAAGTTCTTCGACTGTTGGATCGACTCCTTTTCTATACTTTGTTGTTTGTACTATTATTCATTGTCTACATCATTAAATCTCCCACCGTACACGGTACCTCTTTCTTCTACATCTCGTCTCATTCCTCCTAGTCCTCACCGGTCGTCCGGTGTCAAAATTCATCCCACCAGTTCCTTTAGGAGTGACTTTTCCACTGTAGACTTGTTTCCGTCCTATTCAAGTGACCTGTCGATTATCCGGAAGTTCCATCCTCCTAGGAACCTTCTCCGGGATCCGACGTTCGGTCATAATATAGACTGTTCAAACTCTTATCTACCGTCCCTTGTTACCACCTCCACCCTTCTGGTCAATCCTCCGATGAAATGCCAGGTCCACTCTCCACTACTATCGCACTACCGAGTCTCTTCCCCCTCCCCACTAGTCTTCCCAACCCTATGACCTACATAAAACCTGTGTCTCACGTGTCCTAAAGGACTATCACATCTACATCTTATACTTTCTCTTTTTTTTTAGTTGTACTGATACTTTATCAACTGGACTCGTTGTTCTTCCTACTGTTCAGTCAGGACTCGACCTCTTACCACCTTCACTTTGTTCAAACCCCCTTTTCTAGTCCTCAAATCAAAACTTGTTCAACGTAGACTCTACACATAACGTACACATTCACCTCTACAGTTTATCAGTCCCTACCCTCAGACCCTACCTTTCTCTCCAGACCTCTGTCTGTACACTCTCAGAAACCGTATTTCTGTCGTGTTCTGGTAGTTCCCTCACGGGTCACTGTCCCTCGAGAAAGTACTGGTGAAGTCTTTAAGTGAAACCACCGGACGGTACAAAATCCTACCAGTTTACCAGTTACTCGTGTTGTTAAATGAGGAGGGAAAGAGATTTAGGTGGTTTTATAATTAGAAATAGTAAATAACCACTGACAGGATTGCCAAACGTACATAATAGAAGTCAAGTCAGCGAGTCAGTACAGGTTAAGAAACGTTTGGGTACCTGACGTCGTATGGTCCGAAGAGACAGGTAGTGGTTGAGGGCCTCGAATAAGTTTGAGTCCAGGTAACTCAGCCACTAGGGTATGTTGTTAGAGTAGGAAACAACAGGACAAGAGAAGGACGGAAGTTACAAAGGGTCGTAGTCCCAGAAAAGGTTACCTCAGTCAAGAAGTGTAGTCCACCGGTTTCATAACCTCAAAGTCGAAGTTTCAGTCAAGAAGGTTACTTGTAAGTCCTGACTAAAGGAAATCCTAACTGACCAAACTAGAGGAACGTCAGGTTCCCTGAGAGTTCTCAGAAGAGGTCCCCCGCCGGATTCTACCGTCTCCTTATCCTGTCCCTCTGCTTAAAGAGTGGGTGTTTAAGTAGTTTTCTTGTAAATTTGCGACTCATTTAAGATGTTTTGTTGAAAACTTACGACCGTCCCCTGTAGTCCGTGAGTCTTTTCGTCGGGTAACAGAAGTTTTCCTCCATCCTTTTTATATTTTCTATTTTTTTCTCTGTTTTCTCTATCCCTGCCTCGAGGTAGGGTCCTTCCCTCAGAATTTTTCTCTCTTCAAAGGTTTGTGGTCCTTTGTGAGAGTGACGACTCAGACACCGATCGGAACCTTCGTGTCTCCCGTTGTATTGTCCCTCCTTTTTATTTATTTATTATTTTTGGGTGTCTAATACTCGGGTTGCCATTGAGGAGGTCGCCGCTTCGTCGCGTCTACGGACGTAGACGGTGATCGTTCGCCCCCGACCCGTCCCTCCGCGCCCGACGTAACGAATGTCATTCCTGACCTGGACTTACTGGGCTCCCGTTAGTCTCACTTGATTGACCCGATCGTTTGGTCTGACATCCTATCGATGATGCGCTTTTCGGGATTGGATTCTGTGACGGTCCTGGCGTGTATCTTGTTTCCTGACTTGTCTTGATCGGTCGACGTCTGGTAGGGGGAAGTCACTGTCCGTCGGTCTCGGTCTTCCCCCGTTAACGTCGGGGTCTCTCTGTAATAGATGGTTTGACGTTCGTCCGAAGAAACGATTGATTCTGAAGAAATCCAAGACCTGTCAGTTGTAGCCGGACTCTTCCACACGACCAACATGTTTGGCTTTTGGCTCGTCGTCCCTGTCCCCTTCGCCATTCAGCGTCGCTGGGGCGAGTGGTTTGTAGAGTAGTGAACTCGACGAGCCTGGACCCTTCCCGTGTTTTGCGTCCGGGTTACCTCAGACACGGAGACTCCTGATGGTCTCACGGACTTGGACTCGCCGAATCTGGACCCTCCACGTGTGTCGGGTCCCTGTCGGAGCCTACCAAGGACCGTCTCGTTGGATCTCAGACTCGTCACACCCGTCCCTCCCGTGTGCACGACACTCGCTCCCGTCCGGGTCACACCGACTCCGTGACGCTCGTGTGCGGTCACAATAAACAAACGTCGTAGGGAGGGAGGGGTGTCGCGCTGACTTGTTCACTCGGATTTTCCTCACAGGTGGTGACGGGTGGAACACAGTCCCGTCTTTAGTCTGTGACTTCTCTGGTCGTTTGTCTTCTTCGATTTTGTCTCCCTTAGCGGAACCTTCACTGTCCACGTTATCTAATTTTGGGACATCAATCATGGCTGATGTATCCTTCCCCGGATATCTAGCACTCTTTATATTCGACCTGGTTCCGTGATAGGCTTTTACTTGACTGGGGTGTGACGGGTGTTGTTGTGGTCTCTTTCAGGATCTATATAAAAAATGATAAAAATCCTAGAAAAAAATTTTTTTTAAAATTAAAAATTCAGAAGATAATGAGGAAATTAAAAGTAAAAATATTGGATGATAATGAAAAGTTTTTTTTTTCTGGGATAAAAAATTTCGTTTGAAGTATATACATATATAAATTATTAAAAACACTGAGAAAAAAAGAAGAAGAAGAAGAAAAGAAATTATCACGTAAAAACTTTTATGTTGGAGCTGAGATCTAAAAATTAGAAAAGAGAAACCATAAACAATAGTTAAAACATGGAAATTCTTGGGTTAGAAGTCATAGGTAAAAATGAACCCTCACTCTAATGACCGAACTGACGAGAGAGGGAGAAACCTGAGAGGAAAAAGAGGTGGTCCATCGGAGACAGAGGAGGGAGGGGGAAGAGAAGAGATGGGTTGAGACACTTAGAGACACGCAAGGTCTACCACCTCTTGTGAATCCCTTGACTAATGACCGACCTAGAGAGAGAGAAGAAAACTAAGGGGAGAAATAGGAGGACCGGTGAAGACAGAGGAAAGAGGGAGAAGAGAAGAGACATATTAAGACACTTGTAGAGACTCGTCAGGTCTGACCTCACGTATATTCCTTCACTAATGACCGCTCGAACGACAGAGGAGAAAACTAAGGTGGGGTAGAGTAAGCCCAATGGAGATTGAGGGAGGAGGGAGAAGAGAAGAGGTACATTGAGACACTTGGAGAGACCCACAGGAAGTGACACCTCTTTGAAAAGTAGAAATTGGATCTACAAAATAGTTACCACGACTTATCTTCTCTTCAGAACTCTGATGACATTTTTATTCTGACTTTTGGTCTTCGTCCTCCGAATTCAGGTTTGGGACTCTTGTAGTCTCTTGAGGACTGAGGTCCCTTGTTATTAACTATCCTCGAGTAACTTGCGGAGGTATGGATGTGACTTTGGTTCGTGGTGGGTTCCCGTTTGTTCAAGGTCTCGTTCTGTATGGTGCGTTTAAGACGACGTTGTGTCCTTGTGTCGGGACTCGAACTTATATGTCCGACGGGTTTCAATGGGGCTTTGGTAACTGTAGAGTATTGAGTAATAACCTGTGAAGTAGCGTGAGGTCTCTCTTTAGGTCGAGGTGGGTGGTCTTGTGACTGTGTTCGAAGGGATTGGTCCTTTGGAACTGTTCGGTGGGCATGTTGGGGTGGGTGTCACTCCTTTGAGGTGTTATTTCTCTTGAGGTGTTATTTCTCTTGAGGTGTTTGACGGTCTTATGTCTTTCCGGTGGGGTTTGAGTCGTTATATTTGTTCTACTTCTCTGTCTCCTTATAGGTCGTCCATTTTCTTGTCCTCTTTAAGGGTGGTTTGGTTTGTTTTCTCCTTCTCCATCCCTTAGATGGACTCTTTCTTAAGGCTTATAACTATCATTTACCATTGTCCTAGTATGAATAGTTATTAATGGAATTTGCATTTACCTAACTTACGGGGTTGGTTTTCTGTTTCTGACCGACTTACCTATGTTTTTGTTCTGGGGATATATACGACGGATGTTCTCTGGGTGGAGTTTTGTTCCCTGTGTATATCTAACTTTCACCTCCCGACCTTTTTCTATAAGGTACGTTTATCTCTAGTTTTCTTTCATTCTCATCGTTATGAGTATAGTCTATTTGATCTGAAATTTTGTTTCCGACACTTTTCTCTGTTTCTTCCGGTGATGTATTAGTAGTTTCCTAGTTAGGTTCTTCTTCTATATTGTTAATATTTATATATACGTGGGTTGTATCCTCGTGGCGTTATACATTCTGTTTACGATTGTTCATATTTTCCCCTTTAATTTTATTGTGTTATTATCACCTTCTGAAATTATGGGGTGAGTGTGGATATCTATCTAGTTGATTTGTCTTTTAATTGTTCCTTTGTGTTTGAAATTTACCATGTTATCTGGTCAATCTGGATTAACTATAGATATCCTGTAAAGTGGGGTTTTGTTACTTAAAGTGGAAAAAGAGTTCGCGTGTACCTTGGAAGAGGTCCTATCTAGTGTAGAACCCGGTATTTTGATCGGAACCATTTAAGTTTTTTTAACTTTAGTAAGGTTCGTAGAAAAGACTGGTGTTACGTCATTCTAATCTAGAGTTAATGTCCTCTTCTTGATAATTTTTAAGGTTGTATACCTCCGACTTGTTGTTGTTTAGTGTCTTCTTTAGTTTTTTCTTTAGTTTTATACGCATCTTTCCTTACTTTTAATTTCGTGTTGTTAGGTTTTGGACACCCTGTGATATTTTCGTCACGATTCTCCTTTCAACTATCTGTATGTCCGTATGGAGTTCTTTGTTCTTTTTTCAGTTTATTTTATTGGATTGAGATGTGGATTTTGTTGATCTTTTCCTTCTTTACTTCTTGGGGTCCCAATCATCTTCCTTTCTTTAGAATTTTTAATCCCGTCTTTATTTACGTTTTCTTTGTTTTCTCTGGTATCGTTTTTAGTTGTTTCGGTTTTCGACCAAGAAACTCTCCTATTTATTTTAACTGTTTGGTAATCGGTCTGAGTAGTTCTTTGTTTCCCTCTTTTTAGTTTAGTTGTTTTAATCTTTACTTTTACCTCTCTAGTGTTGTCTGTTGTGTCTTTATGTTTCCTAGTAGTCTCTGATGATAGTCGTTGATATACGGTTATTTTACCTGTCGCACCTTCTTTACCTGTTTAAGAATCTTTTCACGTTGAAAGGTTTTGACTTGGTCCTTCTTTATCTTTTAGAATTGTCTGGGTAGTGTTCGTACCTTTAACTTTGACATTGGTCTTTAGAAGATCGTTTGGTTTCGGGTTCAGGTCTTCCGAAGTGTCGACTTAAGACGGTTTTTAAATCTCTTCTCGATTGTGGATAGGATGAGTTTGAGAAGGTCTTTTAACGTCTCTTTCCATTTGAAGGTTTGAGTAAAATGCTCCGGTGGTAGTGGGATTATGGTTTTGGACTGTTTCTACGGTGTGTGTGTTTTTTTCTTTTGATGTCCGGTTATAGTGACTACTTGTATCTACGTTTTTAGGAGTTGATTTAAGATCGTGAGTCTTAGGTTGTTGTGTAAATTTTCTAGTATGTGGTACTGGTTCACCCGAAATAGGGTCCCTACGTTCCTAAGAAGTTATAGACGTTTAGTTAGTTACATTATGTGGTGTAATTGTTTAACTTTTTATTTTCGGTATACTAATAGAGTCATCTACGTCTCTTTCGAAAACTGTTTTAAGTTGTAGGTAAATACTATTTTTGGGAGGACTTTCTTCCTTATCTTCCTTGTATGGAGTTGTATTACTTTCGATATATACTGTTTAGGTGTCGTTTGTAATAGAAGTTACCCCTTTTTAACTTTCGTAAAGGGGATTTCAGTCCTTGTTCTGTTCCCACGGGTGAAAGTGATGATGATAAGTTGTATCAAGACCTTCAAAACCGGTGTCGTTAATCTCGTCTTTTTCTTTATTTTTCTTAGGTTTAACCTTTTCTTCATTTTGAGAGTGGTAAACGTCTACTGTACTAGGAGATGTATCTTTTGGGATTTCTGAGGTGGTCTTTTAATGATCTCGATTAGTTACTTATATCATTTCAACGTTCTATATTTTAGTTGTGTGTCTTTAGGGAACGTAAGGATATGTGATTATTACTCTTTCATCTTTTTGTTTAATTCCTTTGTTAAGGTAAGTGGTAACGTTACTTTTCTTATTTTATGAATCCTTATATAGATGGATTTCTTTGATTTCTGGATATATATCTTTTGATATTTTGTGACCACTTTCTTTAGTTTCTCCTGTGATTATCCACCTCTTTATATGGTACAAGTACCTAACCTTCTTAGTCATATCACTTTTACTCATATGATGGGTTTCGTTAGATGTCTAAGTTTCGTTAGGAATAGTTCGATGGTCACCATAGAAAACGTCTCGATCTTGTTTATTAAAGTTCTAAACATACCTTTATGTTTTTTTGGAGATTATCGGTTTCGATAGAACTCTTTCTTTTTACCTTGACCTCCTTAGTTGGACGGACTGAAGTCCGAGATGATGTTTCGGTGTCAGTAGTTCTGTCATACCATGACCGTGTTTCTGTCTGTATATCTAGTGACCTTGTTTTATCTTTCGGGTCTCTATTTAGGTGTGTGGATACCCGTGGAATAGAAACTGTTTCCTCCGTTCTTATATGTTACCTCTTTTCTGTTAGAGAAATTGTTCACCACGACCCTTTTGACCAATTGGTGAACATTTTCTTACTTTGATCTTGTAAAAGATTGTGGTATGTGTTTTTATTTGAGTTTTACCTAATTTCTAGATTTGTATTCTGGTCTTTGATATTTTGAGGATCTCTTGTATCCGTTTTGTGAGAGGCTATATTTAGTGTCGTCCTAGGAGATGCTGGGTGGAGGGTCTTATAACCTTTATTTTAGTTTTTATTTGGTTACCTTGGATTAATTTGAATTTTCGAAGACGTGTTGTTTCCTTTCATATTCGTTCCACTTTTCTGTCGGAAGTCTTACCCTCTCTTATCATCGTTTACTTCGTTGACTGTTTGTTGATTAGAGTTTTTATATGTTCGTTGAGAACGTCGAGTTAAAGTCTTTTTATTTGCTGGGTTAGTTTTTTACCCAGTTTATTGATTTATCTGTAAAGAGGTTTCTTCTGTATGTCTACCGATTGTTTGTGTACTTTTCTACGAGTTGTAGGGAGTAATAGTCTCTTTACGTTTAGTTTTGGTGTTACTCCATGGTAAAGTGTGGTCAGTCTTACCGACATTAGGTTTTCAGATGTTCGTTATTTGCGACCTCTCCCACACCTTTTTTCCCTTGGGAGAATGTGACAACCGCCCTTACGTTTGATCATGTCGGTGATACCTCTTGTCACACCTCTAAGGAATTTGTTGACCTTTATCTTGACGGAATACTGGGTCGTTAGGGTGAAGACCCGTATATGTGGTTCCTTTGGTCTTAACTTTCTCTGTGCACATGGGGTTTTAAGTAACGTCGTGACAAATATTATCGGTCCTGTACCTTCGTTACATCTACAGGTAGTCGTCTACTTACCTATTCTTTCGACACCATGTATATGTGTTACCTCATAATGAGTCGGTAATTTTTCTTAAGTAAACTTAGTCAAGATTACTCCACCTACTTTGACCTCGGATAATATGTTTCACTTCATTCGGTCTTTCTTTTTGTGGTTATGTCATATGATTGTGTATATATACTTTAAATCTTTCTACCATTACTATTGGGACATACACTCTGTCGTTTTCTCTGTGTCTACATATCTTGTCAGAAAAACTGAGACACCCTCTCCCTCTCCCACCCTACTAAACCCTCTTACCGTAACTTTGTACATATTATAGTATACACTTTACTTAACAGTCAGGTCCAAGTTACGTCCTATGTCATACGAACCCCGACCACGTGACCCTACTGGGTCTCCTACCATGCTCCTCCCTCCACCCACTCCCCAAGTCCTACCCCTTGTACACATATGGGTACCGCCTAAATACAACTACATACCGTTTTGGTTATGTTATAACATTTCATTAATCGGAGGTTAATTTTATTTATTTAAATTTTTTTAAAAAATTCTCAGAAGTTGTGGTGTCAAGTTTTCTTCGGTAAGAAGTCGGGAGTCGAAAGAAATATCAGGTTGAGAGTGTAGGTGTATACTGATGATCTTTTTGGTTTCGAAACATAATTGAATCGGGTAGGAATTTATTGGTCACTTCCTCGACTTAATACGGGTTAAATATCTACTACTATTGTTTCGGGACGTGTGTGTCAACAGATTCTGGTGTCTTACTTATTTACTACTTTGGTGCAAAGTCTGAGTCCTTCGGTTGAGAATTGACGATACAATACCCTCATACACGAGGTCGTTTAGATTTGAAACCGTTATTTTTATTTAATTTTCTTCTTTTCGTTAGGTTCTAGGTTCTTTTGTACCCTGAACCCACACGTTACTCTTTTTAGACTTCGACTGTTGTCGTATCGTCGGGATCTTTCGTTAACCAGGTTTCTGTCTCCCAAGACACTTCTATCATAAGTCTTTCGTTCAGTGGAGATGACATGTCTAATATACTTATTCTTTTTCTAGGATCCGTCCAGACTCGATTAAGATCTTCTATTCTACTTCTATATACTAAGAGGTTGTTGTTGTTGTTGATTTTACTGTTAATCCTTGGAATCCCTTTTAGGTCATATTCTTTCAGTACCAAGAAACCTCTTCACAGACAAATCAAGAAACCGGGTAAAAAACTAACCCACTAAATAAAAAGACCATAACTTGACGTACTCGACGAACATATAAAAACTATAATTAAGAAACAGTCAACGAAGTAAACGATAATAAAAGAGGGTAAGACTTCCGACAGAAAAGTGGAACGAATCTCAAAGAAAGCAACACTTTTTAGAAAATTCAAATTAATCCAGGGTAAACAAATAAAAACGAAAATAAAGGTAATGAGACCCTTCACCCAGCATCTCCTAGGACGACACTAAATATAGCCTCTCACAAAACGAATACAAAAGGAGATCCTCAAAATACCATAGACCACAATGTAAATCTACAAATTAGGTAAAACTCATATAAAAACACATACTACAATCTTTCACAAGATCAAAGTAAAAAAATGTTCACCAACTGGTCAAAAGGGTCGTGGTGAACAATTCCTCTAACAGAAAAGAGGTAACATATGAGATCGGAGGAAACATAGAGACCCGAAAGATAAAACAAGGTCACTAGATATACAGACAGAAACACGGTCATGGTATGACAGAACTACTGACACCGAAACATCATCTCGGACTTCAGTCCGTCCAACTAAGGAGGTCAAGGTAAAAAGAAAGAGTTCTATCGAAACCGATAATCTCCATAAAACATAAAGGTATTTTTAACACTTTAATAAACAAGATCAAGACACTTTTTATGACAACCATCGAACTATCCCTAACGTAGCTTAGATATCGAACCAAACCCATCATATGAGTAAAAGTGATATAACTAAGAAGACTAGGTACTTGTAGCATATAAAGAGGTAGCTAAACACAGTAGAAACTAAAGAAAGTTTCTTCTGTATGTCACAATTGTTTGTGTACTTTTCTAAAATTTGTAGTGTGTAATAGTCTCTTTACGTTTAGTTTTGGTGTTACTCCATGGTAGAGTGCGACCAGTCTTATCGATGATAGTTTTACAGATGTTTGTTATTTGCGGTCTCTCCCACACCTCTTTTCCCTTGGGAGAATGTGACAACCACCCTTACCTTTGATCATACCGATGATACTTCTTGTCACACCTCTAAGGAATCTGTTGACCTTTATCTTAACGATATACTGGGTCGTTAGGGTGAAGACCCGTATGTGTGACTCCTGTGGTATTAACTTTCTCTATGCACATAGGGTTACAAACAACGTCGTGACAAATTTTATCGATCCAGTACCTTCGTTGGACCTACAGGCAGTCGTCTGCTTATCTGTTGTTTCGACACCATGTATGTGTGTTACCTTATAATGAGTCCACAATTTTTCTCGTGTAAACTTAGTCAAGATTACTCCACCTCCTTTGACCTCGGATAATATGTCTTACTTCATTCAGTCTTTCTTTTTGTGGTAATATCATATAATCGTGTATATATACCTTAAAATCTTTCTACCATTACTACCGGGATATACACTCTGTCGTTTTCTCTGTGTCTATATTTCTTGTCTGAAAACCTGAGACACCCTCTTCCGCTCCCACCCTACTAAAGTCTCTTGTCGTAACTTTGTAACACTTTATACACTTTACCTAGTGGTCGGGTCCAAACTACGTACTTTGTCCCGTGAGTTTCGGCCACATGACCCTGTTGCGACTCCTTACCCTACCCCTCCCCCTAAGTCCTACCCCGTGTATATATAGGTACCGACTAAGTACAGTTGTGCACCGTTTTTGGTGGTGTTATGACATTTCATTAATCGCAGGTTAATTTTATTTATTTATTTAAAAATTTTTTTCTTTCAGTACCAAGTTTAAACCACGTTTGATTTCACACCCTATTAACTTTTTTACTGTCTCACCTTCATTTCTCCTAAAGTAAATATCCTGTAAGAAACTCACGGGTTCCAAAGTAATGTACAATGAAAAGAAAAAACACCCGATTAGTGCCGTGAACCAAGACGTTACTTATTACAAATGTCTTAGTATTACGGAATTTATGATAAATTTCCCAAAGTCAAAAGTCTTAGTTAGATTTTGTATCTTGTGAATTAATACCAATGAAGTCGTAAATCGATGATATTTGTCCGAGTTATATTTTCACTATCATACCGACTGTTTTTACACCTCCTCCTCTCGTCTCCCTGTATATGTACTTGACTAAAGGAACAAAACACTTTACCTTTTAGTCATCTAAAACAGGTTGCTACTGTGTGGTTCTTTGTCTTCACAGAGTCTGTCATTTCTTAGACGGACGTTACACCCTCTAGACCCAAGCTAGGGACCCACCCCTTCTAGGGGACCTCTTCCTTTACCGTTAGGTGAGACCATGAGAACGGACCTCTTAAGGTACCTGTGTCCTCGGACTACCCGAGGTCAAGTACCCCGACGTTTCTCAGTCTGTGTTGTCTCGCTGATTGTGTGTATATTGGTGACCTTTTGGATCATTGGAATGTTTAGTTCTGGTCGTTCATCTGCCCCGTCTCTCTTTCCTTCGGGAAGATTACGAGATTTAAGGAATAGAAAGGAAGTTCCATCAATTGTCTATAATGAATTTCAACTATTTGGTTCTTAAATGTATAATAATGTGATAAATGTAAACACGCGATTATAGGTCTACTGAGTTTTGTCTTTAATGAGTAAAGTCCCCATTTGTACCTCGTTGTTCCTTCTCTTTGAAATCGGAAAAAAATTTGACTCATAGAAATAATGAGATCAAAATTAGTACTTGTACATAAAAAAAATTGAAAATAAAATACAATCTCAAATCGGCTAATTGTTACAACACCATCAAAGTCCACCTGTCGTTTCCTTGACTCGATATGTATGTGTACATAGGGATGAGAGGGTTTGAGGGGAGGGTAGGTCCGACGGGGTATTTACTCGTCTCAAGGGCCACGATATATTATCCAGGAACAACAAATCGGAAAGATTTATATCGTCACACATGGACAGGTAGGGTTTGAAGGATTGATAGAGAAGGAGGGTAACGAAGGGGAGACCTTTGGTATTCAAGTGCTTGTACATAAACAATGTGTGCTTATACAAATAAATCGTACCTCCACGTAGGTTCATCAATAATGGCCGTTTAACTTTTAAGTTTCATTTCGGCGTCAAGATGGCTCACTGGTGATCTACAGTGACGAGAGACCCGACCACGCTCCAGACCCTCGTCCCAAGGGTCATTGTTAGAGTCCCGAACCTGACCCTTCCTGTCTCCCTCCGTCGTCGACCGTCGGTCACCGAAACGGTCGCCGTCCTCGACCGTAAGACATATATCGGTCGTCACGGAGTCTGTACCCGTCGGAGTCTAATCACCCCTCGTGTGTTGAGGGGACACATTACTCCCAGGAAAACGCCCGTTCCTTAAGTCGGAACGACTATCTCCCTGACCCTAAGTCTCCTTGTTTAACCAGGACAGATTTATGTTGAATACGAGAAAGACAGAGGTGTCGGAGACACGTGTAAGAAGGGTACGTGGGGGATTGTGTGTGTGTGTGTGCGTGTGTGTGCAGTAACGTTTATTCTCGAAATCGTTTTACAACCGTGTCAGACGTGCAGTCCGTTGAACCCAGTATATGACGACCTTAGGAACTTGTTTTTCCCTACCACCCTGAAGTTATGAGTCTGAGTGGTGGTCCTCCTCGAAATGAGTGTAAATCTACTCACACACCTCTAATTCAACAATATTTTTTATTAATCCCATTCTTATTTGTCACTAAACTTTTAAAAGTATCCAACTATGTTTGTTAAGTTATTTGAACAGTTTGAAGGTTTTATGTGTCATAAGTTCCTAAATAAAACTTACGACTTTTCTATCAACATCACAGTTCCCTTACTAAAGTAATAAGAGAAGGTTGTTGTTTTAAAATTCGTTAAAGACCTAAAAATTTTTAATTTTGGATTTGGGTTACATTACTAAAACATTAAACCACTAGTGAAACATCACTAAATCATTAATGAAGGTAAAGAGTTTGTTTGAGACGGGATAAGGGTCGAGAGTGTTTCCTACTTTTTTTATGTGGACTCTGAACCCCGGTACTGAGGGTTGGTAAGAGAGGAAGGAAGGTAACCGTCGACGGGACCCCGGACGTTGGGTACAAAAGTGTTTTCGAGAGTCGTCGATAATTCGGAGTCCAATGTGATAATTCAAAGTCTCCAATGACTTGAAACATGGAACGGATGAAAACATAGGGATCGAATATAAAGGACTCGTTCCATAACCTGGTATTTCTTCCGACTCGTGTCTTCTTAACTACAAAAACTTGACACTATAACCTCTTCTGAGAACTCTCAGGGAACCTGACGTTCCTCTAAGGTGGTCAGTTAGGATTTCCTTTAGTTGGGACTCATAAGTAACCTTCCTGACTACGACTTCGACTTTGAAGTTATGAAACCGGTGGACTACCCTTCTCGGTTGAATAATCTTTTCTGGGACTACGACCCTCTCTAACTTTCGTTCTCTTCTTTCCCTGCTGTCTCCTATTCTACCAACCTACCATAGTGGCTGAGTTACCTGTACTTAAACTCGTTAGAGGTCTTCTACCACTTCCTGTCCCTTCGGACCGTACGACGTCAGGTACCCAAACGTTTCTCAGTCTGTACTGACTTACTAACTTGTTGTTGTTGCTTCATAATTATTTTAGCGGTTTAGTTTCTCCAGGTCCTTATTCGTCCGTGTTCCCTCGACTCAGTCTCAGTCTTAATCCCCTCTCTTTTCAGGTCAATTTTACCGACCCCTTTCGAAATTTCCCTTTCTTTTTGCAATCCGGGACCCGGGACACCTTCCCTTCCCTACCCCCACATCCGTCTAGACCCTAAGGCTGTCCTTCCGACCGCTCTAGTGTCTGTGACGAGTCCGAGAGTTAGGTGTTGTTCTGCCCCTCGGTGTAAGTAATCCAGTGACCGGAGTCTACCTCCGTTAAAAGTCAAAGGTAGGAAGGAAATTCCAGGAACTTTTGGTGATTAAGACACACCACCCACGTGTCCCCGTATCTTTGTCCTGTAGACGTCCCAAGTCCACTGGTTTTCGTTCCGTACACCACCGGCACACCGGTCACCCACTCCGTCCATAGTCCAGAGGTCTCCGTCGAAGTAACAGACGGCACAAAAGATCTTCTCGGTCACTATATTGATTGTTCGTAAGCTCGTAGTCTCGCTCTACAAGGTGTTGTCCTTCACAAGTTACTTTCTCTCCTTCGACCTCCTTTTTGCGTGTAGTTCTTTTATGTATTTTATAGGTTTACTAGTAAATTTTTGACCCGAAGCACAGAGACTTATGGACTGTATGCGACCGTCGTGGGAAGAGTACCCAAGGGTGAAAGGGTCCGAGAGAGTGGAGGTGGACGGAGACAGGTAAGACCATTCTCCCGATAAATTTTTACTTTTTGGTCTTTGGTTTTGATTTTTTTTAATTTCACACTGTAATTTTATAATAGTACACCTGAACTTCTTTGTAAAAGGACGGGAACCGTGTTGATACATTCCCATGTGTTGTGCTTAAGGGTACGTAGGGAAACCCCACTCGAACGATGACAGTGAACTTCTGTCATTGGTAAAAGAGTTCCCCTTTCAGTTGAAAAACTATTAGTCACTGAATGACAGACTTCAGAGTTTTTGAGGGGTGAACCTACGTTTTCCGAGAGTGCCATATATATGTATATGTAATATCTCTTTGTGGATGTGAAGTAAGAAACACTTTTCGATAGAATATTCCGACTGTTAAGTTCATTATTTTACTCAAGAAAGTTTGTTTTTTTATCTTTTTTTTTGGTTGGTTTTGGGGAGTTCTTTTTACTACCCTTCGTCAGAGTCGGACTGTCTACTTGAGTCCTATCGGAGTAAAGGTGGTTCGTCCGTGGTTGTCTCGGTGATTTCCCGACTACCGAAGAGCTACCTCTTTAAAGATGAAAGGGACAGAGTGTTGGTCTGGTAGTGAGGTCAGACCGGTAGATGTATGTTAATGTTTTCCCGGGAACCATTATGACGCCCTTCTACCGACTGATCCTGTATTTATAGTCACTAGTTACAGACATTCTTGTCGTCGAACGGGGTCGTGTACACCTTCTTAAATAGTGGGTTTGTCTGTGTCCGATAAGGTACACCCCGATAATGGTTACAAGGGTACTTGTGAGTCGTTTCCTCGTACGGACATAATTTTCTTTTCCTCTAAAAATTTTTCTGTCTCGTTTCGGTCTTCGTAGGTCTTTCTTTCGAAGACTCATCCCGTTACCGTCTTACCCCTCCATTCCACCGAGTTAAAGAGTGGACTTGACGAGGGACCAGAAACCTGACTGTAGGTGTTTGTATGGTCTTTTAAACTGGAACACGACATACATTTCCTCGACTCTTTGTTAGGTGGACTACTTTCTTTCACATGGTCACGGGTCATGGAAGATCTCTTCCGTACGAACACACAAAGAGAGTCGGTCCCCGTTCTCCACTCTTCTCACTTAAATAAGTAAGTGAACGAAACAGTCGGTACTACTACTTTTCCCAGTTTTCCCAATCTCGAAGGAACTTCGTCCCTTACGCACGATTCAGTGAAGTCAGCCCAGGCTGAGAAACGCTGGGGTGGTCCGAGTGAACAGGTACCCTAAGAGGTCCGTTCTTATGACCTCACCCAACGGTAAGGGAAGAGGTCCTCTAGAAGAGCTGGGTCCCTGACTTCGTCAGAGGACGTAACGTCTGTCCAAGAAATGGTTGACTCGGTGGTTCCTTCGGGTCGTGATGTCCTATCCATGTTGATTATATAAGTACAAGAGTAAAATCTCTTTTCCCTTTGTCTCTGAGTCACTTCAAGTCATGGGACGGACTCAAGTGGGTCAATCCTACACTGGATGGACCCGGAGACGTCTCGGACGTGCCAGTGGTCAGCCAGGTTTTATGTACCCTGGACGTTTTGACGAAGTAGGGGTCCGATTTGTTGGTGGAGGTTAGGAACACCCTGTAGTCTGTGCGGGGGAGTACAGAGGTGTCCCTGGTAGGACGGGGGTGTACCTTTGGGATCCTAACGTGAGTTACGACGGTACGACGGTCCCCGAGGGTTCACTCGGGTTTCCAGTCTGAGGGACTTCTTAAGCTTACATAATACCTTGGGTTGAACCCAGACGAGTGGGTCCGTGTCATTTAGGATAGATGACTGTGACCCAACATGACTTCCTTTCACGTCGGAAATAACTCGGTCTGTTCATCAAGTTCGTCGATTACGAGTTTTTCGGATTGGAAGGGTCACCCAAAGTCCCTCCGTAAAAATTTCTGTTCCACTCCCTCTCCTAAACGTCCTACACACTAGTCGAATACGTGTTAACAGACTGATTCACTACCACTCTATTGTACTACCACAGCTCCCCAATTACCATAGTTAGGCATTCGAGATCATACAGACCTGCGATGATCGAGTACCAGTAGTTCGTCAATTGTAGAAGGTAAAACCACCCCCAAATCGTAGACATTTTGTTGAGTCCTTTAAACGTGGTCCATGATAATAGATTCATGAAGTCTCTCTCCATTTCGTCTCTCATACCCCCTCCCCAGGACGAGCCGAGGTTCAGAGGGTCCCGAGTTCCAGTGAACTAGGGTTCTATTAAGAACAGTTCAGTGTGTGTTAGATGTCTACCAACAAACATCCGTCCTTTGGTTAGTGTCTCTCCTACCAGCCCAGTAACACGTATTGTGCACCTAAAGTCTCGAATCCAATCCATCTAGAAGGTCCCACGTATCGTAGAGGGAGGTTGTCGTGTCTGAGTCCCGGATGTCGTGTCCCGAGTTACCGGTCCTTGGGTTAAGGTTCCTTTCAGTAGTCCCGTAACGACTCTTCCCGATACGCCTTTGAGACACGTCAACTAGAGAAGGGTTAAGACCTCTCGGACGTCGTTACTCTGTCGGTGCGAGGAGAATGACTATCCGCGGAGAAAGTGAATTACTCTTAAGAGAACACGACGGGAGTGAGAGACCAGATTTTCCTGGAACCATCAAGGAAACAAGAAAAAACAAAAGTTGTAAAGAAATCTTGTGTTCAAGAATAGAGTCCTAGGGACATTGAGAGAGGACATATTTATCCTGGAGTCAGTGTCACCGTGAACAATACTTACAGAGTATAGGAAAATTGTGGAGAGACGGGTACTGTAAAGATTTAAATAGTGTAAACGAAATTTGTCGGAATATAGTAACAATAAGAGGAAGGATCGGAAACAATTCCGTACAATCAACTGCCCGGAGTACGAACACAAGAACAGTCAAAAAAAAAGTTATATTTAAATAATTAAAATTAACCTCCGATTAATGAAATGTTATAACATAACCAAAACGGTATGTAGTTGTACTTAGGTGGTGTCTATATGCGCACAAGGGGTGGGACTTGAGGGGAGGTAGGAGGGAGGGGTATGGTAGGGAGACCCAGTAGAGTCACGTGGTCGGGGTTCGTAGGTGATAGTACGTAACTTGGACCTGACCGCTAAGCCAAGTATATACTATAATATGTACAAAGTTACGGTAAGAGGGTTTAGTAGGGTGGGAGAGGGAGAGGGTGTCTCAGGTTTTCTGACAAGATATGTAGACACAGAGAAAACGTCAGAGTGTATGTCCTAATAGTAATGGTAGAAAGATTTAAGGCATATGACCCTAATGAGTCAGTCAGATGACGGGACTGGGGACCCAGAGGTAACCTGTGTAATTTGGTACCGGCGGAAACTGGGAAAGTGTCACTGTTTCCGTATTAAAAAAGGGAACCAGACAAGTGTTAAAACTCGTGTCGAGGAGAAAAGTTTTTCTCGAAATTCTTGGAGGACACATATCCTACTTATTTGTTCTCCAGGATGACATATCGTCTCCCTTGATATAAGTTATAGGATACTATTTGGTATCACTTTTTCTTATACTTTTTCTTATATATGCATATTGACTTAGTGAAACGGGATGTCGTCTTTAATTGTGTTGCAACATTTAGTTCATAGTCAAGTCAAGTCAGTGAGTCAGCACAGGCTGAGAAACGCTGGGGTACTTAGCGTCGTGCGGTCCTGAGGGACAGGTAGTGGTTGAGGGTCTCAAGTGAGTCTGAGTACACGTAACTCAGTCACTACGGTAGGTCGGTGGAGTAGGAGACAGCAGGGGAAGAGGAGGACGGGGGTTAGGGAGGGTCGTAGTCTCAGAAAAGGTCACTCAGTTGAGAAGCGTACTCCACCGGTTTCATGACCTCAAAGTCGAAATCATAGTAAGGAATGTTTCTTTAGGGTCCCGACTACAGGAAGTCTTACCTGACCAACCTAGAGGGACGTCAGGTTCCCTGAGAGTTCTCAGAAGACGTTGTGGTGTCAAGTTTTCGTAGTTAAGAAGCCGCGAGTCGAAAGAAGTGTCAGATTGAGAGTGTAGGTATGTACTGGTGTCCTTTTTGGTATCGGAACTGATCTGTCTGAAGACAACTGTTTCATTACAGAGACGAAAACTTATACTATAGATCCAACCAGTATTGAAAAGAAGGTTCCTCATTGGGAGAAAATTAAAGTACCGATGTCAATGGTAGACGTCACTAAAACCTCGGACGTTTTTATTTCAGACTATGACAAAGGTAACAAAGGGGTGGATAAAGGGTACTTCACTACCCTGGTCTACGGTACTAGAAGCAAAAGACTTACAACTCGAAATTCAGTTGAAAAGTGAGAGGAAAAAGTGAAAGTAGTTCTCCGAAAAATCAAGGAGAAGTGAAAGACGGTATTCTCACCACAGTAGACGTATAGACTCCAATAACTATAAAGAGGGTCGTTAGAACTAAGGTCGAACACGAAGAAGGTCAGGTCGCAAAGGGTACTACATGAGACGTATATTCAATTTATTCGTCCCACTATTTATATGTCGGAACTACATGAGGAAAAGGATAAACCTTGGTCAGACAACAAGGTACAGGTCAAGATTGACAACGAAGGACCGGACATATGTCTAAAGAGTTTTCCGTCTAGTCCACCAGACCATAAGGGTGGAGAAAGTCTTAGAAGGTGTCAAATAACACTAGGTGTGTCAGTTTCCGAAACTGTATCAGTTATTTCGTCTTTATCTACAAAAAGACCTTGAGAGAACGAAAAAGGTACTAGGTCGTCTACAACCCTTAAACTAGAGACCAAGGAGACGGAAAAGATTTTGGTCGAACTTGTAGACCTTCAAGTGTCAAGTACATAACGACTTCGGACCGAACCTCTTAAAACTCGTAATGAAATTATCGTACACTCTACTCACGTTATCACGCCATCAAACTCGTAAGAAACCGTAACGGAAAGAATCCCTAACCTTACTTTTGACTGGAAAAGGTCAGGACACCGGGGACGACTCAAAAGGTTTAAACGACCGTATAACTCAACGTCGTGAAAGTGTCGTAGTAGAAAGTCCTAAACTTTGTAGAGTTGACCTTAAGGTAGTGAAGGTGATCGAAACAAGCATCACTACGAAAGATTCCGGGTGAACTGAAGTGTAAGGTCCTACAGACCGAGATCTACTCACTAGTATGGTAGTACTAATAGACCCAGAACTTCTAGAAAAAACATGTCAAGAAGACACATAAGAACGGTGGAGAAGAATTATAGAAGACGAAGACAATCCAGGTATGGTAAGGACAAGAAATAGCTCGGGTAGAAACGTACTTTACAAGGGAACCATAGAGATTAAAAGAACCTCTAGAGATCAGAAAGGGTAAGACAACAAAAGGAGATAAAGAAACGTAACTAGGGACTTCTTCCGAAAGAATAGAGAAGAACGATAAGAGACCTTGAGACGTAAGTCGACGAATATAAAAAGGAAAAGAGGAAACGAAAAGTGGAGAGAAGAAAAGTGTCGATAAACATTCGGGAGGGGTCTGTCGGTAAAACGAAAAAACGTAAAGAAAAGGTACCCCTACCAGAACTAGGGACAGAGGACATGTTACAGTACTTGGAGTAAGGTATCAAGTAGTCCGTGAGATAGATAGTCTAGATCCGGGAATTTAGATACAGAGTGAAGGTGACATATTCGTTAATATTCCCTAAACTAACCCCAGTATGGACTTACCAGATCGTCAAAAGGGATGAAAGAAGTTAAACTCAGACTTAAACTATTATTCCTCAAATACTAGACTCGGTGTCAGTCGAGGACCAGAACNATGTTACAGTACTTGGAGTAAGGTATCAAGTAGTCCGTGAGATAGATAGTCTAGATCCGGGAATTTAGATACAGAGTGAAGGTGACATATTAGTTAATATTCCCTAAACTAACCCCAGTATGGACTTACCAGATCGTCAAAAGGGATGAAAGAAGTTAAACTCAGACTTAAACTATTATTCCTCAAATACTAGACTCGGTGTCAGTCGAGGACCAGAACAAAAACAACTGACATATCTCGAAGAGGTAGAAACCGACGTATCTTATATTAGTCAGACTAAAGTCACAACTGGTAGACCACTACAGGTACACATCTCAGAAGAGAACACAGTAACCTTTTCCCACAAACGATACTGGTCACGTAAAAGAACCGTTTTGAGATAATCAGAAACGGGACGAAGTAAGGTATAAGGTTCCGGTTTAAACGGACAATGAGGTCCACAAAGAACTGAAGGATGAAAACGTAAGGTCAGGGGATATTACTTTTCCTGTAGAAAAAACCCACAATCAAGATTTTCCAGAACATCCAGAAGTATTTTGGTAAGTCGAAGTCGAAAGAGTCACAAAGACCAACCCCGTATCTGAACCTATTGACACTATAACTTACCAAACGGAACCTCTGTTTGTCTCTAGTAAGACAGCAAAAACTCTAACGTAGGTTCATGACGTAAAGCCTGAGAAAACAACTGGTACTACCGATGAGGTAAAGAAGACTCCCTAAGGACGGGCGTCATCATCTATATTACCAGTAGACTCAATTTAAGTGGGTAAGGTCAGGTAAAATCAATCGACTAAGGATCTTACAGTCACAAGTGAGAACGGTAGAGAACAAACTGGTGAAGATTAAACGGAACTAAGTACCTGGACTGTAAGGTCCAAGGATACGTTATAACGAGAAATATCGTAGCCTGGAACGAAGATAGTGATCCATGTAGGTGTCGACCCATAACAAAAACGAAACCGAAGTAGGGAAGTAATAAAGACCAATAAAGAGGTGACTAGAGGTCATCGTATAACCCGTGGATGACTGGACCCCTCAAGGGGAACTCCTCTTACTATTTTCTCTTCTTCAGTTAAACTCTAAGACATTTTTTTCCTCCTTCCAGGGGACATTCACGTCTAGTCTTTAACGGACTTTCTTTCTCAATGTCAGTTATTAGCCCCATCGGTCGGTTTCCAGGACATCATTCCAGTTCTATTTCAGAAGTTCCGTCCGATCCCACTCTCTGTATACCGGTCCAGTCCGTAGGGGTTTCCTTATCGTGGGGTCCTCATCACTCGTCTTTTATTCCATTCGTTCCCGGTCATTTTCAGCTTCACACTCGTCGGTCCGGACCCCCCGGTACTATCGGTCAGGTTACCACTTCTCATATCGGTCTCAACGTTAACCGTTGTCGGTGTCACCTACTCCGGTCTGTTCGTAACCTGCCCCGGACAGTGAGGGGCCGCCCTCCGTCCCCACAGAATCATTGCCACTAGAATCATCCAGGGCTCTAAAATCTCCACATTCAGAGATCCCCAAACCCCATTCCGTTCGGCACATCACCTCGGGTGAACTCGGTACACTACAGCATGGTGCCGAGCACAGGGGTGTCAAACCGACGACATCCCCACCACTCCTGGTGGCACTTTCCGGGTCAGGTGGCCCCGACTTACCCAACTCCACAGTCGTAAAAATCCTCTTGGACTAGAGGACAACGTTTCAGTCCCTGCCCTAGCGGACCCGTACCAGAGACTGTCCACTCCCTCCTGTACCAGTCGCACGAGAGATTCATCCCTAGAGTCCTCGTACTTTATCTCGTTCATTCAGGGGTCTTCCCCCCAACCCCCTAGGTCTTCCAATCAGTCGTCTATACCGGATGGCATGTCGTCAAGTTTTCCACAGTTTGGGTAGAACCGTACTCCTTAACAGGCATACGCCCAGTCCCGACGATCGTCCTCTAACTGGGTTCTCTCTGCTTCAAGACGGCAATTGGACCAGTCTACTCGGAACTCCTACAACAATCAGGCAAGATGGAACGGACTACTGACTCCGGACATACCCTGTACATTCACGGTTCTTTACAAATTTCGGAGGGGATAAACGACTCACTAAAAGTTTTGTTTCCGCCCGGGTAATAGACTGACCTACCTCAACCCCTCGGACTTGGTACCTTACTCCACACAACTCTCTCGCAACCGCTGCCATAGCCGACAGAGGACCCGTCACCCCTTACGAAGATGGGTAGGTCTTTTTCACAGTTGTGTCTGGTCGTATATGGTCTTCCAGGTTACAGATCCGTACACTCATTTCAGATAGACGTTTAGGACAGGGACGTCCACAGGGAAGTCGACCACTCAAAGAACACCGCCGGACTCAGGAGGAACTCCTCTCCAGAACCGTGTCTAATCCGTCGCTACTACCTGACGGACTTACCATCCAGTCTCTACATTGCCCCTTTTCTCTCCCGATTCCTTCCAGTTTTCACGCGCCCCGGGTTACACATTTCTCAGTACCTAGACCCACTATTACCTGTAACGGACAAAAAACCCATCCTGATTAAACAGCACCTCGTACTAGGTAGGACTCCCCACAAACCTTCGCGGGAGTACACTCTCCTCCCGGAGGTAAAGCCGGAAACTCATCAATCCGTATTCCCTCCAGAATTCTTTATCATACCCGTCTCCGGGGACGACATTCCGATAGACAGACCGGTGGACCAGTCGGAATAACAACGGGTCCCTTTGGTACAGAACTCAGCAGACTACAGGAAACGTCACATCCTACCGATGGAGCCACCCGACTCTCTACCGGAGGTCCTCGAACCGCTAATCACCCCGTAATCTCTACCCACTAGGGAACCACCACTCCTTAGGGGAGAGAGAGGTTTATCGACTTACACTTACACGTTAGTCTTTCCGTATAAACCTCAGTCGTATCTACAATTGGACAAAAGAGTAACGGTCCACATTCCGAGATCGCTCACGATATTCAAGACGGAAAACCCTCCACCAAGGGAGGTCATCGTCCGCTCGGAGCTCCTACAGTAACCACCAGTGTTGACGTATGTGTCGTCGGGCTACTGGTAATCCCAGAGCAAAACTTGACGGTAGATGTTTATCGCACTCCAGACCCAAAACATCACCTCATCCTTTTTCCAAACCCCCGTCAACCCATTCTCACAGGTCCTGGAGACACGTACTCACTCCAGGACACAGAAACGGACTTCCTGTCCAACCTTCGCTCCCCTCTCTTCTATCTCCCAAATAGACCCTCGACGTCGGGTTTCATTGGACCCCCAATAGGTCTTTCTGGTCCGCCTTAACAACCTCGACTCTCAGTGATTCCAGACTGTCCTTAAACTTTCGGTCCTCCAACCGGTTCGTCACACCACTCTTATATCAATCCCCAACTAGATCTTAATCGAAAAAACGTAGACGTATATCTCTTCGACGACGACGGTCCCGTGTATCCGTCCCCTTGTTAGGGACCCGCTACCCCAGATTGACAAACCTCTATTTACGGTGACCGTCGTAAAGTCCCGGACGTCCGACATACTCCCGAGGTTTCCGATACGGGGGAAAAAGTAGTCACATGTCCACTATCCCCTCCAACCCTAACCCGTCCTTTTCGCTTCTTCTCCTGTCGTCTCGACTTGTCTCCAACATCTTTCGGAAGACCTGGAGACAAAGACTTCTGTCGTCAGGTCATCCCCACAGGAAACACCGGCGCATCTCCCCAAATCGGTCGCTTCGTATCAACCCCTGGGTCACGACCTTCTTAGGACAGTTGGGGGTTTTCCTGTTCTAAAAAAGAGGTCGCCTTCGCCCCGTCTCCAGAGTCTCTTCCGACTCGGACAGTCATCAATCTCGGAACCAACAGTCCCATTAGAAATTTGGAGCCATTCAGTGTCTCCAGACCCACTCAACCCGGAAAACAACTCTACGAACCATAGGAAATCTCGATTCCTTCAATTCTTCTTATCACCATACACAGACTCTCTCTCGAACACTCCCCGACGTCTCGCCTTCCAGTAGGTGCATGACATTCTCCTGTGATCCCCGGTTTCCCGTGCATCGGTCTAGGGTCCGGTCTCGGACCGGTTTTTTTACTCCCGACAGAGATTTGGGAACCCCCTCCTGACAGGTCCAATCGACCCTCCTGACAACCCAAAGACTCAGCCAGGTACACTTTCGTTTCTCCTTAACCGTCAGACCCACATTCCCTTATCACTTTTTCCGTAGAAACTCCAGATACTGGTATTTCACTCAACATGACGATCCCTACAGTCTTTCGTTCCATGTCCCTAACCCCTGTTAGTCTACCCGTCCCTAATACCGGAACAAATAGTCAGTTTCCAGGACCTGGTTAGCCATCGGCGGTCTTCAAAAGGCGTAACCCTCTTACCCCCATAACGTCCCACTCCAGAACCCCTGATCCTCCGGGACCGGGTTCTCTACCAGATACTAACCAAATTCTGGCACATCCACTCAGACTCTCTATCCCTTGACTCCCGGTAAACCCTTCGCCCTTCCTAGTGCGTCAAATTAGTCCTACCCCCACACTACCCAATGATGGTCTCCCTAAAGTCACAGGGTCTACGATCCCAGCTGTTGACCTCGGAGTCCCCCCGTTTCCTCCTCATCCCCGTTCCACTCTCTAACCCTTTCACTCTCTCCATCCACTTACCACCGGAATTCGAATCGATTTTACAGGGCGGGGTCGTCCCCTCACCCCGTACTCCCTAATAGTATTTTCTCACACACTTGTTCTTCACTAGTTCAACTGTCCCGACACCGGGTCAGACGTTCCCAGCACTTCTGTGCGGTAGATATGGGTGGTGGTTCTGGGCCCTTCCTACGTTTCACGGACCCTCCTCCCTTCTTGGTTCATTCATCGGGGGCATAGATAGTTCTTTAACTATCTGAATGGACGGTGAACTTTGTAATGGGACCCGAGCCGAACCCAATACCCCCAGGGACTCGGACCCGCGACAGTTAGAAGTAGTTTCCTCTCTTCAAGGTTCCGTCCCACGCCCCTCCTTTACAGGAAAACCCTCGGGTCTGGAGTCGGGCCATTCCGACCCCGGACTCAGCGGGCCCCTGTTAGTGAGCGGGTTACAGGACCAACAAACGTTGCTCCCGTGCCGAAACAGCCCCCGGCTCCCAAACCTGTAACCGCCCGGGTCACCGGGAGTACTGACGTAAACTTCGTCCGAGGACCACCACCGAAGACCCCTGGGTGGAAAACAGGGCACCGGCCGGCGTCCCGACGACGGTCACAGACCCACACAGGGAGTTCCTCCAATCGGACCTCAAACCGAAAAACAAATTCAGAACGGAACACTGACCGAAGCCGTCGAAGGAGAACCCGTAATATTTGAAATTTCCGGTAAAAATGGTCCACAGCCTCCTCCCAGACTCCGGGTAGGAGTCGGAACCTCTCCGAAAAAAAAAAAAAAGACTATAGACTTCGACTAACCCTATATTTTACCAACCGATCCAACCACTGGGGTCGACCTCTTAGACCCCGTTAGACCCATATCCACCACTCTCGGAGACAGTCGGACAATTCTTTCCGACGACCCAAAAGAAACCCCGGGACCCAATGAAGTAGATCGAATTCATCCAAATGGTGGAACTCCCTCCATCAAAAATAAGGGAGGTTATCCGTGAAAAGGTACATGGTTTACAACTGAGAAGGAGAGACAGGGAGGACTATCAGGGTCAGACCCAGATGCAGACCTTATCGTCGACGAGGTCCACCGGTCCGTTCCAGACGACCCAATCGATCTACAAAAACCAGTCGGTGGTGAAAACGGCGTCGGGTTTACCGGAAAGAGAGGAGACCCCATCACCACCTGGGGTCTTACTGTTTATGCAGGACGGTCCACTCCCGCATTCTGACTCCGTCGACCCACTTCAAAAACTACATCAATCTCCCCAACCGGCTTGTCCTCGGATCGGCAACAATTTATACCCGTTCTATAACCTCACTTTTACCGTACACCTGTACCCACTCTGGGAAGCCCGGCCGGTGGACCTCCTCTCCTTCGTCCCCTCGACCGCCATCTAACCCTCACCAGACCCTGGAACACACACTCGACTGACCACTCAGTCTTTCCCCACCCGTACCTCCTTCCCTACCTATAGCTCCGCCTCGGTTCCCTCGCCACCCTCCACATCAGTACTCCCCCGACCCGACACTCCCGCTACCCCCTCCCCACCTATACCTCCTTCAGCCACTCCCGCTATCTCCCCTTCAACCACATCGCCTCCAACCACTCCGTCCCGTACTTCCTTCCCCCATCTATATCTCCACCTCAGCTCCCTCACCGCCCTCCGTATCAGTGTCCCCCCGACCCGACACTCCTACTACCGGAAAAACCACCACATCCCTCTTCCGTCACCGTGGGGTGAGGTCATGAGAACGGACATTTCAGGGTACTACCTCCTCGGACCACCCGACGTCAGGTACCCCAGCGATCCTCAACCTGTGTTGACTCGTTGAAGTGAAAGTGAAAAGTGAAAGTACGTAACCTCTTCCTTTACCGTTGGGTGAGGTCATAGGAACGGACCTCTTAGGGTCCCTGCCCCTTCGGACCACCTGACGGTAGAAACCCCAGTGTGTCTCAGTCTGTACTGACTTCGCTGAATCGTAATCGTAATCGTAATCCCGATCCTTCCCGGTACCAATCTTCTTAAAGTCTTCCCCTTGTCACCCATATATCCCACCCTGCCCTCGTGTTGTCTCTCTTTCGGATATGTATCCCATGGAGTCTGGTAAAAGGGCAGGAGGTCGTCATTAATAGATTAAGTACTTCCTACAATTTTAGATTTCAAGGCCAACCGCCGGTAACACTCGACAATAGATCTCTTATAACCCCGGTACGGAGTCTTGTCTCCTTCCAATTCGCAAACCTCGTTTAAAGGGTCTCTATACATATCAAGACTCCAACTGCTCATTTGAAAGGTCACCACATCTGGTCCCAACCAGCCGGAACCTCCGTCGGCGGGGGTACCGTTTATACTTTGTTTCCAGGACCTGGTTAACCATCACCCCGACCCTCGCCAGGCCAGTCCACAGGAGATTACCCGGCAGTTGGGTCGCTCCACTCCTCTCCCGGTGAGTCGGTTCTGCCTACGGAGGTTCAACTGACCGTGGCTCCTTATCGTCCGGACCAGACGCCTTCGTCCCCAGGTCTACGCCGACGCTAAATTTTTCTGGTTCTGTGGGATCCTTATTAGTGTTACCCTCGTTGTGAGGGGGTCTTGGACTGACCACCTTGAATGGGACATAGGACTGTCTGCCAACGTACCAGGACTGCCTCACCGCCCTACTGGACAAGTCCGCGTCCGCTCTGGGCTCCCCCGGTGTTTAGGGTAAACAGCGCCCTACCCGGGAGCGGAACTCGGGGTACGACCCGCGGTTTACAATTCATTTTCTGCTGGTCTTGTGGTTTTTCTCACAGATTGTCCGAAATTACCTCTTCACGATGGACCGCCCCATGGGTCTGGGTTTGTTCCGTCCAACTCCTTCAGGTGCGGCTCTGACAAAATCCCCACCAATATATGCAAGGACACCAGTACATACCTACACTCTCAATCTGACACTTCTTCCGACTCGTGGCTTCTTAACTACGAAAACTTGACACCACAACGTCTTCTGAGAACTCTCAGGGGACCTGACGTTCCTGTAGGTTGGTCAGGTGAGACTTACTCTAGTTGGGACCCTAAAGAAACCTTCCTTACTACGATTTCGACTTCGAGGTCATGAAACCGGTAGAGTACGCTTCTCAACTGAGTAACCTTTTCTGAGACTACGACCCTCCCNAACCTTTTCTGAGACTACGACCCTCCCTAACCCCCGTCCTCCTCTTCCCCTGCTGTACCGACCTACCGTAGTACCTGAGCTACCTACACTTAGACTCACTTGAGGCCCTCTACCACTACCTGTTCCCTTTGGACCGTACGACACCAAGTATCCCAGCGTTTCTCAGCCTGTGCTGACTCGCTGACTTTACTTGACTTGACTTGACTTGACTATATACAAGCAACACTACCTACGAGACCGTTCTAGCGGTTTTTTCCATACCAATTATCTACCCCCAAGCCTATCCAACAAGCCAGCTCCACAACGTCAGACTATCCAGGAAATGTGCCGACCCTACCCCTAACAAAATCGACCTCTTCACACGACAGTAACCAGTCCTAGACCTTCCTAGGAAGGGAATCCCTGAAAGGACGACAGACCTCTCTCCGACGGGTAGTACCGGGGGCCCCAGGCCGGAATGTTCCCCCAGGGGAGAGGGAGGGAGGACCTGAAGACCGGGACGAGGAGCCAGAGGGGTCGAGGAGAGAGTGGCGCAGGAGGAGACAGGAACCGTCCGGCCTCGGGGTCGGGGTCGGGACGGAGGGTCACGAGAGTCGAGAGGAGGACGGACCGTGAGGGAGACGACACTCTCCCGGGTCGTCGAGGGACGGGACCGGACCGGGGACCCTCGGGGACACCCCGTCCCCTTCGAACCGAAGACCCTAAAGGACCCGGAGACCGGTCGTCCTTCAGACGAGAACTTCTCCACTCAGAACAAGACCGGAGTCCGGTCGATAAGTCGGTCTGGTTTCAAGTCCCCTCCGCGGACCCCTGAGGACGACTAGAGATGAGAAGTTAAAGCTCGAAGTCCGGAGTCTCCGGGTCTCTCGTGGGGGTCCAGTCCCACCCCTGGCCAGCCTCCGTGACCTCCCGCCACTCCCTCTGAACGTAGTGGGGTTCGACCTAAGCCGGGGGGTCCGACACCTCGTCACTCCTCCCCCGAGAGACCTGCAGAGAAGAGAGGACCGACCAACACACACGGTCCGCCCACACCGGACCCGTGTCGGAACTATTCCCCGACGTCGTCGCGGCGGGGTCGGGACACCCGAGGACCCACCGGGCCTCGTCTCGCCACACACGCGTCTCAGGTGTGGGACGAACAGGACCAGGACTGTGAAGGTCCTTGGTCTCCGTCCTTTCCTCTACGGACCTTCGGAAAGAGACCACGGAGTCAGAGGGGAGGACCCCGACACCGACTACTTTCCCCTATTTGGGACGTTCAGTCCCATCCCCCTCTCCGTCAGAGGAAAGGGTCCCCGAGACCGCCCGTCTCCGGGGGGAGGAGAGACTTAGAGAGAAGTCGGGAATGAGGCTCCAACGGGACAAGGGACCGAGGTTTACTCGGGGGCCCCTGGGGAGTCGTAGTTTGTGTTGTCCCCTTCTCGTCCTCGGTCGGGGCCCCCTCGTCCCAT